>CM059209.1:39607556-40077556 GCA_030347435.1 Clarias fuscus | reverse complement strand
TCAATGTTTTGCTCTTGGATTTTTGTCTTCTGCTATGTGTTCAGATGAAAAGAAGCAAAACAAAGACATTCTCCTTGCACTCCAGAAACTACACTACCTCACAAAAGTTACACGATTCGCCGGACCTTCTGGTTTAACTGTTTTTATCTGTTCCAGCTCTCAGAACCTCTGGCATGGATCGCTCTCAGATGAAGCAGATTTCTGACTGATTGTGTTATTATTTTACCTCAGAGAAAAAGAAAAGTATGTCACATTGTCTTCTCCCGTCGCTCGACGCTGTGTTGTTTTTCTTATCACAGCACCTGACCTATTTTAGTGTGAGAAATCCTTTCTACAGTAGCGGCTCATTGACAGGGGCGTGTGCTCTACATAAACAGTGAACAATTAAACTGTGTGTAATTGTTGATGTGGAGATGTGATCTATAAAAAGATGTTTATGTAACGTATGGAAGGAGTATCCAGTGTCAGTACCCTGTAACAATCAGAGTGTACTGACATCTTAGTTGAAAGAGGAGATTAATGTTTCCAGTTTGTTATCTATCTATCTATCTATTGTCACAGATGAATCAGTGACTGGCGTGCACTTAAATCTTTCTTCGCGCCTCACTCACTCCAAAGGGTTCACTTGGCACGCAGCCTCCTCTTCAGCAGGTTTGTGAAGGGACAGGGCACTCGATTTGGCACGGCTGGTGAAAGGTAATTATTAATTTTAAAAGCAAGGTGCGATCTTAGCTCAAGGTCTGGAGTTCGGGAGCGAGAATGTGTGGTGGATGCTAAAAGCAAAAGTGGCATGTCAGTGGGGTGATGCCATGAGCCCCAGAGACTTCAAAGGCGGGCAGACTGAAGGCCGCACAAGAAACAGCGGCTAAAGGACTGCATGAGCTACTGCAGCACTTGCACTTTCACCAAGAGCCAGCCGTCACGATGTTGTGATCGGAGAGGAAAAGGCCCTGCATTCAGCATTATGGCCCCCTATCTCAGCTGGGATCGCCGCTGCAGTTACTGGTTGGCCACAACTGCAAGAGCCACCTTGCGGAGCCCCCTGCCTGTACCCAAATGTCCACACCTTAACGTCTGTCCTCCCTTCTTTCCTTCCTCCCTCATATAATTCCTTCCTTTCCAGATTTTTCCAATAAAATTACACTTTTCCCATAAGACCTTGCCTCATTATTGTGGTGTGCCCTGAGTCTGTCTATCTATCTATCTATCTATCTATTGCCTAAGTTTTAAGTTAGCATTGTGCCACCTCTGGCCATGTGCTGTGGTATCTAGCACCAGCAGATCCTTAGGGTGCTGTGGGTTGGGGGTGGGTCATCCATGGATCAGATTTGTTTGTCCAGTGCATCCCATGGGGCTTGATCGGATTGGGATCTGAGGACCCTGGAGACCAGGTGGGACCAGTGAGCTACGCTGCACTGGGGACTTTATGTCGTGTTTATCATTGACTTTCTTTTAGTGATTTTTGCTGCATTTGCTTTTCTATGAGATTGGAGAGAACAGACTGGTCTTTGGTTCCCTTGGGCATGAGTGAGACTCGGGTGCTGGTGATTCTGTCACCAGTGTACTGTGGTATAACTAATAATCAATGTCAATGTGTTAATGTTATTTGTTCACATTATGGCTGATTGATGTACAGATAAAGCATACGTACCACCTTTCACGAACAAGAGGCAGTTGACTACTTTGTCTTCTTCTCTTCACAAACAGAGCTGAAACTAACGGAGAAGAGTACACTACTATAACCAGATTAAAACACCACACAATACTTCAGTAAAAATGCTGAACAGGCCATGCGCTGAGATCCTGTATGACCGAGCTGTTTGACTCACAGAAACAATATGAAATAAAAAAGCTGAAGCTCTTCAGTAGTCCAGGGATTTAAATTCATAATCCACCAATCACTCGGTCACGAGCTTCACCTCAGAGCCACCGCTGCTCCTACAGTTATTTAATATCCAATTAAGTGAAGAATTGAAAATCACTCTCACACACACACACACACACACACACACACACACACAGTCCTCACAGTCATGAACTGTTGAATAAATTAATAAAGTAAAGGAAGAAAGGACAGTGATATATTTGGAATACATTTTTGTCATGAAATAAAACAATATGAAAGAAAAAGGAGCAACATGTGTGAGCTGATGAGCAAAAAAGAACAAGGTGGGGGAAAATAGGCACAAAGAGAACAGAGTATTGTGGTATAGAGTATAGAGTAAATGCTGGATATAATCATGATATTTTCTTTATTGTCATATAAGTTTTAAGATTAAAGTAAGTTAACACTGAGTAATGTGTGAGGTTACATTCTAAGTATCTATTCATCAATTTCTTATTCCAAACAATTAGAGATATTAAATACAGAGGACCTGTGTTTTGCGACTAACTCAGTCTAAAACCTTTTTGCAAGATGAGCAAAGTTTTTAAATAAATGAAAATTAGTTAAATGAGCGAGGTCTCGATATACGAGTACTGTAGTACAGTTTAATTTTTTTTTTTATATATATATTTTGTATTAATTATTTTTAGATGAATATTTTTGGGTTGTGGAACTAATCATCAGAGTTTCCATTATTTCTTATGGGAGAAATTCACTTTGATATACGAATATGCTTCTAGAGTTAATTGTGCTCACAATGTAAGATAATCTGTTTAGTAGTTACATATCAGTGTAAACACCTTGATCTGATCATTTCTCTCTTGCTGGAATGAATATCTTCTTCCTGAGCATGTTTGCCCCATGTGGGGGTAACACTAGGTGATGTGATGAGCTTCCCATACACAACATACACTTATCAACGTATCTACATACACTTATCAGCAATTATCAAGAATTGCATTTCATATGAATGTCACATATGAGACGCGCGCACAAACACACACAAACTCTCCATGCACACACACCTATGAGACGCGCAGAAACACACACAAACGCTCCATGCACACACACCTAAAGTATGAGACACGAGCGCGGACACACAAACTCTCCGTGCACACACACACCTTCTCACAGACTCTCCGTCTCACAGATACACCTTGCAGGGAACAAGCTGAACAACAGGTGTTCACTTCGTAATACTGTCCATAAATAAAAAGGAATATTTAAGCATAGATAAAGTCTTTTAGATAAAGTCCTTCCATGAGCCATCTGGCGGATATTCACGAGAAAACCGCACATTCTTAATGGAATTCTGTAGGAAAAGATGTGATTCCTGACCAAATCTCAAAGATGAGAGGGAAAATATATTTTTCTGTTATATTTGCAGCAGATTTAACAGTTCAGTGCGATTTTTACATGGCAAAGAAATAAAGTTATATTCTTACATATGTCTATGCTTTGGTGCAAATAAACACACATTTTATCAGATCACCACTCAGTGCGCATACGTCACTCATAGGCAACACCCGTGTGGACATCCTTTTGCCACCCAGAAGTAGACAGGACCACAGCAGACTGACATTGTGACTTGTAGGGTGTTCCTAATAAAGTGGACATAGAACTAAGCTCCCCTGTCTCCGTAAGTAAGATAGTCTTGAAATTTTATCATTGCTGACATGGTGTTAAAAGGACCTCAGTGTTGCTGTTGCAGCTCTAATACATTATGAACATTATAATCTCCTTCATGGATCAGAAATAGAGCTGTACTGTGTGTATGTGATACTATTACACATCCTCACAGAGAAGCGTAAGAGTGTCTTATTATCAGCACAATTGCCACAGCAACTACAAAGGTGGATGCTAAAAATACTCAGCGAGTGCAGTACAAAGTACACAGCTCTGAGTTGAGAGAGAGAAATCGAGCTGAGTGACATGTCAGTGCTGAAACACTTTCAGCTCAGGGGTGGCTTAGGCATTTTTATCACATTTATGGAGTTAAATGAAAATAAAAATCCACAATTGGTAATGTTGTCCTGCTAAAATTTAGCATGCAGCTCCAAAAGCTAAATAATAAAATGTATAAAACAATATACAACAATGAATACATAAAACAGACAATCGTTTAATCTTCAATATTTTACCTGTAATATCCATGTTTCTTAGATGCTGGACTGTAAATTAATAAATGATTTCATTTAACCAGCTCATAAAACAAACAAATACCAGAATTAGTTACGAGAGCCTGATATCTTTACTAATGAAGTCTCTACAATGTTGTTACGCATATTTTAATGTAACTTTAGATTAGAGAGTGGGTTTAACATGGAGCCTGAGTCTGGCCGTGGTGAGACTACAACCCTTATTGATGAAATGTTTATCCTTTTAAGTCCAAACTCTGAGTAAGTAAATCCTATAAGCTTGGGATAAAGTACAGTTTAAAGCGGCTTTTTTGTGCTAAAAGAGCTCTATAAGCTAATGATCAACTCTATGCTCTAACATAGCTAACGTGTACATGCTTTATATGTACAGTACAGACCAAAGTTTGGACACACCTTCTCATTCAGCAAGTTTCCTTTAATGTGTTCTTTAGCCCAAACAAGTCTCTTCTGCTTGTTGCTTGTCCTTAGCAGTGGTTTCCTAGCAGATATTCTAGCATGAAGGCCTGATTCACACAGTCTCCTCTTAACAGTTGTTCTAGAGATGTGTCTGCTGCTAGAACTCTGTGTGGCATTGACCTGCTCTCTGATCTGAGCTGCTGTTAACCTGCGAATTCTGAGGCCGGTGACTCGGATGAACTTATCCTCCGCAGCAGAGGCGACTCTCGGTCTTCCTTTCCTGGGGTGGTCCGCATGTCAGCCACTTTCTTTGTAGCGCTTGATGGTTTTTGTGACTGCACTTGGGGACACAAAGTTTTCCCAATTTTTCGGACTGACTAACTTTCATTTCTTAAAGTAATGATGGCCACTCGTTTTTCTTTACTTAGCTGCTTTTTTCTTGCCATAATACAAATTCTTTGAATGAGAAGGTGTGTCCAAACTTTTGGTCTGTACTGTAGATAGATAGATAGATAGATAGATAGATAGATAGATACACTACATCACCAAAAGTATCCACTTCCCTGCCTTCACCTGCATATGAACTTGAGTAACATTTAATTCTTAATCCATAGGATTTAATATGATGTTGGCCCCGCCCCCTTTGCAGCTATAACGGCTCTAAATCTTCTGTGAAGGTTTTCCACAAGGTTTAAGAGCGTGTTTATGGGAATTTCCCTTCTTCCAGAAGTGCATTTGTGAGGTGAGACACTGGTGTTGGACGAGAAGGTGTGACTCGCAATCTCGGATCTAATTCATCCTAAAGGTGTTCTATTGGGTTGAGGTCAGGACTCTGTGCAGGCCAGTCAAGTTCTTCCACATGGAGCTTACTTTGTGCCCTGGTGCGCAGTCATGTTTAAACAGGAGGGGGCCGTCCCCAAACTGTTCCCACAAAGTTGGGAGCATGGAATTGTCAAAAATGTCTTTGCGAGAGCATCAAATTTCGCTCTCGCCACCCTGCCGCCGCTCTGATGTAGACCGAATGCCTTTCTTGTATTTAAAGGGGCCGCAGAGCCTTCCTGCCGACTCCCATTGAAAATGAATGACTTCCGGCTGCTTTGACGTTCTCGCCACGTTCGGTGTGAATGCACCATAAGAGGTCCTTTTACTGGAACTAAGGGGCTGAGCCCAACTCCTGTTTTTTCCAACATGGTGGCCCATCTCGTGCTTGGACATATTACTCTTAATAAAATAAGTAGATCTATAGCCATATCAGATCATACTAAAAATAATAGGAATTCAAAAAAACGATAAAATTCTATTATGCTAAATTCTATTATCATTTTCATTCAGGCTAGACTGACCTACTACAGTATATTCATATCTGTTTAAGGTCCCTTTATATCTTATAAAGAAGCCCTATGTGCTAACGCAGCTCATATCTGCATGCTGCTAAATGTGGGCCTTGTTTTCTACCCTGAGCAGACTATGATTAATGCTTAGCTAGGCTAATATCAAGTTATTGTCTCTAACCACATCAAACATATCCAGAGAATCCCCTTTGCAGCAGAAACTGAAATTCATCAGAACATTCAGCTTTAATTCATCATGTTCTTTTATCTTGGCGTGTTCTGGATGATCAGGAAAACAGCACACATATGCTAATGTGCAGCTCAAACACTTCCAGCATCACACAATGTGACAACAACCTGATTAGAACTAGCAGATACAAGCAGTGCAGAGCTGAGAGAGACGAGGGCAGAGAACAAAGAGATCAACGTGGAAGAAACATGGCAAAGAGGAAAAGGCGTTCAAGTGTTATTAGCATCAGGATGTACAAACTCTGTTAGTATGCACCCAGTGTCCCAAAGTGTTTTATTCCTCTTATTATAAAAACAATCTACCAATGAGGCCACTTTTTGTTTTTTTTCAGGAGCTAATATAGCAATAATAACTTCGAACTATATTGAGCACATGAACATAAACCTGCACAGAATTAATTAGCTCCCCCTGACCAATCAGAATGCAGAATTCAGTAGCAGCATGCTGTAATGTGTAGTATCAGAACTCCAGTGTGTTTATTTAAATGAAGAGAACACCTTCTGCACTATAAAAGCAGTCTGCTGGAGTCTCACACTCCCACAATGTTTGTATTGCTTTGTTGTCTTGCAGTGTTATGAACACATACTGATAGGTGTTACACACAAACACAAAACACGTAGTGTAAGAACAGGACTGTTCAATGTGTTACTTTTTGTGTGTTTAACTCTCCACATCTATTAAATTCTTGTCAATCAGTCTTTTTATCACCACCAGCACCACTACTACTACTATTAGTTATTTAGAACTGCGTACAGTGTAGTGGTTAGCAGTGTAGTCACGCACCTCCATGATCAGGGGTTTGAGTCCTGCTCTGTAGAGTTTGCACCTACACACAACTCTGAGTTGTGTGTAACTCTTTCCTTGCACAGTCCAAAGACATGGAGATTACACTAAATGTTATTTCCAAAGCGTGTGACTGTTTTTTTTTTTTTTTTTTGCCCTGAAATGGATTGGCACATCGTCCAGGGATTCCAATGCACAAGAACTAATTTCTATTTTTGCTGCTACTTCAACAAGAAATGTTCATTATTTTTTTATCTATGATTTCAAACAATTTATTTGCACTTGAACTCACAAAGTTCTTAGATAGGTTTGTTAGTTTCTGGTGTTCATTTGTTCTATCTTAGCTAGTCAGCTAATTATTCAATTCAATTCTATATCTATAGCGCTTTTAACATTGGTCATTGTCTCAAAGCAGCTTCAGAAAAATGAAAAGAAAATTTATGGAAGTGTGTATGTATGTGTGAGACAAATGTGGGCAATCGGAATTCAAGTTTTGCGATTAATGCTACCGCATCCGGGGCAGCCGATGCGCTAGTATTGAGAAGCCAGGGTACTGGTGTGAAGTGGGCTACTGGCCGAAGACCCAGACTATCCACGCCGAAATCAGAACTTCGTATCGGCGCATGGAACATCCGAACTGGTCACCAAGTCGGACAAAAGGAAATCATCGCGGAGGAATTGACAAACTGCAAAATCACCATCGCAGCAATATCAGAACTACGACTCACTGGATCAGGCACAATGGCCGTCCAACCACCAGCCATTGACGACCAAATGACACTTTTTTTATTCAGGTGGAGACAAACGGCAGGCTGGCGTCGGATTTATGGTCACTAGTCACGCAGCCAGGAGTGTGATTGCAGTCCAACCAATATCTGAACGGCTGACAGTCCTCACCATCAACGGCACTGTCAAAACCCACATTATTTCCGTTTATGCCCCAACCGAGACCAGTCCGGACCAAGTCAAGGACGATTTCTACAACCAACTCCAGCAAACGCTGGACTCCCTCCCATGGACCAATGTGACCATCCTGGCAGGCGACTTTAACGCCCACATCGGCACAGATCGAACAGGATGGGAGGACACGATGGGCCGGTTTGGACATGGAGAGATCAACGACAATGGAACGCGCCTTCTATCCTTTGCCAGCACCAACAACCTCCTTGTGGGAAACAGCCACTTCCAGCATCCCCTGAAACATCAACTCACGTGGCGAAATCCAGCTGGCAAGGACTTGGCCGTCTTAGACTACATCTAGATCAACTCCCGGTTCCGATCGTCACTCAAGGATGTCCGCTCGATGTGTGGACCAGATTGTGGATCGGATCACTACCTTGTGCGTGCCAAGTTTCAACTTCGGCTGCAACGGGCCAAACATAAATCTCGTCCTCCTATCAAGCTGGATTGGAAGGGTCTTCTTGACCCTGTCCGAAAGGCCGAATTCCAACTTGAGCTAGCCAAACGTTTCGTGGCCCTAGCACAATCAGAGGACGTCGGCCTTGAAGAAAGGCAAATATCGAGCATGATCATGGACTGCGCCAAGGAAATGTGTCCACCAACTCGCCATCGAACACGGCCGTGGATATCCGATGAATGCCTGGAGTTGGTGAATGAACGAAAGCGAGTCAAACTGCTGAATTTCGAACGATATTGGCAGCTCAAACAAGCAATTCGTCATCGAATGAAAGAAGAGCGAGAGGCCTACTGGAACCAAGTGGCAGCCGACTTGGAACAGGCAGCCTCCAAAATGCTGATGGTACCTTTGTGCGATCGCCGACCGAGCGCCTTCAACGATGGAGACAATTCTTCGAGGAGCTGTACAACCACATTCCTCCGCAAGGACCACAATAGGAGCCACCAGAGGTCAACATGTCTGACACTGAGCCAACTTTGGACGAGGTCCGGACAGCCGTCTGAACTCTGAAAACTGGCAAGGCACCAGGACAGGACCAGGTCATGGCCGAAGCGATCAAGGCTGGCGGGGATCTATTACTCCACCGACTGCTCCTGCTCATTCGAAACATCTGGCGCATGGAACAAATACCACGAGCATGAAAGAAGGCCACAATTGTGCCCATACACAAAAAGGCGACAGCCGAGACTGCAAGAATTATCGAGGCATAAGCTTGCTGCCCATCGTTGGAAAGATCTTCATGAAAATCATCCAATCACGGCTGCAGCGATACCGCAAACAGACAAGCCGGGAGGAGCAAGCTGGATTCAGGCCAAACCGTGGTTGCAGTGACCAGATCTTTACTCTCCGTCAACTGAGGGAGGAAAGAATCCGATGCGGGAAAAGGGCAGTCATCGTCTTCATCGACTTTCGATATGCCTTTGACTGCGTCCACTGGCCAGCACTGTGGAAGGCACTGGAGACCAAGCATGTACCTCTGAAAGTCATCAAGCTCCTTCAGGAAAGCTATGCCGGGTCCTCCAGTCAAGTACGCATCCGAAATAAACTATCAGAAGAGTTTACCATCAGAACTGGAGTCCGTCAGGGAGATGTCGCCTCCCCTCTGCTCTTCAACACTGTCGCCAACGCCATCATGAGAAAAGTCTTCGAAGGCAGACAAGGAATTCAGTACGGTGAGAATGGCTTTCTGACTGATCTCATGTTCGCAGACGATAGTGGCATCCTGGCAGGCGATGATGCGGCGGCCACGGACATTCTCTACAACATCGCCAACGTCGCCCAATCATATGGATTGAAAATTAACACGGACAAAACGAAAGTGCTGACAACGGATGGGTCGCTGGCCAACGTGCAATTTGATGGTGTGCAGATTGAGCAGGTCCAACAATTCAAATACCTCGGGTCGCTGGTCCAGGAGAAGAAAGTCGCTTCTACAGCAGAGGTCCACAGTCGAATTGGTCAAGCTACCACGGCATTTGCTTCTCTGAAGTGGTGTCTGTGGAAGCAAACCAACATAACCAACAAGACCAAGATCCGACTCTTTAGGACTCTGATTCTGCGAATTGCCCTCTATGGATCAGAGACATGGACACTACTCAAACAATACCTCAACAAACTCGTAAGTATTCCAAATGCGATGCCTTCGACAAATCCTACACATCTCACTCCGCGACTGCATTAGAAATGAGGAAATTCGTTGCCGATGTGAGCAACAGCCAACAATCGAGGAACAAATCCAGCAACGACGACTACGATGGTTTGGCCACGTCTGCAGAATAGACGGTAGCCGTTTACCACACAAACTCCTCTGGTGTGATCGGCCCACCCTGTGGAGAATCCAAAGAACGGCGCCAAAGAAAACGTGGCTCAAGCAGGTCGAAGGTGGCATCAGAAGCCACAGACTCAACCTCGATGAAGCCAGAACTACAGCCATGGATCGCCTTGCATGGAGGCGCCTGCAGGAAGAAATCCGACAACCATTGGCACCCACAGCAGCGTACGGCCTTAGGATCAGGTCCAGACCAAACGCCAGCTAGGGACCAAAGAAGAAAGAAAAGAGACAAATGTGTCTAGATAATGAGATTGTCCTTGATGAGCAAGCCAAGGGTGACGGTGACAGTGGCAAGGAAAAACTCCCTGAGATGGCAATAGGAAGAAACCTTGAGAGGAACCAGACTCAATAGGGAACCCATCCTCATTTGGGTGATAACAGATAACAGAAATTATATAACATTGTGTATGTTATGCAACTGAAAGTTCAATATAGCAGCAGTTCTTTAAATTAAAATGAAGTCCAGTTCAGCACAGGGATGAGTCAAGTCAAGACAAGTCAATTTTATTTATATAGCGCTTTTAACAATTGACATTGTCGCAAAGCAGCTTTACACAATAAAAAAAAGTAAGTTTTTATGCAATGTATATGAATCAAAATGACAAGATTGTCCCCGATGAGCAAGCCGAGGGCGACGGTGGCAAGGAAAAACTCCCTGAGATGGTAATAGGAAGAAACCTTGAGAGGAACCAGACTCAACAGGGAACCCATCCTAATCTATGTGATAACGGATAGCAGGAATTGCTCAGCATAATAATGTGTAAGACTGGAAGTTCAGTATAACAGGAGATGTTTTAAAATTAAAATGAGTCCAGTTTGTTCCCGGAGGCTCAGGTAGACTGTAGAGGATTCCGGTCCTGAGTTATCGAACAACTGAAGTCACAGGTCCCCAGAGCATCACTCGATGACAGGACAGTCTTCATGGAAACCATCCCCAGCCACCATACGAATCCAGGCAGACCACACGGGGCATCCATGCGACGAGATCTCCAACCAGAAGCAGGACTCCAGGATGGGTTAGACGGCTCCAGAGGGCAGAGGGGTCTGGATCACTGGCAACTCAGGAGCGAAACATGTATAGCTCGACAGAGAGACAGTGAGAGGGAAAGAAGAGGGGGAGAGAGAAAGAGGAGAGAGCAGAAAAGGAGAGAACAGAAAATAGGGAGAGATGGCAGTTAGGTATGGTCACAGTCAACATGTATAGGTGAATGTATATTTAGTGCAAAGTGCAAGCAGAGACTCCGGCAGGACTAACTATAACAGCATAACTAAAAGGGAGAGCCAGAAGGAAACACAAACATGAGGGCTCCCTGAGATGTAAAGCAACCAATCACCTCACCGTCAACAAACCTGAGTGAACAATGAGAGTGGGGAGGACAGCATCTAAACATACCAGTTCACCAGAATACTCTACGTCTACGAGTCCCCCAGATCTGCTCCTTTACCTAAGGTTAATCTATTTACAAAAATGTTTGGCTAAATAAATAGGTTTTTAGCCTAGACTTAAACACTGAGACTGTGTCTGAGTCCTGAACATTAATAGGAAGACTATTCCATAACTTCGGGGCTTTGTAAGAAAAAGCTCTGCCCCCTGCTGTAGTTTTAATAATACGTGGTACTGACAGGCAGCCTGCATTCTTTGATCGAAGTAGGCGTGGCGGATCGTAAGACACTAACAGTTCACTCAGATACTGTGGCGCGAGACCATTTAGTGCTTTAAATGTCAAAAGTAGTATCTTAAAATCGATGCGAAATTTCACAGGGAGCCAATGCAGTGTAGATAAGATAGGGGTGATGTGCTCGTATTTTCTGGTTTTAGTGAGGACTCTCGCTGCTGCATTCTGTACTAACTGAAGCTTGTTTATACACCTCATTGAACAACCAGACAGTAAGGCGTTACAATAGTCCAACCTAGACGTGATAAAAGCATGAACTAGTTTTTCTGCATCATTTAGTGACAATATGTTTCTTATCTTGGCAATATTTCTAAGGTGAAAGAAAGCTATCCTGGTGATATTATCTACATGAGCTTCAAACGAAAGGCTGGAATCTATAATCACACCGAGGTCTTTTACTGTTGCACTTGATGGAACAGAAAGGCCATCTAAAGTTACAGTGTGATCAGAAAGCTTACTTCTAGCTACTTGTGGTACTATGACCAGAACTTCTGTCTTATCAGGATTAAGCAGAAGAAAATTAATTAACATCCAATCTCGTATATCCTGCACACACTGCTCGATTTTAGCAAACTGGTTTTTCTCATCTGGTTTTGCTGAGACATATAATTGTGTGTCATCAGCATAACAATGAAAACTAATACCATGTTTACAAATTATGTTGCCCAGAGGAAGCATGTAAAGGGAAAAAAGCAGTGGGCCTAAAACTGAGCCCTGTGGAACACCAAACTCCACTTGAGAACATGAGGAATGGTCACCATCTAAATCTACAAACTGATAACGATCAGTCAAATAGGATCTGAGCCACAAGAGGGCAGTTCCCTTAATTCCTACTACCTTTTCTAATCTGTGAAGGAGAATACTATGATCAATGGTGTCAAAATCTGCACTGAGGTCCAGTAACACAAGTATAGTGACGCAACCCTGATCAGAGGCCCATAGGAGGTCGTTTACTACTTTAACAAGTGCTGTCTCTGTGCTGTGATGAGGCCTAAATCCTGACTGATACAGTTCATTTATGCTATTTCTGTGTAGATGTGAACATAGCTGCTGTGATACTACCTTTTCCAAAATCTTGGAGATAAAGGGAAGGTTTGATATCGGCCTGTAATTAGAAAGCAGACAGGGGTCAAGGTCAGGTTTCTTGATTAGCGGTTTAATAACGGCTAATTTAAAGGATTTGGGGACATACCCACTACTGAGTGAACAGTTAATTACTTTCAACAGGGGTTCTATTATTGCTGGTACTATCTGTTTGAGAAAATGTGTCGGTATAGGATCTAATATACAGGTTGACGATTTTGAAGAAGAGATGAGTGAAATTAGTTCCCTCGCTTCAAGGGGAGTAAAGTGTCCTAAGTTCTGATGTGATGTGGTTAGATCATCTGAATTATTTAAATTGTCTGTTTTCAAAGCCTGAATTTTTTGGCTAATATTTATGATTTTAATATTGAAAAAGTTCATGAAATCCTCACTACTGCATGATGTTGTTGTGGAGATTTCTGCAGTGGTCTTGTTTTTAGTTAAGTTAGCTACGGTATTAAATAAAAATCTCGGGTTGTTTTTGTTATTTTCTATAAGAGTGGAGAGATACGTTCATCTAGCATCACTGAGAGCTTTTTTATAGTTCAGGATGCTCTCCTTCCAAGCTATTTTGAATACTATCAATTTAGTTTGGCACCATTTACGTTCGAATTTTCGAGCGGTTTGTTTTAAAGCATGGGTGTGGTCATTATACCAAGGAGCGAGTTTCTTATCTCTAATCATTTTCCTTTTAACTGGAGCTACATTATCTAAGCTATAACGAAGTGCTGACTCTAGATATTCATTCGCCTGTTCGAGTTCTGTGAAGTCAGATGGCGATCCAATCAAAGTTGATAATTCTGGAAGATTATTGATAAAGCTCTGTGCGGTATTTGATGTAAATGTACGTTTAAGGTGGAAGCGCGGTGCTGTGCTGCATACATTATTACTATAACACGCTTTAATCGAGACAAGGTAGTGATCTGAGATAACTTCAGACTGTGGAATTGTGGTTATAATTCCTATAATTAATCCGAAGGATAATATTAAATCTAAAGTGTGACCTGCTTTATGAGTGGGTCCTACTACACACTGATTTACTCCTACTGAGTCCAGTAAGGACATAAATGCTGTTCTCAGAGGGTCTTCTGGATTCTCAAAATGAATATTAAAGTCTCCAGCAATTAACGCTTTGTCTACAGAAACAACAAGTCAGCAGGTGCAGAGTGCAGATGGGGTCTGGATCACTGGGAGCTCAGGAGCAGCATGTGTAGCTCCAAACCATCATAGAGCAGAATCACCTCGTTGTTGACTGGACCTCTCTCTGACTCAGATGTTACTTTGAAGAACTCAGAAGGAACAATATTTGAGACACCACCTGGAGTGGTCTCTGCGACCCAACTGGCAGTTCGATCTCCATTGCTGCATAAGGGTATGGGTGCTACAGTATCACTCAATGCTGCTTCACTACAGGTGTCATCTGGGTCACTGTTGTCACTGAATGAGTCATGCATCAGCTGACTCTCAAAGTTGGCACCTTGATTCAAATGGATCCTTTCCGGAAAGGCAAAGATACAGAAAAAGCCCAGAGCATCTTTGCCACTTGCTTTGCAGATTGGTTTTTACATGGGAAAGCACAAGCCAGCTTAGTAAAATGGTCAGTTATGACCAAAACGCTACATTGTGAATTCTCTGCAGAACAGAAACCTATACAGACTAATTCCAAGGGGATGTTTTAATGCTCTCCAGGGGAGCTCTCGCTTCAGGCTCAGGTGTCTTGCTCACTACACATAGCTTGCAACATTTAACATGCTCCCGCACATCCTGCTTTAAAATGACCCAGAAGAACCTCTGTCTCACAAGGGACAAAGTCCTGCCCTGACCTTGATGCCCAGCTTCATCATGAATTCCCTGAAGAACCTGGAACGACATACTGCCATCTCCTCCTGCCCATCAAGACAGGTTTAGACACCCTGTACAATATTCCATCAAGTATCTTGAGCTTCTCCCACTGTTTCAGGTTTTTGAGCATGCCAGCTTGCCCTTTCACGCCTGGATCCAAATTCAAATTTTATTTTGCCACATACACAGTCATACACAGTACGATATCCAGTGAAATGCTTATACGACCGCCCGTGACCTTTAAAAAAAAAGAATGTACAAGAAATAAGTAAATAAATAGTGAAATAGAATGAAAATAGAATGAAAATAAGAGTAAGTTTAGCTATAAAACAAGATACAAAAATTTTCAAAAATATATAGGAAATATAAAAATATTAAATATAACAACTTAAACTTATCTGTCTGTACAAATATTACAGTAATTTTAATGAAAATGAGAATAAAGGGAAATGTGAAAATGTCCTGGAAGTGTACAAATGTGCATATATGTGCAAATGTGCAATTGCCATTGAAGTGTGCAAAAACGCAGAGGTGTTTTAGTCCAGTGTATTGATCTGGTTGAGAGACCGTATCGCCTGCGGGAAGAAGCTCCTCCTCAGTCTCTCTGTATTGTCCTTGAGGGAGTGGAAGCGCTTTCACAATTCCACAGTCTGAAGTTATCTCAGATCACTACCTTGTCTCAATTAAAGCGTGTTATAGTAATAATGTATGCAGCACAGCACCGCGCTTCCACCTTAAACGTACATTTACATCAAATACCGCACAGAGCTTTATCAATAATCTTCCAGAATTATCAACTTTGATTGGATCGCCATCTGACTTCACAGAACTCGAACAGGCGAATGAATATCTAGAGTCAGCACTTCGTTATAGCTTAGATAATGTAGCTCCAGTTAAAAGGAAAATGATTAGAGATAAGAAACTCGCTCCTTGGTATAATGACCACACCCATGCTTTAAAACAAACCGCTCGAAAATTCGAACGTAAATGGTGCCAAACTAAATTGATAGTATTCAAAATAGCTTGGAAGGAGAGCATCCTGAACTATAAAAAAGCTCTCAGTGATGCTAGATGAACGTATCTCTCCACTCTTATAGAAAATAACAAAAACAACCCGAGATTTTTATTTAATACCGTAGCTAACTTAACTAAAAACAAGACCACTGCAGAAATCTCCACAACAACATCATGCAGTAGTGAGGATTTCATGAACTTTTTCAATAATAAAATCATAAATATTATGCATGTTCCCTGACGCAAGTCTCATGTTGTTGGCAGTGGTGCGAGATTTCAGAGTGTCGCGGATGGTTTTATCTACCCACGGCTTCTGAGTGGGAAATCTTCTGATGGTCGTTTTCTGAAATGGTATCGTCCGTTAATTTCCCGAAGAATTCCACAACCACTTCCGTAAACACGTTGATGTCATCGAAGCGGTTTCAGAACATGTCCCAGTCTGCATCACCGAGTGCATCCTGTAGCGCGGCCACCGATTGGTCCATCCACCTCCCTCTGAACCGGAACTTCCTGTTTAAGCCTTTGTTTATATTTTGACATGAAGAAGATGGCGGCGTGGTCAGATTTCCCAAACGGGGGACGAGATTGTGACTTGTAGCCGTCCTTGACCATTGTCTAACAGTGTGTCCTTTCGCCCCTGGTGGGGCAGGTGATGTGTGGGTGAAAGTTTGGCGCTGCGAGTTTGAGGTTGGCATTGTTAAAGTACCCCGCCACAATACGCGCAGCATCAATCGCTGATTATGACCGATGTAAACTCTCGAGGAAGATAAAAAGGATGACATTTGATGGACAGTAGTTCCAGATTGGGTGTGCAAGAGAGTGTAAGAGGAACAACGCTCGTGCTGTTGCACCAGCCGCTGTTCACCATTAAACACACGCCTTCTCCCCTTGACTCCCCCGAGTCCCGTGTCCTGTTCATGCTGTGAACCGAGAAGAACTCGGCAGAAGATTGCAGTCCCGAATGCCTCTCTGGAATTTTATCCTGGCCCTGAGGTCATCAAGCTTGTTCTCCAGGGACTGGACATTGGCAAGCAGGATGCTAGGTGTGCATGGGCTCTCAGCCTGTTCCTGATGCCGGCTTGTTTCCCTTGGGGCCGCTTCACATCACATCCTTTGTTCCCCCTCAGGATCTAACTCGGCCAGCTCAGATCCAGAGTTAAAAACGTTGAATTGTGAGTACATTGTAAACCAACAGAAATTAGAGTATCTCTGTTGTACATAATGCACTCAATGTGGATTTGCTGTTTTAAAGTTGCTGGAAATTAAGTTAATAGACAAAAACAAAGTAAAATATTTTACAAAGTAAAATAGGTCGAAGCAGTTGTAATGGCAGCCGACCTCATCGGCATGATCTTGGAAACCATGGCCACTTTCCTCTACTCACATAGAATAGGACTCTTGACAGGACCCTATCATCTTTCTGCTTCTCTTGCAAATCACTCAGTGAGAACACTGGAAGTGGACTAAAACCTGGAGTCAACAACTGATAGGTATTTTGAGCCACTGGACAGCTCTGTCACCTGAGCCTACCTCCTACTGTGTGTGAACATCAAGGACAGCTGACACTTCAGCACAAGAGCGAACAGTGCTCTGAAGATGTAGAGGGAAAATGTTCAACATATCATGTATTTGCACTTGCCCTAAAACCATCCTGGATGGTGTCTTCATGAATATTTTCGGACTCTTTCAACAGGGAAAAAATATGGCAATGACATCAGCCTTTGGCCAACACTTTGATGGACAAAATGTTGTCTGCTTAGTGTGTCAGCGACAACATTTTTTGCTGCCAGGTATATACTGAATACCAAAGTTATACGGGGCCAGCTTAGACACCCACCTCTGCTCGCATCCATCTAGTTTGGGTTTTGTCAAAATATACATTAACGGATTATTGTCCTTCCAGACAGTGAAGTTGTGGCCTTTCAGCCAATGGTTAAATTTGTCACAGACTGACTACTTCAAAGCCAGAAATTCTAGATGATGGTCAGGATACTTGGCCTGTGCACGACTGAGGGCTTTGCTAGCGAAGGCAATGGGACAAGCTTTTGTTTCACCATCTGTTACTTATGAGAGTACGGCCCCTGAACCATCTAAGGACGCATCTGTAGACAAGATGAATGGCCTGCTGAAATCAGGGTGAGCCAGTACTCTAACAGGACTGACTTCAGTTTTTGGAAAGCTTAACTATGTTCTTGCTTCCAGTTGCCAGGGCTCAGCTTCTTAAAACCTGCATCACCCCTTAAAGAGGCTTTCTTCCCTTTTGGCACAGCTGTTAGAGTGAACAAAGGCTTTGCAATGCTCAAGAGTTTGGAATAAACCATCCCCAGAAATGACTATTTCATTCTGTGATGGTGTTGCTCCATCCGGCATCATGAGGTCTGCTTCGGACACAGCTGATATGGCACTAACTTTATCTGGATCCTTCGCCACCCCAGTCTCGTCAATAATGTGGCCCAGAAATTTTTACAGTTCTCCTGAGAATATGGCATTTCTTAAGGGCCAACTTCAGTCCACGAGCCCTGAGCCTAGTAAACACAAGCTCAAGTTGCTTAATGGCTTCCTCTTCATTAGGAGCATACACCAGAAGATCATCGATATAGCAGAGCAGTGTGAGGAAATTCTGATCCCCAAAGATGTTGGTCATGAGCCTCATAAAGCTGGCTGGACTGTTACAAAGTTCCTGCAACAAACGATTATAATCGCATAGGGCCAAACGCAGTGAACTGTCTGTCTGCTTCATACATGCAGATATTATAAAATCAGGAGGTCAAGTCCATTGCACTAAAGAAGGCATTACCTTCCAAAGCTGCTAAGCAGTCTGTCTGATGAGGTAAGGGGTGTGCGTCCTTAAGCGTCCAAGTGTTCAGCCAAAGGTACTCCACACACACTCTAAGATCTCCAGTCTTCTTCCATAGTAGCACAAGTGGTGAAGCCCATTTGCTATAAGACTTGTGAATAAGCTCTTGTTCCTCCATCTCTGAGAGTACAATCCTCAACTTCTGATACTAGGTTGGAGGGACACGTCGATATGGAAGCATGAAGGGTCGATCATCCTGACTGGAACCCATCCATCACCAGACATTGAGGCTATAACCCTTCCCACCATGATGCTTTTCCTGGGAGTCTGTGCTTTGGGAGGGGGCGGGGGGTCAATCATGATAGTGCTACCCATAGAAACAGGAGCGTTTACTGGAAGCTTTCCTCATACTACGTGTTCTTGCTCGGGTAACAGAGTGACAGTCTGTGTAAGTTTTGCAGTGCCCACTATATCAGGGATGTTGTTACCCTTCAATCTGTTTAAGAACTGCTCGATCTGGGGTTCTCCAGTCGTTTCAGGACGGTTCATGACGTTTCCATAGCCAGAGTCTTGCTTGATCTGAGGGAGCAAAAGTTTAATGACATTTGTCCCTAGAATTAGTTGATCCTTCTGTCCTAGCACGACCAATGTAGGTACACTTACTAATTTGCCATACACATTCATCTTTAACTGGTATGTCCCACGCAGTCTGACTTTAACACCACCACATCCAACAAGAAGAATGTCTAACTGTGGCTGATCAACTTGCAAAGGCATACCATTACTTAGCAAAGCATGATCTGTCTCTTCAATCATCATGCAGACCATAGATCCACCATCTAGAAGTGCTTGGCCTATGACACTATCATTTATAAGTACTGAGGTATAGAACAGACTATCTGACTTCTCTACCTTGGTGATGTTTTGAAAGAGAATGATATTGCTGGAGAAACGCTCTAAAGTGCCAGCTTCTGCAGTCATGGGGTAAGCGGCTTTCAAAAGACTTTCAGGGACATAAACAGGTGCAGCTGAATACGGACACTCTTCTTAATTAGACTTTAATATTCATTTTGAGAATCCAGAAGACTCTCTGAGAAGAGCATTCTTGTCCATACTGGACTCAATAAGAGTAAATCAGTGTGTAGTAGGACCCACTCATAAAGCAGGTCACACATTAGATTTAATATTATCCTTCGGATTAAGTATAGGAAATATAACCACAATTCCACAGTCTGAAGTTATGTCAGATCACTATCTTGTCTCGATTAAAGCGTGTCATAGTAATAATGTATGTACAGCACCGCGCTACCACCTTAAACGTATATTTACATCACATACCACACAGAGCTTTATCAATAATCTTCCAGAGTTATCAACTTTGATTGGATCGCCATCCGACTTCACAGAACTCGAACAGGCGAATAAATATCTAGAGTCAGTACTTCGTTATAGCTTAGATAATGTAGCTCCAGTTAAAAGGAAAATGATTAGAGATAAGAAACTCACTCCTTGGTATAATGACCACACACATGCTTTAAAACAAACCGCTCGAAAATTTGACATAAATGGCACCAAACTAAATTGTTAGTATTCAAAATAGCTTGGAAGGAGAGCATCCTGAACTATAAAAAAGCTCTCAGTGATGCTAGATCAATTTATCTCTCCACTCTTATAGAAAATTATAACAAAACTCTTATATATTGTTAGTCTTATAACAAAAACAACCCGAGATTTTTATTTAATACTGTAGCTAAATTAACTAAAAACAAGACCACTGCAGAACAACATCATGCAGTAGTGAGGATTTCATGAACTTTTTCCAATAACAAAATCATAAATATTAGGCAAAAAATTCAGGCTTTGAAAGCAGACAATTTAAGTAATTCAGATGAACTAACCACATCATATCAGAACTTAGAATACTTTACTCCCCTTGAAGCAAGGGAACTAATTTCACTCATCTCTTCTTCAAAATCGTCAACCTATATATTAGATCCTATACCGACACATTTTCTCAAACAGATAGTACCAGCAATAATAGAACCCCTGTTGAAAGTAATTAACTGTTCACTCAGTAGTGGGTATGTCCCCAAATCCTTTAAATAAGCCGTTATTAAACCGCTAATCAAGAAACCTGACCTTGACACCTGTCTGCTTTCTAATTACAGGCCGATATCAAACCTTCCCTTTATCTCCAAGATTCTGGAAAGGGTAGTATCACAGCAGCTATGTTCACATCTACACAGAAATAGCATACATGAACTGTATCAGTCAGGATTTAGGCCTCATCACAGTACAGAGACAGCACTTGTTAAAGTAGTAAACGACCTCCTATGGGCCTCTGATCAGGGTTGCGATCACTATACTAGTGTTACTGGACCTCAGTGCAGCTTTTGACACCATTGATCATAGTATTCTTCTTCACAGATTAGAAAAGGTAGTAGGAATTAAGGGAACTGCCCTCTTGTGGCTCAGATCCTATTTGACTGATCGTTATCAGTTTGTAGACGTAGATGGTGACCATTCCTCATGTTCTCAAGTGGAGTTTGGTGTTCCACAGGGTTCAGTTTTAGGCCCACTGCTTTTTTCCCTTTACATGCTTCCTCTGGGCAACATAATTTGTAAACATGGTATTAGTTTTCATTGTTATGCTGATGACACACAATTATATGTCTCAGCAAAACCAGATGAGAAAAACCAGTTTGCTAAAATTGAGCAGTGTGTGCAGGACATAAGGGATTGGATGTTAATTAATTTTCTTCTGCTTAATCCTGATAAGACAGAAGTTCTGGTCATAGGACCACAAGTAGCTAGAAGTAAGCTTTCTGATCACACTGTAACTTTAGATGGTCTTTCTGTTCCATCAAATGCCACAGTAAAAGACCTTGGTGTGATTATAGATTCCAGCCTTTCGTTTGAAGCTCATGGAAATAGCTAAAGAAAGCTATCCTGGTAATATTATCTACAAGATAAGAAACATAGTGTCACTAAATGATGCAGAAAAACTAGTTCATGCTTTTATCACCTCTAGGTTGGACTATTGTAACGCCTTACTGTCTGGTTGTTCAACTAGGTGTATAAACAAGCTTCAGTTTGTACAGAATGCAGCAGCGAGAGTCCTCACTAAAACCAGAAGATACGAGCACATCACCCCTTCTTATCTACACTGCATTGGCTCCCTGTGAAATTTCGCATCAATTTTAAGATACTACTTTTGACATTTAAAGCACTAAATGGTCTCGCGGCACAGTATTTGAGTGAATTGCTAGTGTCTTACGATCCGCCACGCCTACTTTGATCAAAGAATGCAGGCTGCCTGTCAGTACCACGTATTATTAAAACTACAGGAGAGGGCAGATCTTTTTTCTTACAAAGCCCCAAAGTTATGGAATAGTCTTCTTATTAATGTTCAGGACTCAGACACAGTCTCAGTGTTTAAGTCTAGGCTAAAAACCTATTTGTTTAGCCAAGCATTTTTGTAAATAGATTAACCTTAGGTAAAGGAGCAGATCTGGGGGACTCATGGACGTAGAGTATTCTGGTGAACTGGTATGTTTAGATGCTGTCTTCCCCACTCTCATTGATCACTCAGGTTTGTTGACGGTGAGGTAATTGGTTGCTTTACATCACAGGGAGCCCTCATGTCTGTGTTTCCTTCTGGCTCTCCCTTTTAGTTATGCTGTTATAGTTAGTCCTACCGGAGTCGCTGCTTGCACTTTGCACTAAATATACATTCACCTTATACATGTTGACTGTGACCATACCCAACTGCCATCTCTCCTTATTTTCTCTTCTCTCCTCTTCTGCTCTCTCCTCTCTCTCTCCCTCTCTCTCTGTCGAGCTATTCATGTCGCTCCTGTGTTGCCAGTGATCCAGACCCCTCTGCCCTCTGGACCCGTCTAACCCGTCCTGGAGTCCTGCTTCTGGTTGGAGATCTCGTCGCATGGATGCCCCGTGTGGTCTGCCTGGATTCGTGTGGTGGCTGGGGATGGTTTCCACGAAGACTGTCCTGTCCTCGATTGATGCTGACAGCTGTTCTCTGGGGACCTGTGACTTCAGTTGTTCGATAGCTCAGGACTGGAATTTCCTACAGTCTATCTGAGCCTCCAGGAACAAACAAACTGGACTCCTTTTAATTAAAATTTTAACACATCATCTGTTATTCTGAACTTCCAGTACACATTATTATGCTGATCAATCCCTGCTATCCGTTATCACCCAGATGAGGATGGGTTCCCTGTTGAGTCTGGTTCCTCTCAAGGTTTCTTCCTATTACCATCTCAGGGGGTTTTTCCTTGCCACCGTCGCCCTCGGCTTGCTCATCAGGGACAATCTTATCATTTTGATTCATACACATTGCATACAAACTTATTTCTTTTGATTGTGTAAAGCTGCTTTCCGACAATGTCAATTGTTAAAAGTGCTATATAAATAAAATTGACTTGACTTCTCTTGGAACAATATGGGGGGTGGGGGGGGGGGACGCCTTGTTTTTGCAAATGACTGTCTGCTAACTCAGAAGCCGCATTTAACATAACCCAGTAGCCAACAGGGCACTCACTTGGTTTGGGTTGTGTCGGTAAAAGTCAACCAGAGGTTGGCATGATCTGGAACTTTCACTAACATAGCGGCGTAGCACATCATAGATGGTTCCGGAGGAGATGGCTTCATTAGAGCTACTCTTGAGTCTGACATTAACAATGTTTTTGGCCCTGCCTAGTAGGTAACTCAGTATTTCATCCACCTGATCTTTGTCCGTTGCAATCTGATTTGTGGAGATACAATTCCATTAATGCTATCAATTCCTGAACTGTGTACTTGTCTATTACATCTCTTCTAAACATTGCAGGTTCTCTAACATCTGATTTTACTGTTAAGCTAACGAGAGAGCCCGACCTGTACTGGAGGGTTCCGAACGTGAGACTGGGTTGGAGGGGGTGACTTTGACTAGCTAGCAGTCTGGTGGCAATGGAATCCCCTATCTGCCTGCCTATCTCACCAATAAGATCCCACAACTGCTGTGCAACGTTATCAGAAGCATTGCTAGGAGTAGAAGTAGGTGGCACAACAGGTTGATTTACTGGAGTTTCAGATAATTGTGGACTAAAATGTAACATTCTAGGTTTACTTATAACATGCTCCTCTACCCCCAACAACCCACTACCCCGCCCAAGGTATGGCGTCACCATATCAGAATCTTCCCTAACCCCAGCCATAGTATAAATTTACAAGAAGAATGAAATAAACACAAAAAAGAACTGACCTCACAGACGTAAAATGAGGAACCAATAGTTTGGTGTAGAAAGTCTGCAGAAAAGTCTTTCTTTCTTTAGAGTCACCTCTCTTGAGACAGCTACTTGAATGGGGGAGAAATCAATTCCTCAGTTTCCACATTCAGCACTGAAGCGTCAGAAGTCTGGAACAACTCCGGTGGTCGGCTGTAACTGATCCAGTTGATCTGGGTCACGGAACCATTTTATGTACCTGTTTTACTCTGGTTGTGTAGTTTTTCCCTTCTAGTATTGAAGCAATGTTGATATCCTTTTTTATTCTGCAGAAACACAGAGCACATGTAAAATGTGCACATCACAACAGTCTCTCCTCGCATTAGCAGAGAGAGAGACAACACACCCAGCCTCCCTGGCAGCATATAATAATATACATTAAGTAATCAGTGCAAAGCATTACATGACAAAAAGAACAAAATAAAACAATAAAATACATAATCATATAACAAATATACCATTAAATATGTGTATAAATATATATAATAAACAACAATAACAATAAATAAATATATAAAGATTAGACCATATTCCTTACATCAGAGATTTACATCAAAATGTCCTTTTTTTCTTCCATGAATCAACACATTAATTTGTTTATTCAAGTTTTAGAACTCTTACCTTGCTCGCATTAGCAGGATGAGAGACAAGACACCCAGCCTCCCTGGCTCAGATTTTTTTCTACCTTGTAAAAAGCTTTGTAAAAAGAATCTGAGACTCTGGAACTCTTAGGGTGCCCAAACTTTTGCACACAGTAATGTTTTTATTTTTTATCTTTGTTCAATTTATGGAATAAGAGGTAACTATGCATCAATGTTTGCTGAAAATACTGTGCATTTTTTCCATTTCCAAGGGAGACTCTGTTAACATCTTTTCAATTAAAAATCACCAAAATCTGATATTTATCAAGGGGTGCCTGAACTTTTGCGTAAGACTGTATAGTTATACCATGTGCAGAACCATAAATGCATAGTTTGTATCAGGTAGATCACATATTAGCAACACAGGATGCATTGTGCTGCGCAGAAGTACGTTAGATTTACTTTTGCCGCCAGGGAGGCTGGGTGTCTTGTCTTTTTGAACGCAAACAAAAATATGATACTCAACACCACAAAACCAAGAAGACAATGAGAGATCCAGAAAGACGTCAACAACATCAAATTTCTAGGAGATCACTGTTATGGAGTCTCATTACACCTTCCACAGGGCACTTTCCAAAGAAACCTCAAACAGGCCAGGCTGGCTCAAAGCTCAAAGTGAATTTTTACATTTGCACCACAGTGAGGATCCTTCACCACTGTGCCATAGTGTGGTATGCCAATCGTACTGTGGAGGACAAAATAAACGGTCTTGGGTAAAAAAAAAAAAAAAAAAGGCTCAACGAATCATGGACATGAAAACACCAAAACTGGATGCTATGTATGCTAGCTGGCTACAGAAATGGTCTAGCAGCATAGTTGTACTATTTTTGCACAGACCACTTGTGTACATTTCATACGGGTGTGTACATTTTTACTGCTGCTGTCAGAGAGCTGCCTTGTAAAATTCGCTGGGCTCGACACAACCAACTGTCTAATCAGCACTTTCTGATTTTACCACTGGATTTCACTCAAGATTATAAACAAGTATCTTAATCCCAATCTTACTCTTTCTCTATTCCATTTATCCTGTCACAGGAGGTCTGGAGACTATCCCAGGGGACAGTAAAGATGGACACTGTGGACACACACACACACACACACACACACACACACACACAAAATTTAAAAAAGATAGTTAGCCTAATCCTCAAGCCTTTGGACTGTGGGAGGAAACCGGAGTACCGGAGCACTAAGCACGGGGAGAACATGCAACCTCCATGTACACAGACCCGAGGCTGGAATCGAACCCCTGACCTGGGAGGTGCAAGGCCACAGTGCTAACCACTACAATCCTTATACAGAAATTTCTGTGGGATATAATGTTGTTACTGTACATCAAGTTGTCAGACAGTGGTGCTGGTAGTGATACTGATCCTTGTTTGGGGCAGGATTGTGCATAACCGAGACGTGTTTTTATGGCTATAAATTTAAACAAAGTAAACGTTAACACAGTGAGCCTTTAGATTTTATCATGTGTAATTAGAAAAGCTACGTGTGTAGGGTTTTGGGTCATCTTATATTTTGTGTTCTTTAAATTTGTAGTAGATTTATTAAAGGAATTAAATTAGACTAAATGACCATAAAATTAAAACATTGTCAGAACGTGCTACTGCATCAGCAGATGTCTTTGTCATTCAGTCCCGCTTGTGTTTTTGCGTTATTATAAGAATGAAATGCAGTAGGCTGTTATGATCATAATTTTCTTTAATAAATAATGACCCCCGTTGCAAAATCTTATGAAATTAAAACATTAAAAGAATTTACAATCACAGTACTCAGACCATCCAAGATGAGCGTGAATGCAGTAACTAACGTTACACTTGCTCTGACGGCAGCAGGTGGTCACCTCTATCTTAACATGCTAAATTAACTTTTGTTAAAATGCCTAAAACTAAACGGTCGAAAGTGTGGCTATATTTCACAAGAAAGGATTCCGGTACCGCGAATTGTTTTACAGCAGTTGCGTGTAAAGGGGAAAACACGTTAAATCTAATGAAACATTTGAGGGCACACAGAATAAATTTCAAAGCAGAGCCATGCGCAGTGTTTGACAGCTTGCGTACCACAGCTGGCACTATTGGTGTGATGACTCCAGCCCCAGTCATACCAACCGTAGCAAAAAGGAGTCCACCGATTATGATGACGTCAGCAGCCTTTCCGCAGGTTAGTAGTAGTCTAATGTAATGTTAATTACAAAATGCAAATCTTGCATTCATGCTAACAAATGGTCAAACAATTTGTAAAATACTAATGTAACATGGATTCTGTTTATAATTATGGCTTTCCAGCTAGGACTTAAACTTTTAATATATTGTTCAATTGTAAGCATTTAATTTTAAAATTTTTTGTTCAATAAAATTATATTCTTGAATCATCCACCATAATTTTGTGGCTTTTGCAAAGTATCGATTCAGGCACCGTTTTGGCACCGGTACCGGTTTAAAAGTATCAATTTGGCACCAGTATCGAAAAAACCCAAACGATACCCAACCCTAGTAGCCAGAAAACAGACTCTGGGTGTGCATCAGAAAAGGTTTGCCAGATTAATGTTAAAAAACAAGATAATAAAACTATATACGCCTTTACTTTTAAAATAATTAAAGTAAACAGGGTGAGCTAACTTGAGCGCGTCAGAAAATGAACTGAAACTTTGTGTATACTCGCCTCACAGACGTGAAAAATATATACTTATAGAAAGCGAAATATCTGCTTTTATATAAACTAATGAAAAACGATTTTAGACGATGTAATTTGGAATTCGAAAAGTGAATTATAAGTGCATCCACTGCTGTAGAGATGACGAAATGACAATCACCTTCATCACTACAGCCGAAACCAAAGAAATCACTAATTTATCAATGAATTATTAAGATGGTCAGAGTCAGTCTCCTTGTTGTTTTTCCCGACACATTAATAATCATTAGTCTACTTCTGCCGGTGCGCTCTGGAAAACTTTATGCGTGCGGCTGAGCGATGATTAGACTACGTAGGAAGTTAAAGAGGAGGATCACGATGCTCAACATCCCGGAGCCCAAACCTCATTTAACCCTTAGGAGTCTGAGGGTGTTTTGAGTCTGAAGAAGTTCTGACATGTCCTGACATTTGTATATTTTTCAGTTACTTATAAACATGTAAATGTCTAAAGGCTAACTACACTGTATTCAGCACAAACTGAGCTACAGTAATATGTGAGCAGCATGTATGTACAAGTTTGTATTTTGGAGAAAATAACAGTTATGCGTGATTATTGGAAACAACAAAAAAAAATATCACTGAAATAAGTTCACAAAACACATTCATAACATTTGTTTATATTTTTGTTGTTACCTGGATCTTATAGTCTAGAGTTTTTACTTCAAAATGATGTGATAATCATCTTGATCACTCATTCAATGAAAACAATATATTAGGGCTGCAACTAACGATTATTTTGATAATCGATTAGTTGGGCGATTATTTTTTCGATTAATCGGATAAGAACTAAATGCTTCTTTAATTTGATGTTTTGCTTATAACTATGTAAAACCATAAATCAGTGTATTAGTTATGTATAAAACTAAACTTTAAAAAATGCAAAAGCCACATATAGAGTTTAATGATCTTTAATTTTGACATTTTAAACCTTTAATTAAAAACAAAGTTTGTTTTTGAACAGTAAAACTCCTCTACATATCCAAAATATAAATAAATAACTAAATAAAAAAGCAAGAACAATTGTTGTACTCTAATTATATTGGATGGCATCTGTTATAGTGGCTGCTTGTTGTGGAGTGCATGGGGGATTTCTTTTTTGAATTAACTCACTTATGCTGACTTGTCTCTTTCCAAAAATGAATGAATGAATAAATAAATAAATAAATAAATAAATAAAATAATTTGAGTATGCAAAATACAGCATTTTAACAATAATTGCATATATTGCCAGCTGATAGAGAAGGAACCGCCAATCAGAAGTAGTGTGTGGAAGTCTGTGATTGGCTGGTTTTGTGGCAGTTTTGTAACACTGGACAAAGTTGAGCGAGTGTACAGTCAGGCAGAGTCGAGCGCGCACAGAAAATAAATGTTGCTTGCGCGTGAAGGCAGAGTCGAGCGCACACAGAATCGAGAAGTTGCAGAATCGAGCTGTTGAGCGTGCAGTGGAGACACTGCGCGCGCATAGAGTGCTTTGTCTGCTCTCAAAATGTCAAACCGCGCGCTCAGAATTGTGGCAGGAATATAACGCTTTTTCCTGCAGACGCTTCTGTAACCTTCATTGCACGAGCGGCTGTGCATCTGTGTGTATTTGTGCATCTTGTGGTCGCGCTCCTCAGTAACGTGAGCAGTCCAACTAATCGATAACGACATTCATTGACAACGAATTTCATTATCGATTAGTTGTTGCAGCCCTACAATATATTCATTTACATTTACTAAGACACTTTTTGTTTTGGAAAGGCCGTATGCAAGGAGGCGTGAATGATCATGAATGATGCTCTACTTTACACCAGAGAAGACAAAGACCAGGATAATGATTTGCATAATGAGCCTTTCAGTCAGGTATGTGACACAGGGAAATGCTAAAAGAAAATAATTTCAGGACAAAAAACATATATTTTTTGTTTGTAGTTTATTTAGAATATAGTTAACTGACCGGCAGAATAACTCACTCTTACACCCGATACATAACCTACTCACTTACATAGTGCAAAGAAAATGTTCAGGATTGAATGGAGACGGACAGACACAGATCATCTTATACACAGAAGATAAATGTATGGCATAAATATGACCGTGCAAAATAAAATGAAAAAAAAAAAGGTGTTTAGCGCACTCCTACACCACAGTCATACATCTTTGTGCCACGTTCAAAAAGCAGTTCCTGTTTAACTGAAAACATAAGTGAAAATTACATACCTGGCGTTTCCATGGTGTTTTTTTGCTTCTTACCATACACTGCTTTACACTGCATACAGACACTGTTACTAGCTGAAGCAACACTTCTGTAACCCGAGGTCAGTCCATGTGCTGGTTGTACACAGTCACAGACAGATGCTTATTGTGTGTCCATCCACTTTAAAATGACCAAAATCCAGTTCCCTTCCATCCAGAATCCAGAGCCTTTGATTTCTATCAAACAGGTGGCTGATCATTTTCACTGTCACAACTGTTTATAAAAAAAAAGAAAAGAAAAATACAACATGAGCATGATAACACAATAAAATAAACTACTGTATATCATCATCATTATTATGTATATCATCAACTGTATATCATCATCAATCACTAATCACCATGCATAAAGACAACACAAGCTTTTGTAATGTCATACAACAAATACAAAAAGCGGGGGTCTTTTTATTCATATATCTGAATATCGATAAGCTACGTGAGCTAGTATTTTAGCCACCGGGAGCTAAACTGTTTGTGCTAACAAAACTGGGTAAAATAAATTGGAATATTTACACCACAGCTGATACTGACAACCATCACATAAGGCATTAGCTTTAGCCACCGGGAGCTAGCAGGTTTGTGCTAAGCTACATAAGGCAGTATGGTAGCCCGAATAGCAGTGTTTTCTACGTGCTACCCTAAACTATGTATGTAAAAATAAAATAACATGACATTTATATTATCAGAATAAGGATTATATGAGACTTAATAACTCACCCATGGTAACAGCTTGCTGGATTCTCCTCCTCCGGTGGAGCAAATAACTCTTTAGAACACACCCGTTTTCTGTCGGAGTTTCAGTGTTGTTCTGAAGAAAAGATAAACTCCGCCCACCGTCCAGAACATTCCGTAGAGCTTCAGAAACCTGTACAGCGCGTGACATCTTCCACATGCGCAGGAAACTCACTGAATCTGCGTCTGTGTGTGGTTTGTGTGTGTGCGCGCGTGCAGGGGGCGTGGTCTTGTATGTAGCGTGCTTCTACTGCTGTTTTCCCTGTGAATAGCATGTGGGCGTGTCCTGTGGGCGTGTCCTGCCTCCGGTCATGATCAGATAATGAAGTGAGACGGAAAGACTGTGCCTCTCCTCGGATTCATACGGTTTACATAAAATGAGAATATCTATTTTTTATTTAACTTGCTTTATTTAAAAGTAGACCCTTTAAGCTTTAAATAGATATATTTATCATGTTGGTGTGTGAAGTATTTGCGGAGTTTCAGTTAATTTTAATGACGGGTTTCAGAAAGATATTCACGGAGACTGAGACGGCTGAAAGCGCAGTGTTTTGTTCATATAGTGAATATACATAAATAAAAGTAGACCCTTTGCAGATTTAAATGATGTACTACACTTATATATATATATGATCAAAAATGATGGAGCATTTTAAGTTCTTTTTATGGTTACCAGAAAAAAATGCACTTGGACCCACCGGTGGCTCCGCCGACTCCTAAGGTGATTTATTAAATTAACAAATATTGTAAGTAAATAACAATAGCCCATGTTTAGAAAAGCATTTTTATTTAGATTATAAATAATAACCCTGCATTTATTTTAGTTGATCCAGCTGCCACTGTTCTTATACGGCTCTTTATCAGAGTAAATCATTCACTAACAAGCCTGTAAATTTCCATGTAAAACAGGTACATCTGTAGGAATAAACTGATATGATGAGCTATTGATCAGTGATTTATGTAAACGACTCAGTTCAGATGTAAGTAAATGCTCATTGCTGCGCTGTTTGGGGGAGGGTCGTGCTGATGATGTTTGGTCTGCTTTCTGTGAGTTTTGGTTAGGGATGCACTGTTACTGGTATCTGGTATCGGCCTCGATACCACAATTTCTAAAGTACTCGTACTCGTTAAAAGTCCCGCGATACCGATTAGACGGTCTGAGAAATGTCTATGTTTGAGCGGCGTGTAAGGGGTTAATCACAAGCGCCGAGTGCCCGTCCCCGGGCCCCGGCTGCAGCTCAGAGGGGGGAGAAGGCGAGGCGAAACGAGACATGTCAGCTGTGTGGAATTATTTCAAAGTGAATGAAGACGACAAAACAAAGGCGGACTGCAAATTGTGCTCAGCGAAATTGTCCAGAGGAGGCTCAAAAGGTAGCGCATTTAACACAAGTAATTTAATCAAGCACCTAAAATCCCAACACGACAACGAGTGCTAAGAGTTTACCCAAGCTTCTAAACACAACACTTTTCTTAAAAAAAAAACCTGCCACTCACTTTTTCTAAATAGGCTCCATTAAGTGAGTCGTCTTAGACTTGATGTTAATACCTACCTCAGTTGCACTGACTGCCACAGTTCTATGTTGGTGGATGTTGTTAGTTTATTCAAATATTGTGCACTAAATAGCAAAGATGTTTATTAATGCTCCTTGTGTTGTCCAAAGCGGCAGAGTTTACAACAAACTGAAAAAAATACTTGAGTTGCACTGTCACTGTTTAATTTTTTTTAAATAATTATTTATTCTGTAATATGTTGCATACAACATGCTTTTCATTTTAAATAAATGTTCTTAATTCCAAACTAGTCCCTTGCTTTTTTTTTGTTTAATTATATGACCAAAGCTGTTTCCTGTAAATTTAAATCATGTTTTTATTAAGTACTTGGTATCGGTATCGGCAAGTACTGAAATGCGTACTCGTACTCATACTCGTTTTCTCAAAAAGTGGTATTGGTGCATCCCTAGTTTTGGTGAGTGTGTGTGTGTGTGTGTGTGTGTGTGTGTGTGTGTGTGTGTGTGTGTATGGGGGGCGTCACCTGAGAGGTGTCAATAGGTCTTACATATTTATGAAAAAGCGTGGATTATTCAGTGAAACAGGCTCTGCTGACAAAAGTTAGGCACATCAGTCACTTTATCTCAAATAAAAGTTCTTTCTGAGTGTTATAATATAGCTGTAACATGACAGAGATACAAACAGAACAAACGGTGCGCACTGAATACTAAACCTAAACCGAACACGTGGATTAATAAACTGAGATGCGTGTTTCTTAGCCCCGTCCCCATGAACACAGAGGTTGTGCTCGGACCCATGAGCTTCTGCGGATTCTAAAACTGACATTGTTACCGTTTTTTATCGCCGGAATGGAAGAGATGGAAAGTTTCCTCATCAATAGCACATGTTTAGAAAACGTTTAGAAATTATTTCCGAGATGAGGCTGGGCCGGTGTTATGCGCAGATCGCTGTGGGATTTCCTGAAGCTCAAATCTCAGAAATCGTTGGGGCATTTTTTCTAAATTGTTAAATCTTTAATAACCGATGGAGGGTTTGAGCTCTACACACGTTTATTCTCGCCTAAACAACTCTTAAAAGAGTAACACAATCTCACTTGTAACACAATAACAATAATATTTCGAACATTTTGCAGGCTACCGTTTGGAGAAACCAGATAATAAATAATAAACCAGTTGTTGGGTCAAAATAACCCAACCAGGTGTTCATTTGTAAACAACTCACTAGATCTTATTCGACCCAACATGAGCAACCCAACAATGTGTTTAAAGTACCCGAAATAACCCAAAATTTTGACCCAGCATAAACAACCCAACAATGTGTTTACAGAAACAACACAGCATCTTTTAGAGAGTCTTTTTTTTTTGTTATTTTAATGTTTTATTCTGAAAGTCTAGTTTTCCAGTTATTTCTATATTTAAAGTTTGATGTCTTTGAATGTATGTTTTTTTAATGACAATAAACAGATACAAACTGAGCTAGGATATACACACGTGGACAAAATTGTTGGTACCCTTCGGTCAATGAAAGAAAAACTCACAATGGTCACATAAATAATTTTAATCTGACAAAAGTAATAATTTAAAAAAATTCTATGAATGTTAACCAATGAAAGTCAGACATTGCTTTTCAACCATGCTTCAACAGAATTATTTAAAAAAATAAACTCATGGAACAGGCCTGGACAAAAATGATGGTACCCTTAGAAAATACTGAAAATAATGTGACCAAAGGGACATGTTAATTCAAGGTGTGTCCACTAATTAGCATCACAGGTGTCTACAATCTTGTAATCGGTCAGTGGGCCTATATATAGGGCTCCAGGTAGTCACTGTGTTGTTTGGTGACATGGTATGTACCACACTCAACATGGACCAGAGGAAGCGAAGGAAAGAGTTGTCTCAGGAGATTCGAAAGAAAATTATAGACAAGCATGTTAAAGGTAAAGGCTATAAGACCATTTCCAAGCAGCTAGATGTTCCTGTGACTACAGTTGCACATATTATTCAGAAATTTAAGATCCATGGGACTGTAGCCAACCTCCCTGGACGTGGCCGCAGGAGGAAAATTGATGACAAATCAAAGAGACGGATAATCTGAATGGTAACAAAAGAGCCCAGAAAGACTTCTAAAGAGATCCAAGGTGAACTTCATGCTCAAGGAACATCAGTGTCAGATCGCACCATCCGTCGTTGTTTGAGCCAAAGTGGACTACATGGGAGACGACCAAGGAGGACACCATTGTTGAAAACAAATCATAAAAAAGCCAGACTGGAATATGCCAAACTACATGTTGACAAGCCACAAAGCTTCTGGGAGAATGTCCTATGGACAGATGAGACAAAAATGGAACTTTTTGCCAAGGCAAATTTTGCTATTTATACTTGAAGCATATGAAGAAAAGAACACTGTCCCTACTGTGAAACATGGAGGAGGCTCTGTTATGTTCTGGGGCTGCTTTGCTGCATCTGGCACAGGGTGTCTTGAATCTGTGCAGGGTACAATGAAATCTCAAGACTATCAAGGGATTCTAGAGAGAAATGTGCAGGCCAGTGTCAGAAAGCTGGGTCTCAATCGCAGGTCATGGGTCTTGCAACAGGACAATGACCCAAAACACAGCTAAAAAGACCCAAGAATGGCTAAGAGGAAAACATTGGACTATTCTAAAGTGGCCTTCTATGAGCCCTGACCTCAATCCTATTGAGCATCTTTGGAAGGAGCTGAAACATGCTGTCTGGAAAAGGCTCCCTTCAAACCGGAAACAACTGGAGCAGCTTGCTCATGAGGAGTGGGCCAAAATACCTGCAGAGAGGTGCAGAAGTCTCATTGACAGTTACAGGAATCATTTGATTGCAGTGATTGCCTCTAAAGGTTGTGCAACAAACTATTAAGTTAGGGGTACCATCATTTTTGTCCAGGCCTGTTCCATGAGTTAATTTTTTTTATAATTCCGTTGAAGCATGGTTGAAAAGCAATGTCTGATTTTCATTGGTTAACATTCATAGAATTCTTATTTATTATTACTTTTGTCAGATTAAAGTTATTTCTGTGACCATTGTGAGTTTTTCTTTCATTGACCGAAGGGTACCAACAATTTTGTCCACGTGTGTATAACAGGTCATTCTTTGTACAAATAAAATTGTCAATGTTTTTCTTTTGTTTGACTCATTATTGTACAGTAAATATCAATAGCTCTGGTAGAAAAAACCCAGATGTGGAAACTATGATCCGTAGTATTTCTTCGATACAACATATTGTTATAACTTTTTTTTTTACTTAATTATATTTTAAAACCAAGACGACGGAAAATGTCACTTTGCACCACCTGGAGGTAATTTCACAAATTACTTTGAAATGCGACTGATTTATTTTGGCCGCTGTCGTTTTGTCGCGCCAATGAACGCGGTGGTAATAGACATTCTCCTTGTCTACCTACTGTAGGTCACCTAGATATGGTTACTGCAGTTCTCATGGTTTCTCCAGACCTCATAGGATTTCCTGGATCTTTTCCTGTGTGTGAGTTTCATGATGTGATTCTGTAGAACATGTGGTTTGTCTTCAGCCTCTAAGATCTCTGAACCCTGTGATTCTAAGGTGCAGAACTCAACATATCCTAAATTAGTTTAATCTTTAAAAAGAAAAAAATCTAACAAATAAAAATGTATGGGTATTTAAACTCAGCTGCAGTTTGTGTGTGTATATCACAGGTCAGTCTTTCAGTAACCTTGACTTCATGCTGGTGGCTTTCAACTGCACCAACTCATACACACACACACACACACACACACACACACACACACACACACACACACACACACACACACATAAAACAACAACAACAACAAAAAAAAAACACTCAGCTCTCTGGTGTCTATTTCAGCTCAAAGACCACGCAGCAGGAGTTTTTGACCTGCTCTCCTTCCTAAGTGTGTTTTTTGTTATGCTGCTATTAGTCACATTGAGCAGTAAAACACACGCACCCACACACACATGCACGCTCGCACACAAAATGAAGAAATGTTGAGAAGTATAGCAACATATCGACCGTAACTGAGAAAATCAATACAAATTCACAGAGAGCGATGCTGAGAGATTTATTTATATTACTTATTTTGCATGAATTCTATAAAAATTTTGAGCTGCATTTTAATGTCGGAATTAATAAGAAATAAATCTAAATATGTCTGGGTTTGTGATCATATGGGCTTCATGAGTTCAGGAAGAATATTAAACCTCAATTAGACAACAAAATTACAGAACAATATTTACAAATTACCACTTTGTATATTGTTTCATTTTAGAATCAGATTTTAGAATCAAATAAAATGTTATTAACTAAATTCATTGAGCTACTGTTACGGAAAACAGACTCAAAACAAACAGATTGTGAGAAAAACCATTTGGCCTCTGTACATTACAACATTGAATTTGAAATGAAACAGTAAAGAAATGGAAAGTCAAGATTTTACAGCCATTTTCACACACACAAAGACACCCATTTTGTGGCTCATAAATAATGGAACAAATGGCTGACAAGCAGTTGCATGGCCAGGCGTATCCTATTCTCTTTCTACTACATGACTAATCAAGCAGATAAAAGGTCTGGAGTTGATTCTGAGTATTACATTTTCATTGGGAGCTGTTCACTCAATCTCTCAACATGACGTCCAGATTAGACTTTGTCAGTAAACTTTGCCACATTCTTTGGACTGATGAAACCAGAATTTCAAGTTGCACCAGAATGTGAGAAGAGAACAGGAATAGCTCATGATCCAAAGCACCATCATCTGTCAGACATGGTGGAGGCAGGGTTATGGCATACATGTGTATGTCTGGCAGTGGAACTGGGTCAGTGGTGTTTATTGATGACATGACTGCTGATAAAAGGAGCAGATTGAATTCTGAAGTGTATAGGGGTATACTGTCTGCTCAGATTTAGTTAAATACTGCAAATCTGACAGGATGCCGCTTCATACTGTATAATGACCCAAAAGATACAGTGAAAGTTACACAAGACAAAGAAATGGGATATTCCTCACCGGCCAAGAGAGTAACCAGATTTCAACCGAATAGAGAATGCTTTCCACTACAGAAGACACAACTAAAGGCAGAAATACCCACAAACAAGTTGCAGCTGAAGGCAGCTGCAGTAAAGGCCTGACAAAGCATCTCGAGGGAAGAAATTCAGCATGTATTCATGTTCATGGGTTCCAGATGTCAGGCAGTCACTGACTGCAAAGAATTTTCCGCACAAAAGTATTAAAGGCAATCCTTATAGTTGTAAATATGTTACTTATGTTTCCTTCCATTATATGAACTCCCAAAATGGAGGTGTATGTGTGTTTGAAAATGTCTAGATGCCGAAAAAAATATATTTGTTGCAAAATTAATGGGCATGACTGTAACATAAAATAAGATTTGTTATACACAATCTTGTGTGCCTGAGGTAAATAATTTGCCAGATTTATTTATGAATAAATTTAATATCCAACAGAATACACAAGGCTCATTGTATTAAAATAATTAATAGATGATGCTAATGGAAATCAGTTAATCACAATAAGTAGAAAACTGTAGACAAATAAAAAAAAAACAGATAATTATACTTCTGTACGGTAATTAATATTTTTCTTAAATTCCTTAAATGTTTTTACTATGAAACTATCATCTGGATCCTCATTATAAACCTATATATAAACCACAATTGCTAATTAAGGAGTCTTTATTTGGATACCCGGTGAGTTAATTTATGGGTTTAGTCAGAAAAATCCTTTATATCGAGATAACCTCCAAAATCCTAACTTGTAATTCAACAGTTTGTGTGCATAATTTTCCTAAGTCATATTTTTTCAGTTGATTATTCCTGTATGACAAAAATGTAGCATACCACCCACCCAGACACACACATTCATGTTCACATCATCTTTGAACTACATCTGTGTGACCTGCTGTTGATCCTCAAATCTTCCAAATCCCTGTGTGTGTGTGTGTGTGTGTGTGTGTGTGTGTGTGTGTGTGTGTGTGTGTGTGTGTGTGTGTGTGTGTGTGTGTGTGTGTGTGTGTGTGTGAGTGTGTTGGAGACAAACTGTCCTGGTCCAGACAGTCTTTTCTTATGTTCTTATATAATTTTAGTGAAAGCTGTTTTTTCTTTTTCCATTTTACAGGATTAAAAGGTAAACTGATTTTAAAAAAGTAAGTTTCCTAAAAAACCCTGAGCTGACTGTGAGACAGCTGATAAAAGCATACAATTATATACTTTCCCCAGCCAGTTCATTACATACACCTGTTCAACTGCTTGTTAATGTAAATATCTAATCAGCTAATCACATGACAGCAGCTCAACACATTCAGGCATGTAGACACGGTCAGGACGATCTGCTGAAGTTCAAACTGAGCATCAGAATGGAGAAGAAAAGTGATTTAAGTAACTTTGAGTGTGACATGGATGTCAGGGCCAGATGGGCTGGTCTGAGTTTTTTCCCAAACTGCTGATCTACTGGGATTTTCAGACTCATCCGTCTCTAGGGTTGACAGAGAATGGTGTGAAAAAGAGATAACACTCCGAGAGGGCAGTTCTCTCTGGGTGAAAATGCCTTGTTGATGCCAGAGGTCAGAGAAGAACGGCCAGACTGGTTCGAGCTGATAGAAAGGCAAAAGGAACTATAATAATATCTTGTTACACCCGTGGTCTGCTGAAGAAGGCCACACCTAGTGTCAGTCCTGTCAGCTAAGAACAGGAAACTGATACAACAGATCACATGGTCTCACCAATATCAGACACCAAAAGATCAGAAAAACATAGCCTGGTCTGACAAGTCTTAATTTCTGCTGTGACATTCAAATGGTCATATCAATATGGAGCAAGTATGTTTCCACGACCGTGTTGAATCTGTGATATGAAAAATTAAAACTTATTCTTTCCCTCAAACACCCACAACATTCTCTAAACAGTGTTATTAATATCTGTGTGTGTGTGTGTGTGAGAGAGAGAGAGAGAGAGAGAGAGAGAGAGAGATTGCTGCGAAAATAACTAAAGGTGTTTGTAAATATGACACTGTAATTATAAAGACAGTAACAGTCTAGAAATATCAGAAAAGTAATAAATTACATTTACATTTACCTTAAGGCATTTGCCAGACTTTCTTATCCAGAACGACTTACAAAAAGTGCTTTGAAGTTAGGCAATGAAACTGAAACTCCTGGTTTTAGACCACAATAATTCATTAGTGTGGTGTAGGGCCTCCTTTTGCGGCCAATACAGCACCAATTCGTCTTGGGAATGACATATACAAGTCCTGCACAATGGCCAGAGGGATTTTGAGCCGTTCTTCTTACAGAATATTGGCCAGGTCACTACGTGATGCTGGTGGAGGAGAATGATTCCTGATTCACTCCTCCAAAACACCCCAAAGTAACTCAATAATATTTAGATCTGGTGACTGTGCAGGCCATAGGAGTTGTTCAACTTCACTTTCATGTTCATCAAACCACTATGTCACCAGTCTTGCTGTGTGTATTGGTGCATTATAATTCTGATACATGGCACCGCCTTCAGGGTACAATGTTTGAAACACTGGGTGCACCTGAATTGTTAGGTAGTTGTTAGGTAGTTGTTGGCAGTGAAGTGCCCATCTAGCACACGTATTGGGCCTAGAAAATGCTGCAGCCAAAACCATGACTGATCCACTCCCATGCTTCACTCTGGGCATGCGACAGTCTGGGTGGTACGCTTCTTTGGGGCTTCTCCACACCGTAACTCTCCCGGATGTGGGAAAGATAGTGAAGGTGGACTCATCAGAGAAGAATACATGTCTCACATTGTCCACAGCTCAAGATTTTCGCTGCTAGCACCATTGAAATTGACGTTTGGCATTGGCACGAGGTTTGGCCATAGCTGCCCGGCCATGTACATTGACCCTGAGGAGCTCACGACAAACAGTTTCTGTGGAAACAGGAAAGTTGAGGTGCACATTTAATTCTGCAGTGAGTTGGTTTTATGTTTTTGTTGGTACAGTTCGGGTTAGCACCCGGACATCCCTTTCAGACAGCTTCCTCTTGAGTCCACAGTTACTGCTGTTGGATGTGGTTTGTCCTTCTTGGTGGTATGCTGACGTTACCCTGGGTACCGTGGCTCTTGATACATCACAAAGACTTGCTGTCTTGGTCACAGATGCGCCAGTGAGATGCGCACCAATAATTTGTTCTTTTTTGAACTCTGATACATCACCCATAATTACGTGTGCAATATTTTAAGCAAAACTGTGATATTACTCTGCTAATTAAACCTTCACACTCTGCTCTTACTGGTGGGATGTGCAATCAATAAAGACTGGCCACCAGGCTGGTCAAATTTAGCCATGTATCCCTTTACCTCTGTACATACACTGGGTTACTAGGTTACTAACTTAGTTGCATCAGTCAAACACAATTGGGAAGGGGATTTTTTTTTTTCTTGGGGGGATTAGTTCAAGTACAGAAGAAACAAATATGTCCTGAGTCGTCATTTAAAGGTGGTCAAAGACTCGGGTGTACAGACATCTAGAGGAAGTTCATTCCACCACCTAGGTGCTAGAACAGAAAAGAGTCTGGATGAATGTCTTCCTTAATCCCTGAGAGATGGTGGGAAAAGGTGGATAGAATAAGTTGCAAGCAGTGCTGAAGGATCAGAGGGAATGATGGATGGTGTGGTAAATTATATTATTAGAGCTGAGAGGTAATTGGGTGCTGGGCCATTTTTAGCTTTATAGGTGAGCATCAGGGTTTTGAAATTGATGCTGGCAAGCCAGTGGAGGGAGCAGAGAACTGTAGGAGAAATTGGGAAGGTTGAAAATGAGACATACAACTGCACTCTGGAACAGCTGCAGATGATGAATGGTTCAAAGAGGCAGACCTGCAAGGAGTGAGTTGCAGTAGTCCAGTCTTAAAATAACAAGGGACTGAACAAGCACCTGAGTAGCCTGTGAAGAAAGAAATGGTTGGATTCTTCTGATGTTGTAAAGAACAAATCGGTAAGAGTGAGTAAGTTTAGCAATGTTTGGGAAAAATGACAGATGATTGTCCACAGTTACCCCAAGATTGCAGGCAGTGCCTGAAGGAGTGATCTGATTGCTGTCCAGGGGGATCACAAAGTCTTGACCAGGGGTGGAGTCACCAGAGATGAAAGTTTGATTTTACTCAGATTGAGCTTCAGCTGACTAGCTGCCATCCAGAATGAGATGTCTGCCAGAATTGCTGCGATCCAGGTGCAAACCTGAGTGTCTGAGGGAGGAAAGGAAAGTTGTGTGTCATCTGCATAACAATAGTATGAAAGGCCATGCGATATGACCTTACCAAAAGACCGGGCATTGAGTGAGAACAAAAGGGGAACAAGTAATGAACCCTGTGGGACACCAATAGAGAGTCTTCGTGGAGCAGATGTGGATCACCTCCATGTCACCTTATACGACCTATCTAGGTAAGAAGGAAACCACTGCCACGCTGTTCCACAAATTTCAAGGAACAAATATAAGAATATATAATAGAATCTTGTGGTTCATCATGTCAAATGCAACTTACAGGTCCAGGAGGATGAGGACAAATGACAGTTTAGCCGATCTCGCAGCATGGAGCCTCTCAGTGACTGACAGAAGGGCAGTCTCTGTGGAATGTGCCACCTACTACTTATTGTGAATGTACTGAGACATTAACACACCAAAACACTCAAAGCCACATAGAAAGTCAGAGCTAAAATGCTGTAAACGCTCACATAAGGGATGTTCCTGGTGTTCAGAGTCGAGTTACGCAGCTTCAGAGCTCCAGATTCAAACGCATCCTGAATGTAGTCCACACCTCCAAGGTTCTCACCATGTTCTTGAGTGAAAGTGTCTGAGTTTTCCAATAGCATCTTAAAACTCTTAAAACACACACATAGTTACTTGTTTAGAATTTACAACAATTTGTAAAGATCACATTAATCAAAGGTTTATTTAGCAGCATGTTAGAATTAGCACATTTTCCAGTACATCCTGTTATTTTCTGTTTGCTAAATGGTCATGAAATTGTAACGTTTACCATGCACTTAATTTGTTGTTCTCCTGCATGTCTTTATTTCCTCTTACAGCTCTTATTTTCATTTCTCTCTCTCTGCAATACAGACTGGGATTTTTGTTGCATGTATCTATTTGATGCATTATACGTTTTACTGTACTGAATGTCAGTGTATAGGGGAACATAACACTTCATCCAAAAAATTTAATACTTACTTTATATGATATTTGTGAATATTGTGAGCCTTAGTAACCCTGATTTTTACCCGTGGAGCAGATGATGAAGGCCATGGTGGAACAGGCTGATGCGCACCACAGAGTTTGTTTAAAGGACACATTTGGAGTGCAGTTACAGTACATGCAGAACACCAGGTGAGTTCATGATGAGTGTGAGAGATGTGTGTGCATGCTTACAAAGAAATGGCAAATGTACATGATGCTTTTGTAAAAAAACTTATGTTTTCCTAAAATGAGAGAATTTCCATTGCATGCATGGAGACTGTGTGGACACACTCTGTATTTGTACACACAAAAACATACTTGTACACTAATCAGCCATAACAATAAAACCACATAAGTTTTGTGCCACCAGGGTAGGTCTGGCAACTCTGGGCATGGCTCTGCAGGGCCTCTGGGGGGCGATGTGGTGTGACTGGCACTAAGACGGTTGCAGCAGATCCTTTGTGTGCTCTGGGTTGTGGAGTGGAGTCTGAATCATATGTGATACACTTTACATTACTGTCATTTGCACTATCATGCACTATCATTTTGTGTACTTTCCCAATTGCTTTTCCCTGGATAATGATATTGTAACAGTCTACATCGTCTACAGAAGACCTGCACAGGGTCTGCAGCTCTGCATGGCATCCTGGGCTTCCCCACGTCTTCAGCTCTCAGTTAAAATGGGTTCAAATGAGGGCTTGCTGTATCATTCTTGACATGGACTACATATCATCTACCATCAAGCCCTGGACATCCCTTCACTAGTAGAAAGGCAGAAGCAGATATGTCTCAGTTTTTCCCACTTACTGCGGTTCTCCTAGTTTCTAATTCATACTTCCATTTTGAAGCCAATTATCTGGTTCCACTACTAGAACAGCCATCAACTTTACACCCTGCAAACAAGGACTGTCTGGTATTTTAACTCCCCAGTTTGCTATTTCAACAATCACAAAATCTAAACCTCTGGTCTGTTTGTAGTCTATGTACTGTGTAGTTTGTTTGTCTGTTTTTAAATCTTGTTCATTTTTATAAATGAGTGATAAACCTGCTACTATTATTACTAATGATCTGTACACATCACTAATTGTGTAGAAGAGAAGATGCTTGAGGTCTTACAAAATGGGATGTCTTCAACAAAACATGTGAGCACCAATCCATGATGGACGTCAAGACAACAAATTAATTGAAAGATCATTAATCAAGAGGAAAAACCCGGCATGAGATTTATGATACAAAATCAGGATAGATACAAAGCTGGAAATAAGAAAACAAAGATCAGATACTCATTTCTACCACAAGAATAAATGTAAACATTTCTAATGAATTATATTTGTACATATTTCTAAAAATGTTCTGCAAAAATTAAATGAAATGATCTGAGTGGATATCAAAGCAATATGCTTACTATGATATTCATATAATAATATTAATAGTACTACTAATAATAATACCTAAAATGATTCTACATACTGTATGCACCTGATTATCCTTAAAGGGACAGAAAGGTATCTCAGGCATCCAATAAGAGAATTATTAATTGCATTCCAAATGTTGTGCATTATAAATGAGTAATGGCATTGGCATTACATCAGGCGTATAGAATAATAGTCTTTGAGGTATTTTAATGTATTGCATGTCATTAGAGTTTTATGAGACATTTTTAGAGTTTACACTGAACCATATGAAACACAGTTTTCATGATTTATGAAAATGTTAAGTGTTAAGGAAATTAATTAATTTATTATAGAAGAGGGAGTAATTTATATGTGTTTAATTTAAAGACAGTAAATTATGGAGGTGAATCGTTTAGGTGAAATGAACTACATAGCAACACACTATATCACTCAAAGTGTATTAGTCTCTCACTCTGTCTCTGTCTCTTACTCTCTCGCTCTCTCACGCACACACACGCGCACACACACGCGCACGCATACACACACACACACACACACATACACACACAGTGAGTGATGCTGTGCTGATGAAGCAATGTGTATTACAGAATGCTTGGAACAGCATTTTTAAGACAAGATCAATGCAGCAGAACCTACACTATAAAATGCTCCTGTCAGTAATAAAAGAATAAAAACAAACAAACAAACAAAACAAAACCCTTATATATTTGTCTTTTATGATTAATGCGGTGGACGACCTAGAATAGATGTACAGTTGGCACTTATATCACAACATCAACCATTTGACAAAAATAACTGGAAACACTTGAGAATGCTAACAAAAATGTAACCAATGTGTAAAAAAGATGGCAAAGAGCTGAGTTCATGTACATTTTAGAATGTGTACATTTTTGTTTTGTGACAGAATTAGCATTACAGAATTATGGCATTTGGCAGATGCCCTTATCTGAAGTAGTTAATTGGGTTATTGAACAAATCTGTATCAGTCTGTTGTAATTTCTTTTTATCCCAAGTACATACAGTACATAAAAGTTAGTGGCCATTGTTGTATAAGCGGAACAGATGGGTATGAATCCCAGCCACTGTAGTGTAACTGTAGTGAGCACAAATAAAATAGGAGGTCTGACTAAGAGCTTCATTGCCAAGTTGTGTGCAGAGCCCCTTAATTACAATAACAAAAAGTTCCTTATTTGAAGACTGCCTCATGTATAGACTCACAAGAGCTAAACCAAGTACCTGTCTAGCACAGTATTTCATTCTTAAATCATTTGCATATTATGTGATATGCTGGGACGTTTTGTCATGACATACAATGATCTACTGCTCATACTAATAGACAGGTGTTGTACTCAAAGCGACTGAAGTCACGGTGCTAACCAACTCCAGGAAACAGACTGAAAATGCAAGTTCGATGCACCCAAGATTGCTTTCTTCAGATACCATCAGGCCAGAGGACATACTCATGGACCAAGATAAGGTAACAGCCACAAGTGATTGGGCCACACTTAAACACAGGTAAGTGGATTTAGTACCACAGCTTCACCTCTAACAGCCATTTTCAAGAAGGGACCCACAAGTGAAATCCTTCAACAGACCATACCTCAAATTTAACTTAGCTCAATACTAAAAGGTCTGGATTCCTCCAACCTCTCATTGTGGAGTGGTTGACTGGGGTAGGGGCTGTCTACCTACCCCAGGGGCTGTAGTGGCAATTTGGCAAGAAGCCCAAATTAAAATTTTTGGTCTTCTTATCCCAGATGTTTATCTCTGGCAAGTGACACTATGACACTGGAAATCTGCCGCTTCTTACAGTCAAGCGAGCACTGGAAGAAAGTCACTACTAGCTGGAGGGCGCACAATTCTCACCGACAATAAATGTGAACGACAAACAGGTCCTGTACTTTTCCAAGTTTAAATTCACTATGTGTTATGAACCTGAATTAAGGAACATCAGAGCAGACTCCCTTTCATGTATGTATTTAGTTTCTTCCGAAGAATACTCCAAGGAAGGTATTATTCTGCAGTCACACCTGCAGTAATAGGGGCTCTCAGCTAGGAAATACACCTAGGGTTAGGGTTAGGAAATATTTAATTCAATTCAATTCAATTTTATTTGTATAGCGCTTTTAACAATTGACATTGTCGCAAAGCAGCTTTACACAATCAAAAGAATGAAATAAAGAATGAAATGTGAATGTGTATGAATCAAAATAATAAAATTGTCCCTGATGAGCAAGCCGAGGGCGATGGTGGCAAGGAAAAACTCCCTGAGATGGTAATAGGAAGAAACCTTGAGAGGTAGACCACACGGGGTATCCATGCAATGAAATCTCCAACCAGAAGCAGGACTCCAGGATGAGTTAGACAGGTCCAGAGGGCAGAGGGGTCTGGATCACTGGCAGCTCAGGAGCGACATGTATATCTTGACAGAGAGACAGGGAGAGGGAAAGGAGAGAGGGAGAAAGGGAGGAGAGAGCAGAAGAGGAGAGAGCAAAAGAGATGGAGAGATGGCAGTTAGGTATGGTCACAGTCAAACAATGTATAAGGTGAATATATATTTAGTGCAAAGTGCAAGCAGGGACTCCAGCAGGACTAACTATATTATTAAATTAAATTTGATTTGTATAGTGCTTTTAACAATTGACATTGTCGCAAAGCAGCTTTACACAATCAAAAGAATTAGGTTTGTATGAAATGTGAATGTGTGTAAATCAAAATGATAAGATTGTCCCTGATGAGCAAGCCGAGGGCGACAGTGGCAAGGAAAAACTCCCTGAGATGGTAATAGGAAGAAACCTTGAGAGGAACCAGACTCAACAGGGAACCCATTCAGTATAACAGGAGATGTGTTTAAATTAAATGGAGTCCACTTTGTTCCTGGAGGTAGACTGTAAGAAATTCCAGTCCTGAACTATCAAGTGACTGTAGTCACAGGTCCCCAGAGAACAGCTGTCTGCTTCAGTCGAGGACACGACCATCATTGTGGAAAAGTGGAACCATCGCCAGCCACCACACACATCCCAGGCAGACCACACGGGGCATCCATGCAACGAGATCTCCAACCAGAAGCAGGACTCTAGGACGAGTTAGACAGGTCCAGAGGGCAGAGGGGTCTAGATCACTGGCAGCTCAGGAGCGACATGTATAGCTCGACAGAGAGACAGGGAGAGGGAAAAGGAGAGAGGGAGAGAGAGAGAGGAGAGAGCAGAAGAGGAGAGAACAGAAGAGAAGGAGAGATGGCAGTTGGATACAGTCACAGTCAAACAATGTATAAAGTGAATGTATATTTAGTGCAAAGTGCAAGCAGGGACTCCAGCAGGACTAACTATAACAGTATAACTAAAAGGGAGGAGCCAGAAGGAAACACAGACATGAGGGGGAACTGTGATGTAAAGCAACCAATCACCTCACCATCAACAAACCTGAGTGAACAATGAGAGTGGGGAGGACAGCATCTAAACATACCAGTTCACCAGAATACTCTACGTCCATGAGTCCCCCAGATCTGCTCCTTTACCTAAGGCTAATCTATTTACAAAAATGCTGCAGTAAATAAATAGGTTTTTAGCCTAGACTTAAACACTGAGACTGTGTCTGAGTCCCGAACATTAATAGGAAGACTATTCCATAACTTTGAGGCCTTGTAAGAAAAAGATCTGCTCCCTCCTGTAGTTTTAATAATACGTGGTACTGACAAGCAGCCTGCATCTTTTGATCGAAGTAGGCGTGGCGGATCGTAAGACACTAGCAGTTCACTCAGATACTGTGGCGCGAGACCATTTATAATGCTTTATACGTCAAAAGTAGTATCTTAAAATTGAAGCGAAATTGCACAGTGAGCCAATGCAGTATAGATAGAATAGGGTAATGTCCTCATATGTTCTGGTTCTAGTGAGGACTCTCGCTGCTGCATTCTGTACTAACTGAAGCTTGTTTATACACCTAGTTGAACAACCAGACACTAAGGCGTTACAATAGTCCAACCTAGAGGTGATAAAAGCATGAACTAGTTTGTCGCATCATTTAGTGACAATATGTTTCTAATCTTGGCAATATTTCTAAGGTGAAAGAAAGCTATCCTGGTGATATTATCTACATGTGCTTCAAACGAAAGGCTGGAATCTATAATCACACTAAGGTCTTTTACTGTTGCACTTGATGGAACAGAAAGGCCATCTAAAGTTACAGTGTGATCAGAAAGCTTACTTCTAGCTACTTGTGGTCCTATGACTAGAACTTCTGTCTTATCAGGATTAAGCAGAAGAAAATTAATTAACATCCAATCTCTTATGTCCTGCACACACTGCTCAATTTTAATAAACTGTTTTTTCTCATCTGGTTTTGCTGAGACGTATAACTGTGTGTCATCAGCATAACAATGAAAACTAATACCATGTTTACGAATTATGTAAAGCATGTAAAGGGAAAAAAGCAGTGGGCCTAAAACTGAGCCCTGTGGAACACCAAACTCCACTTGAGAACATAAGGAATGGTCACCATCTAAATCTACAAATTTAGAGATGCAACCCTGATCAGAGGTCAATAGGAGGTCATTTACTACTTTAACAAGTGCTGCCTCTGTACTGTGATGAGGCCTAAATCCTGACTGATACAGTTCGTTTATGCTATTTCTATGATGATGTGAGCATAGGTGCTGTGCTACTATCTTTTCCAGAGTCTTGGAGATAAAGGGCAGATTTGATATCGGCCTGTAATTGGAAAGCTGACAAAGGTCAAGGTCAGGTATCTTGATTAGCGATTTAATAACTACTAATTTAAAGGATTTGGGAACATAAGTAAGTAAGTAAAGCCTTTATTTGTCACATATACATTACAGCACAGTGAAATTCCTTCTTCGCATACCACAGTGTAACTGGGGTCAGCTATCGTACAGCACCCCTGGAGCAGACAGGGTTAAGGGCCTCGCTCAAGGGCCCAACAGTGGCAACATGGCTGAACCGCCAATCTTCCGATCAGTAACTCAGTGAAATTAGTTCTCTCGCTTCAAGGGGAGTAAAGTATTCTAGGTTCTGATGTGGTGTGGTTAGTTTGGTGTGATCTGTATCACTTAGATTGTCTGGTTTCAAAGCCTGAATTTTTTGCCTAATATTTATGATTTTGTTATTGAAAGAGTTCATGAAATCCTCACTACTGCATGATGTTGTTGTGGAGATTTCTGCAGTGGTCTTGTTTTTTAGTTAATTTACCTACGTTATTAAATAAAAATCTCAGATTATTTTTGTTATTTTCTATAAGAGTGGAGAGATACGTTGATCTAGCATCACTGAGAGCTTTTTTATAGTTCAGGATGCTCTCCTTCCAAGCTATTTTGAATACTAACAATTTAGTTTGGCGCCATTTACGTTCTTATTTTCGAGTGGTTTGTTTTAAAGCATGTGTGTGGTGATTATACCAAGGAGCAAGTTTCTTATCTCTAATAATTTTCCTTTTAACTGGAGCTACAATATCTAAGCTATAACGAAGTGTTGACTCTAAATATTGACTCGCCTGATTGAGTTCTGTAAAGTTAGGTGGCGATCCAATCAAAGTTGATAACTCTGGGAGATTATTGATAAAGCTCTGTGTGTTTTTGTACAATAGCCAGATTATTGTTGTAAATAACTGCGACTCCTCCTCCTCTACCAGTTAGCCGAGGCTGGTGTATGTAGCTGTATCCAGGAGGACTAGCTTCATTTAGAGCTACATACTCGTCCTGTTTAATCCAGGTATCTGTTAAACATAATATATCAAACTCCTGATCTGTGATAATTTCATTAACAATAACTGCTTTAGATGCGAGAGATCTAATATTTAACAGTCCTAGCTTCAGATCAGAGTTGCCGGCTGCGCATTCAGTGTGATCTGAGTTTGTGGTGTCTATGGTAATTAATTACTAAAACAGACTTTGAGTCTTTCTAACGTTGTTTTCGGAGCACCACTTGGACATCCAGCGGTTCAGCGACCATAACCTGCTGTAAGCTATGTCGCCACGTCTCATTGGGATAGGGCCAGAGCAGACTACTTTTTCGGACATCGCCTTTGCTAATTTAAACACCTCAGTAAAGTTACTCTTACTAACCTCTGACTGACGAAGGCATATATCATTAGCTCCAGCATGTACCACTATCTTAGAGAACCTATGCTGTCCTAGAGCCCTACGATCACCTGCTATGTCCGGTGCTCTGGCTCCCGGGATACACCTGACCACTGCCCCTGGTGCCCCTAAAGACCTAGCTAATTTCACGTTCCTCAGTATAGAGTCACCTATAACCAGAGCTCTTTCAGGTTTCTCAGCGGGTGAAACTGAGGAGAGCAAACCTGTTGGACACATGAAGCACAGAAGAGATGTGCTCCAGTGGGCTAGCCTTAGCGTTAGCTTTGGCTGAACGAGTATGCCGCTTTTTTCCCAGACTTTAGAGAGGGTTAGTGAGCGCGAGAGGCAGCATTATTCCCGTAGCAGAAAGTCTGGGTGCCGCAGGTGGAGATAACCAGCCCCCGACTCCAGCAGTAGAGCCTCACAGTGGGGCGAGTGGGTGATGTTATTAAACCGCTAATCAAGAAACCTGACCTTGACCCCAGTCAGCTTTCTAATTACAGGCCAATATCAAACCTTCCCTTTATCTCCAAGATTCTGGAAAAGGTAGTATCACAGCAGCTATGTTCACATCTACACAGAAATAGCATAAATTAACTGTATCAGTCAGGATTTAGGCCTCATCACAGCACAGAGACAGCACTTGTTAAAGTAGTAAACGACCTCCTATTGACCTCTGATCAGGGTTGCGTCACTATACTTGTGTTACTGGACGTCAGTGCAGCTTTTGACACCATTGATCATAGTATTCTCCTTCACAGATTAGAAAAGGTAGTAGGAATTAAGGGAACTGCCCTCTTGTGGCTCAGATCCTATTTGACTGATCGTTATCAGTTTGTAGATTTAGATGGTGACCATTCCTCATATTCTCAAGTGGAGTTTGGTGTTCCACAGGGTTCAGTTTTAGGCCCACTGCTTTTTTCCCTTTACATGCTTCCTCTGGGCAACATAATTCGTAAACATGGTATTAGTTTTCATTGTTATGCTGATGACACACAATTATATGTCTCAGCAAAACCAGATGAGAAAAACCAGTTTGCTAAAATTGAGCAGTGTGTGCAGGACATAAGAGATTGGATGTTAATTAATTTTCTTCTGCTTAATCCTGATAAGACAGAAGTTCTGGTCATAGGACCACAAGTAGCTAGAAGTAAGCTTTCTGATCACACTGTAACTTTAGATTGCCTTTCTGTTCCATCAAGTGCAACAGTAAAAGACCTTGGTGTGATTATAGATTCTAGCCTTTCGTTTGAAGCACATGTAGATAATATCACCAGGATAGCTTTCTTTCACCTTAGAAATATTGCCAAGATTAGAAACATATTGTCACTAAATGATGCAGAAAAACTAGTTCATGCTTTTATCACCTCTAGGTTGGACTATTGTAACGCCTTACTGTCTGGTTGTTCAACTAGGTGTATAAACAAGCTTCAGTTAGTACAGAATGCAGCAGCGAGAGTCCTCACTAAAACCAGAAGATACGAGCACATCACCCCTATCTTATCTACACTGCATTGGCTCCCTGTGAAATTTCGCATCGATTTTAAGATACTACTTTTGACATTTAAAGCACTAAATGGTCTCGCGCAACAGTATTTGAGTGAACTGCTAGTGTTTTACGATCCGCCACACCTACTTTGATCAAAGAATGCAGGCTGCCTGTCAGTACCACGTATTATTAAAACTACAGCAGGGGGCAGATCTTTTTCTTACAAAGCCCCAAAGTTATGGAATAGTCTTCCTATTAATGTTCGGGACTCGGACACAGTCTCAGTGTTTAAGTCTAGGCTAAAAACCTATTTATTTAGCCAAGCATTTTTGTAAATAGATTAACCTTAGCTAAAGGAGCAGATCTGGGGGACTCATGGACGTAGAGTATTCTGGTGAACTGGTATGTTTAGATGCTGTCCTCCCCACTCTCATTGATCTCTCAGGTTTGTTGACGGTGAGGTGATTGGTTGCTTTACATCTCAGTTCCCCCTCATGTCTGTGTTTCCTTCTGGCTCTCCCTTTTAGTTATGCTGTTATAGTTAGTCCTGCCGGAGTCCCTGCTTGCACTTTGCACTAAATATACATTCACCTTATACATGTTGACTGTGACCAGACCTAACTGCCATCTCTCCTTATTTTCTGTTCTCTCCTCTTCTGCTCTCTCCTCTCTCTCTCTCGAGCTATACATGTCACTCCTGAGTTGCCAGTGATCCAGACCGCTCTGCCCTCTGGACCCGTCTAACCCATCCTGGAGTCCTGCTTCTGGTTGGAGATCTCGTCGCATGGATGCCCCGTGTGGTCTGCCTGGATTCGTGTGGTGGCTGGGGATGGTTTCCATGAAGACTGTCCTGTCATCGATTGATGCTCTGGGGACCTGTGACTTCAGTTGTTCGATAGCTCAGGACTGGAATCTCCTACAGTCTACCTGAGCCTCCAGGAACAAACTGTCAATATATCAAATATAAATCATATATTGACTATATAAATCAAATTGACTTGATTTAAACTCTATCACTCATACCCTTTTACAGTTATGGTATTTGGCAAAATCCCTTATGCTTTAAGGTCTCCATTAATAAATACATCCAGATTCTTGTTCACAAGTTTATTGACTGTCTAAAAACTGTTGGTGAGGTTATGCTTTTGTGTGTGCGCATGACACAGAAAGAGGGAGGAGGTAATTTAAGTACTTCTGGATGAAGTCAATTTTAAAATATGGTTTGAAGACTGCTAGTGACACAGCTGTTCAGACATCTAGAAGATGTTCATTCCACTACCTCCTAAATCTAGAAGAGACAAGATTCTTGATGCAAGTCATCCTTTTACCCTGAGGGATGGTGGGATCTGTCGATCTGTGCTAGACGATCTGAGACAGCATGGATGGGGAACTGCTGGTGAAAAGTACTGTAAGGTAGTCAGTGCTGGACTGTTAGGTAATTATAGGACAGCATCAGTCAATGTGTTTACATGGAAATTAAAACCAGACTTTTAAAATAAAATGTAAACATGTTAGTCTGTGTCATGATCTTGGTGGTATTCTTACTGGCTGTTGTTGCCATAGGCTTAAAAGCAGAGGTGGAAAGTAATGAATGACATTTACTCGCGTTACTGTAATTGAGTAGTGTTTTTGTGTACTTCTACTTTTTAAAGTAGTTTTTAAAATCTGTAATTTTACTTTTACTTAAGTATGTTTTGTTTGAAGTATTGTAATTCGCTACATTTTAAATCATATGCGCTACTGAGTAAAACAAATGAATGAAAATGCAAAAAAAATATTCTGCTTTGTATAAATGCTTGGTTGCGCTCGCGCGCGTGTGTCTCGTGTCCTGGTCGCGCGCCGCTCCAGACTCCACTCCAGGTTTTCTGACTGTTTCCCCACATCGGCATCTACCTGACCTTCCACACGGCCGCTTCCGCCCTGAGATTGATGTCATCAACCAGCGCCACCATATATAAACCGGAGAGAGACGCGGTAGAGAGGAAAGAGATTGTGATTTTGGCGTTTTGGTATTTGGTTGTGACGTTTTTCCTCCCATTGACTTTGATTATTGCTTTGGTTGCTCTTTGTATATATTTGTAGATAATTTCACCGTATGTTTGTGCACTCACCAGTAGTAGGGGCGTGGCTGCCATTTATTTTGGGAAGAGGGAATTTATTCACTTTTTTGGTTTAGGGAGTCAGGGAAGGTACCTGTGTTTTTGTTTGTGTGTGTGTGTGTGTTTTTAGCAGGTAATCTAGCGACTAAATATAAATACCATTTAGTTCATTATTTTTGCCTGGGTCCACCCTTAATCTGATCATTCTCCTCCTGTTGTGTGTGTGTGTGTGTGTGTGTGTGTGTGTGTGTGTGTATATTTTTTTGTAAAGCAATACAAACCTCATTATTTCATCAGTTAATGACTGGATCTAGTTCTTTCTGCCATATACCACCATTTCCATACAGTTTATAATAGAACCCTGAACCATTCTTTTGCTGTTCGGCCGACACTAGACTGGGACGTAACGCCATATTTAAGTGACCACTTTGATTTTCAAGCACAAGGAAGACATCAGCTTTATTATGCAAATCTTTTTTGAACTACGCTAGATTGTCTCATCCCACCCCGCTGTTAAAAAAAAAAAAGTTACTCAGTAATGTTTACTCTGAGTAAATTTTTTATGAGCTACTTTTTACTTTTACTTGAGTAGATTTTTAGAATGGTAACTTTACTTGTACTTCAGTAAAATTTCACTGAAGTAGCAGTACTTTTACTGGAGTACAAAATTCAATCCTCTTTCCACCTCTGCTTAACAGGGCAGGCATAAGCGCAGAGGGTTTTTACGTATAAAGAGTCTTTTATTACAACAAAACAAACAATACTAAAGAAACTAAACACACAAAACTCAAACTCTTTAGCTAAACATAGACAGAGAGCTAAACATAGGCTCTTTAGCTTCACACAGGCTCTTTAGCTTCAGCTTCATAATACACACATGGAGCTGGAGCTGAACAAAGACAAGACGAAATAAGAGAGACAAGACAAAACCAGAGATGAGACTCGAGATGGTGCGGGTTAGTAGTTAATTGAGTTAGTATCTAAACTGGTTATTGTAGAAGTGGGTGATGACCTAACCATGTTAGTACCTAATAGGGTTCGTATATAACCGGATTAGTAGCTGATCCTACACGAGAAATGAACACACACAAAGATACTCACACAAGAGGGAGGCTAAGCCATACTAGCGGCTAAACCTACTAGAGACTAAAGCCACTAGCAGCTAATCCTACTAGCGGCTAAACCTACTGGAGGCTAACCCTACTATTGGCTAAGCACTCAGGTGGCTAAACATACAAATAATCTATACATACAGAGGCCTAAACGTCCCAGGACCTAAACATACAGGGAAACATATAGGGACTTAAACAAGAGGCAAAGAAACACTGTAGACACACAGAACAGTACTTACATAAGACAAGAGACAAACTAACAAAAACAGCTCCATAAATCAAAAGCACAATGAACATAACTATAACCAAAACTAAAGCTTTCTTAAAACAGAGGTTACATAACAAAACTTATGAAATATATATATAAACAAACAAACAACCAAAACATGAAAATAAGCAATGCTCGACCCAGTTTGCCAGAACAAACAGCTATTTATAAAAGGTCTAATGAGCTACCTCGGTTCAGGTGTGCACTCTCATCACCTGACTGAGGTGCATTCTGGGAAACTGAGTCTACATACAAAACTACACGAGGCACACATTCAAACTTATTGGGCACACAGTGCCCTCTAGGGGTGGTCCCTTACAGTTTGACTGAAATTGTACTAAATCGAACTTCTCAGAGTCGGACTAGCACACCTATAATGCGGTTGGGAGTTGAGATACTCCTGCTCCTATAATTCCATCGAACAGCAAAATCAGTCTAGACACTCTGCACATGCTTCAATGGTTCCCAGCCAGGGCTTTGACCCTGAGGTCAAGCAAAACCCATATCAGTGCAAGAAGCCGTTAACAATACAACACTGTCATCTGCCTTCAGATAACATGGATAGCATGCATCTTATTTGTACAAAAAGGGAAGCATACTTATGTACTCACGTACAACTGTAAAGTTGTCCGTGTTTTCACTGCTCAACAAGCTAACAGTGAGCTAGCTAACTTGCTTGCTGATAATTTTGGTCTGTGACGTAATAGGTCAACTGGGAATATGACAATAAAAAGCTGAAAGAGGGCATATCACCATAGTAATCATAGGAAAGTCAGAAATAGTTCAGTCAATAAATTGATCCTCCTCCTATGCTTGTATAATGGGAAAAGAATAGTAGTCCAATTATTGGCTCTGACTACAGCTCCACTTAAATAAAATCTGATGCGGGAGGTACAAATGAAGAGAGCAAAGTAAGGGGGTGGTGTGGGAGAATTTAGGAAGGTTTAACACAAGTTGCCTTAGTCTCCTTTTACCATAGACTGTGATTAATGTGCATGTCTGCCTGATTGTAGTTTAATTTGGTGAAGCGTTCAAAAAACATTTCATACTGCAATTCAAAACTTTTTATGCTAATGCTTTATAACTAATGCATATTATATATTCTGACCCACAATTCCTTACTTTATATATGAAAAAAAATGGCATAAACATAGTTCATAGTGAATAGATAATGGTTCTTTACACTGTCAGTACCTGACTTTTCAGACACTAAGATAATTTTTCCCCCCTGTCAGGGATAACCCCTAGAGGGCGCCTAGCGCCCAGAGACTTTGTGTTGTGTTTTGTTTTGTTTAATCTCGGTCAGGTGACACGGGCGCCCACCTGAACCGAGTTGGTTATTAGTTTCCTTATAAATAGCGTGCTTTTAGTCCTTTTCGTGGTCTTGCAACTGTTCATTTACCTTAGTCATGTCAGCATGTTTCTTAGTGTCTTTTGTTTCTCCGTCTATACGTGTTTTAGTTTCCGTTTCATTTAAAGTCTATTTGTTTTGTTGAGTTTCCCTGCCTGTTTTGCCTTTTTGCCTTTAAATAAAACATCGTTTCCGTTACCACCGGGATCCCCTGCGTTTATGCCTCGCACACCACCCGGAACGTGACAGATTGCAAGACCTAAAAAGAGGCATAGCAGAGGAGCCCTGCCCCGGGGAGATTATTTTTGGGGGGGGCAACGATGTTTGGAGTTTGGGGAGCCGGCGTGGAAAGTAGCCGGAGAACCAAACGGCGTAGCGGCAAGAGAGCGGAGTGTGAGCGGGACGTGCAGCAGGGAGCAACCTCCCAGCTTGATTGGAGCAGCTTTCGGCGGTGCGCTAAAATAAATGAAGAGCGCATTCGTGACCTGCGGGAGCAGGTGGCCAAGCTCCAAGGGCAGGTAGCACTGCTGCACCGCGCCGCCGAGGACAGCGAGCTGCCGCCGCTGCACTGCAGCGAAGAGGAGGGCGAGCGACCGTCGCTGCACTGTGCCTTCGAGGACGGCGAGCTACCGTCGCTGCACTGTGCCTTCGAGGACGGCGAGCTACCGTCGCTGCACTGTGCCTTCGAGGACGGCGAGCTACCGTCGCTGCACTGTGCCTTCGAGGACGGCGAGCTGCCGTCGCTGCACAGTGCTGCCGAGGACGGCGAGCTGCCGTCGCTGCACAGTGCTGCCGAGGACGGCGAGCTTCCGTCGCTGCACAGGGCAGCCGAGGACGGCGAGCTTCCGTCGCTGCACAGGGCAGTCGAGGACGGCGGGCTTCCGTCGCTGCACAGGGCAGCCGAGGACGACGAGCCGCCTCTTCCTCCGCCGCCGCCTTCATGCGCCGCTGAGGACTTCGAGCTTCCTTTTCCTCCGCCGCCGCCTTCATGCGCCGCCGAGGAGCACGAGCTCCATCCTCTTCCTCCGCCGCCGCCTTCATGCGCCGCTGAGGACTTCGAGCTTCCTCTTCCTCCGCCGCCGCCTTCGTACGCCGTTGAGGACAGCGAGCTTCCTTTTCCTCCGCCGCCGCCTTCATGCGCCGCCGAGGAGCACGAGCTCCATCCTCTTCCTCCGCCGCCGCCTTCATGCGCCGCCGAGGAGCACGAGCTCCATCCTCTTCCTCCGCCGCCGCCTTCGTACGCCGTTGAGGACAGCGAGCTTCCTTTTCCTCCGCCGCCGCCTTCATGCGCCGCCGAGGAGCACGAGCTCCATCCTCTTCCTCCGCCGCCGCCGTCATGCGCCGCCGAGGAGCACGAGCTCCATCATCTTCCTCCGCCGCCGCCTTCATGCGCCGCCGAGGAGCACGAGCTCCATCCTCTTCCTCCGCCGCCGCCTTCGTACGCCGTTGAGGACAGCGAGCTTCCTTTTCCTCCGCCGCCGCCTTCATGCGCCGCCGAGGAGCACGAGCTCCATCCTTTTCCTCCGCCGCCGCCTTCATGCGCCGCTGAGGACTTCGAGCTCCATCCTCTTCCTCCGCCGCCGCCTTCGTACGCCGTTGAGGACAGCGAGCTTCCTTTTCCTCCGCCGCCGCCTTCATGCGCCGCCGAGGAGCACGAGCTCCATCCTCTTCCTCCGCCGCCGCCTTCATGCGCCGCCGAGGAGCACGAGCTCCATCCTCTTCCTCCGCCGCCGCCTTCATGCGCCGCCGAGGAGCACGAGCTCCATCCTCTTCCTCCGCCGCCGCCTTCATGCGCCGCCGAGGAGCACGAGCTCCATCCTCTTCCTCCGCCGCCGCCTTCATGCGCCGCCGAGGAGCACGAGCTCCATCCTCTTTCTCCGCCGCCGCTGTCATGCGCCGCCGAGGACAGCGAGCCTCCTCATCCTCTGCCGCCCTGCGTCACCGAGGACGGCGAGCACCCACTGCCTTCACCGCCCAGCAACAAAGAGGACGGCGAGCTTCCTCCGTCTCCGCCGCCCTGCTTCAACGGGGGCATGAAGCCACCTGGCCCACAGGACATAGGTGCCAGCCTACGGGTGAGAGGGGCGGACATTGGACCCTGGGGGGGATGCCCTGGACCTCCTGGGGCGCCCCGGAGTTGCGCCCTTTGAGGGGGGGTTATGTCAGGGATAACCCCTAGAGGGCGCCTAGCGCCCAGAGACTTTGTGTTGTGTTTTGTTTTGTTTAATCTCGGTCAGGTGACACGGGCGCCCACCTGAACCGAGTTGGTTATTAGTTTCCTTATAAATAGCGTGCTTTTAGTCCTTTTCGTGGTCTTGCAACTGTTCATTTACCTTAGTCATGTCAGCATGTTTCTTAGTGTCTTTTGTTTCTCCGTCTATACGTGTTTTAGTTTCCGTTTCATTTAAAGTCTATTTGTTTTGTTGAGTTTCCCTGCCTGTTTTTGCCTTTTTGCCTTTAAATAAAACATCGTTTCCGTTACCACCGGGATCCCCTGCGTTTATGCCTCGCACACCACCCGGAACGTGACACCCCCTGAATCCTGCAAACAGTGTTCAAAATATAAGTTTTAAAAAAATACGTTCAGGTCTGAATAAAATTCAAGTGCAAGGTCCAGTCAGATCAAATGTAGAAGTGGTGCTTCAGACAAAATCAACTCAACAGATAAAAAAAAAAAAAAAATTAAGTGGCAGGTCATTTTCCTTTCAGCTCTGCTTCATCAAGTGCACTTCTCCCATCACACACTCTGTAGTGGTTTTTAATTGGCTTTGTAGAATTGCTTGGTATAATGGCTCCACTCGACCCCGAGGAGTAAGCGTGTTAAAGTTAATTTGGTTTAATGATGCAGTAAGACCTTTGATCCATCCATCATGTGATTTTTGATCATGTTTTCTTATAAAAACATTTTGAGACTGTGTTATAAATACTTCAGCTTGGGCTGGTGATTGCATTAGAACATTAACATTAGTATTTGCACTAAATGCTCAGCTAGACATGGGAGTTGCTTGGAAAAAGGGGAAAAAACTGTTTTGTGGGTGTGTGTGTGTGTGTGTGTGTGTGTGTGTGTGTGTGTGTGTGTGTGTGTGTGTGTGTGTGTGTGTGTGCTAGTTTATTCATTAGTGACGTAATGTGATGACTCCACACTTTCAGAAAAATCTAGAAAGTTGCCACTGGAAGCCGCAGTGATCCATCCTAATGATCTTTAATGGCTCTGCATTAATATTTTAAAAGGCTTGATGTTGAAGAGCTGCCTTTAATGCAGAACTGGTGGTGTTATACACGCACACACACACACACACACACACACACACACACACACACACACACACACACACACACACACACACACACACACTAAAGCTACAGGGACTTTAATATATCAATATATCAGTCATATATCAGCAGTCAGCAAATGTAACTATACACAGTATATCTCTCAGTGTGCTGACTAAGACGTGGCAGGAATCCTATAAGCTGCTGAGCTTTTTCTGTTAATGTAGTAAAGTTATCTATACACATATACAAAAAAAAAAAACTCTTTGACATTTCTAAGCTAGCACTCAGACTTCAGTAATCTATTGTCTCTATAAGCAGTTCCCAGGAATGGTGGTGAAAGTGTGCCAGTGATATTTCTATCCTGGACTCGCTGGCCCTCTATAGCACTCACTCAAATGAGCTCTCCTTAGAGACAACTTAATCTCACAGATCAATTGCAATAATGAATATATTTATGTAACGGATCAGTCGCTTGTTCTGCTTCCCATACAGCTCCATGCGGAAATTAAAAGGGGGTAAAAACAAAGAGCTTACTTGGACACTATTCAAATTACACCACAGGGTTAGCGAGCGAGCTAAAGTGCTGAGATGAGTTTTTGGCAGCGGTGATGATTATAAAATCCTTTCTCGCTCTAATCAGCTGAATAAATGAGATGGATATTGATTTGTTTAGATTGACATTTTGATCCTCGGAGGGTCGTTCACTCTACAGCACTTGGGTCAGTTTCGATTAGCATATTGGAGCCACGAAGTCTTTTATTCTGGCTTTATGCACTGTATTCACTTTATCAAAACTGAGATAATGTCGAGCATTACTCTGCGCATGTGGGAGAAAAGGGTGCTTATGAGAAAATATCTGAGCATGAGCAGAATAAATTACAGTCCTGAAAATACACAACTAAAATGTGTATGTTAGAATACAAAATGGTAGTGTAGTGTAATTCTTTTTCTCACGAGGCGAGGTCTTAGGGAAAAAGGGATCATTTATTTATGGAAAATGGGGAAGGAAAGGTTTAAAGGAGGGAGGACGGAGAGTAAGGGAAGGAATGAAGTGAATGTGCATGTGCAGGTCCGGGGCAGTGCCCGGCTGGCATGCGGGCACACAGCTGGCGAATGGCGGCCGTGTGGAGCGGCTGAATGGAGCACGCGGAGGCAGCGCTCCTGCATGCCTCCTCAACGGTTCCTATTAATGTTAATCAATATAGGATATTAGGGCATAGGAGACCCCGTCCCTTCGCGCACCTGCAGAACATAGGGAGACTACGAAGTGAGCGGGGGGCGATAATAGATTTGGGCCCACACCCATCACAGGCGTACACCATGACAGTTTTAATTTAATTTAATTTTATTTTCTAATATATTGAAAATAAAACAGGATGAAACTCCTGTATTGTAATTAAAAATTATGAGGGAGGCAGTCAACCAGACTGAGGAGGGCATTCCAAAATCTTCAAGGACAGGCAAAAATAAGCTATCCAAATGTCTCAAACATGAGAGGCAGCAAAGAAACTCCATACACTAAACTCAACTACAGATATACTTCCTGGGGAGACTGAGAACGTTCCACTGTGTGGTCTGTCAGCTGCACCAGTCAGGGCAAGATGGTCCTGCAGGAAGTGACAGAAACTGACTGGTAGGAGGTACCAGAGTATGGACACCAGGTTATCCAGACTTCAGGACAGTCCCTACCGCTGGGGCATCAGATCCAGCAATAACTGCTGATCCTTACCACTCCCTCCAGGAACCCTAAGTTTTAGTTTGCATCAGTCAAAAGTTTCAGAACACACCAATTTCCCCTATTTTTATCGACTTTCACCTGTTCACCTGCAGTGAGTTGCCTGAAACTGACAGAGGGTATCAAAACCTGAAGAGTAAACCAAAAAATTACAAACTCTATGTTGAAAGATGCGGTGATTTAACAGACAGACTGAGTTATGGCAAAATACACAATGAAGGTTTTGAAGTGACCTATCACAGTCTGGACTTATTAGATTGAGATTATGTAGCATGACCTTAAACATTTCTGCTTAAAATTCCTCCACTGTGGCTAAACTAAATCAACTTGAAAAGAAGAGTGGGCCAAAATTGCTCTATTGCTGCATTAGCTTTTCTGTGGGCAATTTAGATTAGATTGGACAGTCTGGCCTTTGGTCCCGCGTGAGCCTTGGGCACCCATGATCCTGTCTCCAGTTTACTTGTGCATAATTAATAATCAATGTTAATGTGTTAATGTTGTGGCTGATTGGTATATATTCCTATTATGCTCAAAAGGCACATATATTGTGAAAAACTAAAGGCACATATATTTTAACAATTAAAAGTGTAGGTCTTTCCTTTGGAGTGATTTCAAAGACCCAGAGAGTTATGAACTTGTGCAATAGATTTCTCACAAAACAGCGCCTTCATGCTCAGCTGAACACTGGTCAAAGTATGCATGTCTTTGTTTCCATTATGAAGAGTTGATTTCAAGCTACTGGTTTGAAAGGTCAAGTGGTGACAAGATAAGAAAAAGTAGTATTCCTTGGCTATGCAACAAAACCTTGGGCTCACAGCACTCTTATTTCCTCATTTCTGGAGTCATCCTGGACTGCGGAATCATGAGCTATGGCTTCACAACATCAATCAACCTCATCGTTTATAATAATACACTTTTGACCAATGTTAGCAGAAATCCCGAGACTCATTAGGAATCATTTATATGCCATACATTATCATTTTATTATTCTTATTGTTAGTCCGTTCTCAGCACTAATGTTCTCGGTGATTGTGCTAGCACATGGTTGTCAGTAGATAAGACACAATCGTCTTCTGCTCCATGAAGAAGTCAGATGTTTTATGGGAAATACAGCATATGCTAAAGCAATTTTGCAATCATCATCTGTAGGATTGTTATTGCACTATTATTATGCAGCTACAGTAATAATAAACCCCAGACTCCTTTTTTTAAACCTCACACTGGAGGAAGGACATTATCTGTGACTTCGCACAAATGGTTCAGTTTAAAGGAATTGACATTTTAGTGAAAACCTTGTGACCTTTAGTAACCTTTTTGCGACGTCAGTGATTGCTAATAAAAGTCTAAATGTTTTGGGATTTTAATTCTGCATATTAATAACTCTAGAAGACACTCTTTAAATAATAAAAAAGATATCACTGGAAATACTGATGCAACTGAGACATTTTTTTTTTGTTACAGCTCCTTTAGTCCCAGGTCAGCACTTTTGAGAAATGCTATGTGGCAGTAATGATGTTAAACTTTTTCCATCAGAATTAAGATCAAGAGATGGGGTAAGGGGAATTAAATGGGCTGTGCTCCAGCAGAGACAGGCAATGCCAGATATCTGTGTTACACTGTGCACTAACCTTTCTATCCCTCTAAATCCCGACAGATTTAGCTGAGGAACTTGATATAATTGACAGGTACTGTACCACATGTCCATCTTCATCATGACCAGACGTTTCACTGAAGTTGTCCACCATACCTTTAAAGGCTTAATTACCAATAATTATGGGTCACTATTCCAATTGAGGTTAATTGTTGACTTTTGAATTACAGGATAGTGGGATTTACTATTAAAATCAGTGCTTTCTGATTTTCGGTAGCTGACATCATTACCTACAGCATCAGTGAGAGAGCTATGGCAAAACAGCTAAGATGTTAGGTTTACAAATTGACGAGTAACCCATTAGATTTGTCCTCTGAATTTTGAAACACTTGCGAATCGGATTTGACATGGTGGTCAATCACATGATGGTGTCTGAATGGAGGTATTTTAGTCCTGCGCCATTTCCTGCAGGAATTGTATGGTACTTATGTGTCATGGCCATCTGTGTCACAATCGGGCCAGGCTCCGAATCAAGGCAAACGCCACGCCCCCCCATCTCCAGAATACTGATTAGCAGCACCTGATAGCAATCAGGATAAACCCACAAAAGCGCACACCACACAGCAGTCAACGTCCGGGCTCGTATACACGAAAGTGGACCGAAATGCTACTCCAAGTAAGACAAGAATTATATGTCTATTGCTACTTACCTCATCTCCTTGTGCTTCATAGAAGTGATTCCAGTGAAGCCTCCTTATCGGCATCTCCGTGGCTTCGTGTGTGGGTGTGTGTCTTCCCTCGCCGATTCTCCAGTGACTCCAGACTCAACTCTCCTCTCCTCCATTTCATTCCCCACGCAACACCGGAAAGAACTCTGTCGGCGCCGCTGCTCCAGCGACAGTATACTTTTACATTCAAACAGTATTTCCCTGCATCAGCGTGAATCTGACTTGCTCTCTGCTGATTTCAATAAACGTTTCTCATTTTGGAAACTTACCCTTCTGTGTCAGTCCGCCTTTGTTACAATCTGTTACTACATCAGGGCGAGTGTTCACATGTTCTATAGAAATCCAGGGTGACGAACCATAGGAAGTGTTATAAAGAATGAGGATGAGGACATGAACAGAGAGAGAGAGAGAGAGAGAGATGGTTAAATAAACAAAGTCTTGTCAGAAAACACTAGCAACGGAATACAGACGTCAGTAATGAGCAGTGAAGAAACATGGTGGACCTACAGGACCTAAAACGCCATAGAGTAGCTTTGCTGTACAATTCTTAAGCATCTTCTGTAAATGTGTAGCCCATAACACCAAACTGCGGATCAGTACACCACCATCTTACCATGAAGCTACAGTTATCAGTTCTTCAGAGTTATAGATTTATCCCACATTATAGGTTTAAAACAATGTTTCATTAGATCAAAATGATTTTCTACATGAATCTTTATAAGTCAGCAGAGCTTCTTCTGAATTATGAGTTCCAGGAAGCACATCCAGGTAACTTCTTGTTCACCTCACTGTGAAGTCTTGAGGAGGTTGTGAGATGTTCAGCCTCTGATCACTGTTCTTGTGATTTGACCCTTCCCAAGTCCTGAAGGGACACACACACACACACACACACACACACACACACACACACACACACACACACACACACACACACACACACACACACACACACCTAATTAGATTTCTCTGTGTTTAACATCTCACATATGTATTTCCTTCACTTTGAATTTGATATTTAAGCATCTTATCTGTAGCTCTCTCTCTCTCTCTCTCTCTCTGTTTAAATCTCAGTCCTGCCTTGTCTCAACTTTCCTCCAGGTCTCCGCTGCTGCTCTGATGAGATCTTGATTTATTGGAGTTTCTGTTCTTCAGGTTTCATCTTCGTCTTTCACTTGACATTATCAAGAAGGCGTCTGGAAAGGAAAGCTGAAGCTCTGATCTTTAAACTGCACCATGCGTGAAAGTGTGTGTAATGTGTGTGAGTTTCCACTAATCCTCTTGTGATGGAGTGTGTTGGTTTTGCAGCAGAAGGTAGAAGTTTATTATAAAATGCTCCTTTGGAGAAAAGAAACAGACTTAATTCTGTTAGGAAAGGCTTATAATGCTGACATGAATATTCACTGCCCTAATCACCAATCCCTGAACCTCTAATCCCGAATCCCTAATCACCAATCCCTGAACTCTAATTTAAACAAACTCTCTCATCAATGGTGTATTTGTCTACCAAAACATGTATGAAATAAAGCATTTGACTTTTTGATTAGAACTACATGTTTTCTTTTCGTCCTATTTTCACATCATCTCATATATATTCACATTCACACACTCTGTGCTCTTTAATATTAATTATTCAAGACACATACACATGCTCCTAAATGCTGTTGGCCTCAGATCATCAAACAAATGTTAATATTACACAGATATCCTGAGTAAAGACATAAAAACAAAATACAATTTTAAATAGTGATTTCATTTATTAAGGGAAAAAAGCCGTCCAAACTTGCCTGCCCCGCTTTTGCTAAATCATAACCATAATCATAAATCATGAACTGTAATTAACCACATCATTTGGGAAGTTGAGTTGATGTCACTTGCCAAACCCAAGGTTTTATTGCCAGACCTGCTGAATCGAGAAATCCTGTAAATAGGACATGTCTGACAAGTGAAGCACCCTAAAACTTCTCAAAAAGCAACACAATCTAAAGAAATGCAAGAAGAGACGACAAACAAAGTAATTGACATGTACCAGTCTGGAAAGGGGTACAAAACCATCTCGCCAGCGAACCATTATGAGAGCCATTATCTAAAAATGGATAAAACTTGGAACAGTGGTGAACCTTCCCAGAAGTGATCAGTCTACCAAAATTACTCCAAGAACCCAATGACGACTCATCCAGGAACTCATAAAAGAAATCCCCTATTGTGCTAAATTAAACATTTCTGCAAAAAAGAGGGGCCAAAATTGGTCCACAGTGATGTGAAAGACACATAACCAATTATCACAAATGCTTGACAGCTAGGTAATAGTTTTAGGGGCAATTACCTTTTCAAATATGGCCAGACAGGAAACTTGTCACAGCACTGTATGTTCACACTAGGGAGTCATAAGTCACTCATATTGTATGTAGCGGATGCTCTTAGCTTTGAGCATGTCATCATTTTAAGTTCAGATGCGATATGGCATATACCAACATGCACAATTTACAGCATATACAATGTACTGTATGTTTGTTTTAAAAAAATAATAATATTTTATATGAATATATATTTGTATGAAAATGTTATTTGAGTATCTCATCTCCACTCTCTGATTACATTTTTGGTGGTGTACTACAAACAGTGGAAGCTAATAGATACCGAACAGCAGTTAGCTTTAATTACATTACTGCAACTGAGAAACGAGAGAAGACACTGAAGGAGGTGGTCAGTACGACTCAATTAACTCAATTAAAAATTGAAAGCATAGAAGAAGAAGAAGAAGAAGAAGAAGGTGTAAATGCGATGCTACCAGGATGACCAATCACAGATGTTGTGGTGTGTAGAGCACATCAGGTTACATAGTGGTGTGCGGAAGAAGCATTAACAGCTTATTTACAGAGACGTGAACCGTGGATGCTCTACATAAATATTTTTTTCAAAATCATGTGGTGACATTTTGTGTAAGAAAATGTATGTCCTGTAACATGCATGGAAGTCTCCAGTATCAGTGCTTTGTAACAGTGTTGGAATTTTTGCTAGACGGTGTTACATTTTCCAGGCTTTTGTCTTTATTCTACCCTCTGTTAATGTATTATTGCACAGTTACATCTATTCTAGCACTTCCTTATTCCTTCTATGGCAATACTGTCTGCACGGATATTCATGCAGCTTCCCCTCTTTTTGTTCTCCTTAGAAAATGTTAATCATCTTTGCTCTTTGATGTAACATATGTATATATATATATGTAGCACAGCATTTGGCTCAAAACGTATATACTCTGTGTTCTATGCTGGGACGAAACCAGAGAGAACATTCAGGCACCATCATGCATGTTGTGTGTGTGTGTGTGTGTGTGTGTGTGTGTGTGTGTGTGTGTGTGTGTGTGTGTGTGTGTGTTTGCTGACTGGCAAAATTGTTTGTGCTTCTTTACAGTTTCATGTTGTCATTTTAACATGACAATCTGCAACTTTTTTATTGTCTTATTAACTTAAAATAGTTAAATAAGAGACTGGTGAGAGAACAAGTGAAATAAATGAGATGATATATGAGATATAAATGAAATAAATGAGTTCCTGTTGTCCCTTTTTGTTATAGATGCTATAACAAAAAGGGACAACAGGAACTCATTTATTTCATGGATTAGTAAATTAAAAAATGTAACTCAACATTTATTGCCCTGACTTCAGTAGTGATGAAGTGCTTTGAGCAGCTGGTCAGAGTCTTCATCATCTCTTCATTACCTGACACACTGGACCCATTACAGTTTGCATACAGTCCAAACCGATCAGTAGATGATGACATTTTACACCTTCTACACAAGGAAGAGGATTTATGTTGAAATACTCTTTGTCGTCTGAAGTTCAGTGTTTAACAGTATAATTCCCTCCACACTCACCACCAAGCTGGAGCCCCAAGCTGAGACTCAGCCCATCTCTGTGTCTCTAATTTCCTAACTGGCAGACCACAGGCTGGGCAGACATGTCTCAGCGTCTCTCACCCTCAGCACTGGAGCCCCCAGGGTTGTGTTCTGAGTCACCTGCTGTTCACCTGATCTGGTGGTGGGCCTGGAGAAGTGGTGCCAAAGGAACAACTTAATCCTAAACATCATCAAGACAAAGGAGCTGATGGTGGACTTCAGGACAAAGCAGGAGAGGAACTACTAGACCCCTGTGATCAACAAGAGCCCAGTGTAAAGTGTGGACAGCTTCAGATACCTTGATGTTCACATCACACAGGACCTGTCATGTCACATCAGCATAGTGGTGAACAAGGCCCGGCAGTGTCTCTACCAACTCAGACACCTGGGAGACTTCTGACTGCCATCCAAGGTGCCTAGGAACTTTTACTCTTGCACCAAGGAACAGCACCATGCAGGACAGACAAGCTCCACAGAGGGTGGTGTGATCAGCTGAGTGCATCATCCTCACCGAGCTCACTGACCTGCACTTAATCTACAGCACGCGGTGCTGGACCAAGCCAACTTTTTCTCGGTCAGCGATTGAGGATGTTTCCGTTCCATACTCTGCCGTTTACTCCCAGGCTTGTAGTGATGAATCAGTGTCGATATCCAAACACTTTCTTCATACTGTGCACAAAGTCTTCATAAATAACAGCAGCAGGTACATCCTCTGACCACAAAACACTGCACGCTACTCTTTCTCCGTGCAAAACACAGGAGGGGCGTCCATTTTTGCTCGCACCACAGTTACAAATAAATTGATGTAACACATTCTGGGGAGACAGGAGCTTTGAAAGAAAGTGCTGATAAGACAGAGCGGACAACAGAAGGTGTCATATAACCAGAGTGTGAATCATTTTAGACTCACCATCAAATAAATAGATAATGTATGTGCTGTTCTTGTGTAATGAAGTGCAATTGCCATAAAACTGCTCTGAAAAATGAGAAAATGCAATTAATAACTCCAATCAAAGGTCAAATCCTATGTGATGCAGAAGCTCCCATAATCCTCTTTTTAAAACTGTAATATTGCAGTAAAATATTGGAAAGCTGTAAATAAATACATAGATACATAAATAAAATTAATAAGCTTAAGGGAAAGAGTGAGAAACTTAGTGGTGTGTTTACCTAAGCTCTTCATAAATTCACTGCAACACACACACACACACACGCACACACGCACACACACTAAACGGCACTGATCCAAAATGTTGAAGACTTTAAGAAGCTTAGCAACTTGTCCGAGAGAGAGAGAGCGAGTGTGTGTGTGTGTGTGTGTGTGAGAGTGTGTGTGTGTGTGTGTGAGAGAGAGAGTGTGTGTGTGTGTGTGTGTGTGTGTGTGTGTGTCTGTGTGTGCGCAGGAGAAATGAGTCCGTCTCACCGGTATCAATGAATCAGTCCGGGAGCACAATGATAGAAAATGGCTGTCCTGTAAATCTGTCCTGATGGTGTCAGCAAAACAGACTTCACAGTCCGAAAGAGCTCTGAGGCAAAACGCAAGAGTGCTGATTAGTAAAGTGATTCCACATGTGTGTAATTTAATCTCAGTATAAATACAGCTGTTCTGTGAAGCCCTCAGAGGTTTGTTAGAGAACATAAGTGGACAAACAGCATCATGAAGGCCAAGGAACACAGCAGACAGGTCAGAGATCATAAAGTTGTGGAGAAGTTTAAAGCAGGGTTAGGTTATAAAAAAATATCAAGTCAAGACAAGTCAATTTTATTTATATAGCACTTTTAACAATTGACATTGTCGCAAAGCAGCTTTACACAATAAAAAGAAGTAAGTTTGTATGCAATGTGTATGAATCAAAATGATAAGATTGTCCCTGATGAGCAAGCCGAGGGCGACGGTGGCAAGGAAAAACTCCCTGAGATGGTAATAGGAAGAAACCTTGAGAGGAACCAGACTCAACAGGGAACCCATCCTCATCTGGGTGATAACGGAGAGCAGGGATTGATCAGCATAATAATGTGTACTGGAAGTTCAGTGTAACAGGAGATGTGTTAATTAAAATTAAAATTAAAAGGAGTCCAGTTTGTTCCTGGAGGCTCAGGTAGACTGTAGGAGATTCCAGTCCTGAGCTATCGAACAACAAAATATCCCAAGCTTTATTCAAATCCAACACTGTTCAATCCATCATCTAAAAATGGAAAGAGTATGCAAAGATACCAGGACATGGCTGTCCACCTAAACTGACAGGCAGAACTATTAGTTGTGTAATCCACAAATCTGGCCTTTGTGGAAGAGTGGTCATTGTTGTCATTGTTGAAAGAAAGCCATAAGAAGTCCCACTGCAGTTTGTGACAGGCCATGTGAGGGGACACAGCAAACATGTGGAAGAAGGTGCCCTGGTCAGATAACACCAAAATTGAACTTTTAAAAAAAAATGCAAAATCACATGCACATCACCCAGAACACACCATCCCCACCATGAAACAAGGTGGTTGCAGCATCATGTGTCAGTGTTAATAGGAAGATGGATGGAGTAAAATACAAGAAAATCTTAGAATAAAGCCTGTTAGAGCCTGTTACAGCAGGAAAACGAAACTAAACATACGACCAGAGCAGCAATGAAGTGGTTTATATCGAAGCATATCCATGTGTTAGAATGGCCCAGTCAAAGTCCAGACCTAAATCTAATTGAGAATCTGTGGAATGGCTTGAAAATTGCTGTTCACAGATGCTGACCATCCAATCTGACTTAGCTTAAGCTATTTGGCAGAGAGGAATTTGCAATAATTTCACTCTCTAGATGTGCAAAGCTGGAAGAGACACACCCTAACAGACTTGCAGCTGTAATTCTACTTTACAATGCAGTGACTCAAGGGGGCTGAATACAAATGCACGCCACACTTTTTACATTTTTATTTGTAAAAATAAAATTCAAACATTTATCATTTTCTTTTCACTTTTCACCATTATATGCCATTTTGTGTGGGTCTATTAAAAAAAAATCCCAATAAAACACATTCACATTTGTGATTGTAACGTGATAAAATGTGGAAAGTTCATGGGGTATGAATACTTTTGAAAGCACTGTACATAAATGGAAAGATTTACGTCTAAACAGCATAATCAAACAGAAATTAACATTCTGCTGCCATTTCTCAAAAATACACTATATAGCTAAAAGTATTTGCCTGCCTGCCTTCACATGCATATGAACTTGTGTACCAACCGATTCTTAATCCATAGGGTTTAATATGATGTTGGTCTTTTGCAGCAATAACAGCTTGAGCTCTTCTGAGAAGGCTTTCCACAAGGTTTAGGCGTGTATTTATGGAAATTCTTTTTTTTTCTGATCTCACAGATGCGTTCTGGAAGAATGATAATAAATTGAGCCAAACTCATATTAAACCCTATGGATTAAGAATTGGATGTTACTGAAGATAATATGCACGTGAAGGCAGGGGAGCGAATACTTTTGGCAATCTATTGTATAATCAGGCATTTTGTTCTATTAAAAAAAAATAGTCATGAGTCTTATCAATTTATTTAATAAAACTGTTCCAGAGAGTGTTTCTGCCTCACCTCCAGTATTCCTGGGCTACAGACTTGCATCCGCCACCAGGAAATGTATTTGTGTTTAATAAGCAAAGAATCAGGTCATTAGTTAACGAGATTGAGAAGTTAAGGTGGCAGGTCACGGTATTACTTTACTTAAGTTTCTGTTAAATATCAGTTACTGTGGCGTTGATTAACATGAATAACTCATGATTTAATTTATGTGAATCAAATGTAACCAGCCTAATTTTAATAAAGTGACACAGTAAGTTAACATGTGTATTGAGATTTTAAGATGTTAATGAAATACATCTGCATCACCATGAGCTCAGGTTCATAATTGATCATTCATAAAAGAACTCTGGTCCCCAGGTATTAATATTAAAACCTGTTTCTTATCCTCAGTCCTGAATAATAATTAATATCAGGATGTTCATTAAGGTGTTGTTCATGTTGCTCTCTGCGGGTTTGATTTGAGCACACTGATGATTTAAACATTAGTCAACGCAGAAGGAACATCATTTAATAGAGTTGCTAGCTTTTTTTGTAAATCTTACCGTTAAATATAAGTGTGTTCACATCATAGCTGGGGAAAACCAAGCCACTAAACAACAACTCTAACCCTCTCTGGTCATGAAAGAAAGGCATCAGAATGTCCAGCACACCACAGCACACTCTGTATGGGCACCAGGCAAAGTGCCCAAGGGTCCGGACTCCTGAATGTAATGGGTCAGCAAGGTTCAGAGTTTTATCTCAGCCTAGGAGAAGGCCCTGGTCCCCATAGTGTTGGGGCTAAAGTTGAGTAAGGAAAGTAGAACTTGTGAAGAGGATCTCATGGAGCAGGATGGTGTGTATGTCTAAAGAATTTCTGTGAGATATGCATTGGAAAAGTTGTGAAGAGTTGTGTAAGACAACGTTCTGACATTGTTCTGAAAACAAATCAGATCTTTTTATTTTCCTACTTGTATAAAATCACTTGCATAGTAAAGAAAAACAATGTTGTGGAGTTATGTGATAACCAGCAGTTCCTCTGACAGTTTATAAGACATTTATTTTCCCAGTGTTCACATCTATTAAAGACGTAATTATGTTTATCACAAAAAATGACATCTTTAGACTGTGGAAGATCAAAAAGGAAGCTGACCAGATAAGAAGAGAGTCTTAAAGGATTTGTCTCATTTTTCAATCTGCTGAACTTGATTTCTGGTGGTGTTCAGGGGCAGATCAATCAATAACAATAAAGGAAAATTGCAGCTGATCTTCAAGTGGTGTAATGACTCCTAGGTTTCAACATGGATTATGGGATTTGACCAATCTTTCTGGCATTTAGCTCCTCCAGTCAATCTTTAGGATGGGTCTAAAGCTGTGCCATGGTTGTAACAGTGAAGAGTACAACTGGACGTCCCTTTTCCTCATTATCTGTTCTGTAAGAGTTAACTGGTCCAACTTTAAGGCTGTGTATTATTAGTTACATTATCGCATTTGAGATCATCTACTTCAGTACATTAGGTCATGACCATTAATGTCCTACTGTTTTTGGTCTTTACTCTAATGTCAAAGTGGTTGTTATGTGGTGCAGTATGGAGAGGCGCACCAGAAGATGGTTTTATGTTTATAAGAGGGCTTCTGAGGGGGTCAATGAAATAGGAGGTGGTGAGAGTGCTTATGACAGGCACAGGAAGACCTTCCTGTTTGGAGATGGCATGGGATTATTAATTAAGGAACTTAAAAAGAAACAAAAGAAAACTGAAAACACAAAATAAACAGCTCCGCCATCTACGCAAGAATGGACAAGACTGTGGAACCAAAAAATAAAAACTTTTTATCCTCTCGGGGGGTTCGCCTTACCGAGGATTTATGAGAGAGAGACTGTGTTTTGCACTATTAAACTGGACGTCCACGCTGGACTGCTGCATGTCGCTCTCCCTTTCTCTCTCTCATTCATGGTGTCTTGGCAGAGGCTGAGACTTTACCCCTCTCTACATCTTGAGCACGCTTATCTGTCTGTTCTCTTTCATTATATATTTTTTTCTTTCTGTCTTTGTTTTATAAATGGTTGCATCACTACCTGTCCAGAACTCCGCATGGTTTATGCACCTGTTCTGCCCCTCAGGAGACCCACGTCGTTACAGTGGTATGATGTGAAATCTGTCACTCTCAGATGTGGTGTAAATAAACTACTGTGTCTTCATGACCCTTGAAGACTCTTAAACTGTACTATGAATCCATTGGAGGATCCGTGAAATCTGAAGGATGTTGATCTGACACTTGTACTCTCTTACATTTTTTAACCACACAGAGCAAAAAAAAAAATTTTTATTAAACAAATACTAATTTTTCACAAAGTCTACTGCTTCTCTGGTCTTAGATCTTTCCATCAGATTTTACTCTGGTATACTGATCAAGCATGATCATGAGTGTCAAAAGCTTTTAATGACAATTACAGTCATTATTTGCAGTGTTGATCCTTCTTTTTCAAGGGTTTTGTTCCCCGAGCCACTTAGTTATCACTTTTGTCTTATGGTGAGGAGTTCCATCATGCTGGAAAAGGCATTGTTCATCGGCAAACTGTTCTTGGGTGGTTGGGAGAAGTTGCTCTTGGAGGTTGTTTTAATACCACTCATTATTCATGGCTGTGATTTTAAGTGAAATTGTGAGTGAGCCGACTCCCTTGGCTGAAAAGCAACCACAAACATGAATGGTCTCAGGATGCTTTACTGTTGGTATGACACAAAACTGATGGTAGCGCTCACCTGTTCTTCTCCGGACAAGCTTTTTCTGGAGCCCCAAACAATTGGAAAGGGGATTGATCAGAGCAAATGACTTGGCAGCCCAATCCTTGTAACTTTTGCAGAATATCAATTTGTCGCTGATGCTCTTCCGTGGTTTTGTTGCTGACCTTCTTGACCCCAGGTCATCCTCCAAAAGTCTTCACCTCCCTGTGCTTGCAAATGCTCTCACACCTGCCTACTGCTGTTCCTGAACAAGCTCTACACTGGTGGTGCCCCGATTCTGCCCCGATCCTGCAGCTGAATCAACTTTCGGAGATGGTTCTTGCACTTGTTGAAGTTTCTTGACCCTGAAGCCTTTTTCACAACAATCAAACCTTGAAGTTCTTGATGATTTGATAAATGGTTCATTTGGATGTCATCTTCCTAGCAGCAATATTCTTGCCTGTGAATCCCTTTTTGTGCAAAACCATGATGACTGAATGTGTTTCCATGCAGGTAACCATAATTAACAGAGGAGGAATAATGATTTCAAGCCCGACCCATCATTTAAAGCTTCCAGTCTCTTTCTATTCTAACTCAATAAGCATGACAGAGTGATCTCCAGGATTGTCCTCGCCAACACTCTCACCTGTGCGAACAGAATCTCTGAGATGATGTCAGCTGCTCCCTTTGTGGCAGGGCTGAAATGCAGAGGCAATGCATTTTTAGGGAGAAATATTAAATTCAATTGTTATGGCAAAGAGAGTCTTTGCAATTAATTGCAATTCACTCTTCATAACGTGAACATAATGAGTATATGCAATTTGCCATTATAAAAACTGAGATATCATACTTTGTGAACAATAATATTTCTGTCATTCTCAAAACTTTTGCCCACACCTGTATGTTTTTTTCTAGGTTTTTTTTATTATTTGCCATTGTTTCCCATAATAGAATGCTTCTTAACTCTTCAACCTTACAACAGGGTGAAGTTCTCACAATCCATTGTTCAAACAATTGGAGAGCAGAAATGAAGCAGCCACACCACACAATGTAAACTTCCCATTCAAAAAGGTTCTGGAGTTGAGATGAGCCTCGACCAAAGTGAGAAAGTATCTGCTGATGATCCAGAATATACAAGCTGATGTGTGAAACATGGTATTGTCAGAGCTTGGGCTCACGTGTCTGCTACTGGAATGTTATCACTGATCTTTACTGATGATGGAGCAGCAGAGTGAACTCCGACTCTACAGACTCTAATATTCTATCTGAGAATTTACAGAGAAACTCATCTGATCTAACTGGGAGGAGCTTCATCATGCAGCAAGACAACAACTCAAAACACACTGCAAGACAACATACTCTTACACAACTTAATACATTGTAATTAATTCAGGTCAGTTTCATTGATATAGCACATTTAACAGTAGTCATTGTCACAAAGCATCTTTACCTTCTGAACAGGGGAAACCCAGCAAATATACAACAGCTGAGAGACACTGTGCTACAGAAGAATAAACCGTTTCAGGATATCAGTAGATCAGCAATGTGATGCAGCTGCTGCAAGCAAGAGATAAGGAACAAATATTAAGTGTTATTTACTTTTCTTTATTTATTATTTTATTGTATTTTTATAGTATACAGTATATCATTATATATATATATATGGCACCGTGCTGAGATCTTAGAAAAAAAATACTTTGGAACCGATTACGCCACCCCGAGGTTAACCGGGGAAATAACCCAATTAAGACACACAGGTTTGTAGGCCAACGAACCCAGAGAGACGTGTGGACAATGTACAAAAATTTTATTTTCTATTTCACAATAAAATAATTTAAAAAAAAAACTCATTAGCATAAAATGCTAAATTTAAGTCAACCAGACACTCTGTATACTCACAAAAACAGAAAAAAACCAAATTAAAGACAGACTTCACAATGGCTGGGACAGGTTAAATGAAGTACCGGTAGTACGAGTGCACTCGTGCATCACACACGCGTCCACACACGCGTCCACACACACACACACACACACACACACACACACACACACACACACACACACACGGTGAACCGTGAATCCAGGCAACACTGCACTCCACACTGCTCTAATAACACCAGTGCTCCAGCTAAATAGCCAACCTCCCGGCCTCCCAGTGCCCAAGACGGACAGAATTACATCCAACAATATATCACACACATCCACGACATAAACCAAACAAACTAATAAAAGAGCAAAAGTTCTCTTTACAACAAACACACAAACAGAAAATAAGGAGAAAAAAAAGACAAATAACAAATAAACCAAAAACAAAAATTTCGAGCTAGATGCTCACTGCAGCAGTCATATCAAATTCAGAGTTCTCCAAAAGCTACACAACATAGTATCCGTAAGGATTACAGATGCAGATAGCCGTAGCAGCAGGGCAGCTCCAAACCAAACCTACAGCAAGCCATCCATGATTACACTCCACAGGCACGGTATAACCGATAACCCGGAGCAGATGCACAAAGAAAAAAAAAGAAAAGAAAGCGAAACAACAAAACCGGAAGAGAAAAACAGCAGCGCCGTCCTCCGTCAATGCGGAAGACAGATACTTCCGCCTTTGAACGGTTCACCGGCACAGCATCAGACACCCCGGATGAATCGTTTTATCACGCGAGTTGTACCGCTGCTCACAGCTCACAAACATGTCATGCACAAGGGCGCGTGCACAGAACAAGTTCCACGGCTTTCAAAGAGTGGACAGTCTGACTCAACCAGATATCAACTGGCCACTGCGCACACTAAGGGAAAAGAAATATCGGCCGTTTAGTATACATGCCTCTCTCCATTAGCCACATAGCTACAAACACAAACCACACACCTTCCGCTCATGCGCACACCGTGAGGGCGGTCCTAGTCGTGGCGTACGCCAGGTAAGAGAACTCCCGCCTTAAATATAATCAAGAACCATTCTGACAGGTTATCGTGCGTGATGAATCACTTACCTATAAACCAATAAGGAGGGCCCATCACATTGCCACATATATATATATATATATATATATTGTTACCGTGTGGCTTGATGGTTTAGTGGTTAGAATACACAGCTTGTGATGGTAAGTTTGCAAGTCCCTCGACCTGGGTGCTGGGTAACAACCTTAGCACGTTGTGTACACAGAGTTGTGTCTTTCACCAAGCAATATAATGTGTTACCAGTTGCAAGGCTGTGAGATCACACAGCCCAAAATGTAACACTGGCATGTGATGTAAACCAGTGTCTTCAGAAACTCTTGTTTACTTTACGACTACCTGTTCCAATATTTTTGCTGAATGTTTCCTGAGTTATTTATGAGGAAATCAAAGCTGAAATTAAATACAGTTTTTTTTTTTTTTTTTGCTAATCACAACCAGTTGATTAATTGATCGTCAGCAGGTGTGCAGACCTCTGTAAAAGCAGAAGTTTTGGCAGTTTGCTGGTCTGCAGCATTCAGATGTGAGTTAACAGAATGCTAATGGGAAAGGATGGTCTTAGAGAAGCAATTGTAGTGTACATCAATCCGGAAAGAGTTATAAAATAATTTCCAAACAATTTGATTTTCACAATTCTAGAGTGAAAAAGGCTATTCACAAGTGGAAAGCATTTACAGTAAGACAGCTGCCAATCTTCCCAGCAGTGGACACATTCAGAAAAAAAAAGAAAAAGAAAAAACAAGGGCTACATCTCAGACCCTGCAGACCTCACTGAGTATGTTAAATGTTAAAGTCCAACACAGCACAATTAGAAGAAGACTGAATGGTATGGTTGTAAAACTGCATCTGACCAAACTGCAAGGCTTCTGGAACAAATTCCTATGGACAGATGAGACCAACATGGGGTTGTTTGGCCTTAATGTGCACCAAAAACGAACATCATTTCAGCAGAAACACCTCATGCACACTGTAAAGCACGGCAGTGGAGGGGGTGATGATTTCAGCTTGTTTTTACAGCCACAGGACCTGGGCACACCTTGCAGTCACTGACTCGATCATGAACTCCTCTGTATACTAGATTCTATAGACAAATGTGAGGACATCTGTCTGACAGCCAAAACTTGATCGAAATTCGGTTATGCAACAGGACAATGATATGAAGTACACCAAAAACTCTACACCAGGACCTCCGAAAAATGTAAGAATCAAAGGTTTGGGTTGGCCAAGTCAATTTCCAGACCTTAACACAACTGAAATGCTGGGGCGAGACCTTAAGAGAGCTGTGTATAAGTGAATGCCCAAAAACCTCAATGAACTGAAGCAATGTTGTAAAGACAAATAGACCAAAATGATGTGAGAGACTAATAAAGTCTCTGCTGCTAAAGGTGGACCTACAAGCTAGTGAATCATGGGTGTACTTAGTATTGTCTACATGTTTTATTTTTTACTTCTTTTTTGTTAAGTAAACAATGGCATGTGGGGAAAAATTGATGTTGTCTGTGTGCATTTGCCTAATACCAGGAGTGGCTATGATCAGATGATTTTTTTTTTTATTATGTTTTTACTCCAAAGATATAGAATTAATAGAGAGGGCACTAACTTTTACACATGAATGTAGATGGAGATTTCCATTATTTACAAAGTTGTGCCACAGATAGCTGTGTGTGTGTGTGTGTGTGTGTGTGTGTGTGTGGAATATTATGTGAGGAATATTAACAGAGCAGTAGCAGAAGGAAACTGGCTCAGTGGTTGTTAAATGCTTTCATGTGTCAGATGAAATCAGTGCAGCTAATCCCTCACTCACGCTGCTCTTACTAAACGCTCTCTGGCGGGAGGTTTCATACAGACATCTCTCTTCAGAGAGAAAATGGGTGAAAAGTTTCAGTGAAAGCAGACTGAAACCTTCCACTGCTGTGTATGGATAGAGGTGAAGGTTCTGATTATCTCACTAGATATTTTATATCCAACAGAATGTCATGTTTTATTTTCTATCAGCCAGCTACTAATAAATGTATATAAACACTTGAAAATGTCTCTGTGTCAAGACTCAGAATCAGGATGTATATGGATTCAAATATGATGTTTGAATAAAAAAAGCATAGTTTTAATTCAGAAATAGGAAAACACACAGACAGGTGGAGATGGAGTGGCTTCATCCTTCAGGAAGACAGTAGGAATTTCAGAGTGAATTTCCAAATGGTGTGACAGTAGGTGGAAATGCAACACATCAAAAAAATAAAAATATTGTAATTTTCTTTTATTTAAAAAGTGAACGTTTTTAGGATCGAGGGTCAATACGTGTAAAGTGACACATTTCAAGCCTGTCACATTTGTTTTATTATTAAAGCTTTCAGCTGAGAAAATCAAAAATCCAGTATATCAGAATATTAGAATATTTGCCAAGATCTATCCCTAAAGAATTTATGATACAGAAAATCTGTATTTTGTGAAAAAAAAAAACTATAGATGGTACTCAACCAGAATAATTGTTTTATGGCGTTAGGGGAGTGTGTTTGCTGGCTTTACCACTAAATGGCGCTATAACTATAGACTTAGTTCACTCTCTCAAGGATTAATGAGCCACAGCTGACGTGTTAGCAGATAAATTAAAGTGAAACACTAAACGAATTCATAGTCACAGTACTAAAATTACAGTACACATTTAGAATTGAAAAGTAGGCAATGTATCTTATATCTTATAGATTTTATCATGTGTAACACTCGCTTAGCCAGAAAACGGACTCTGGGTGTGCGTCAGAAAAAGTGGGTGTGTTGCTGTCAGATTAATGTGAAAAAAATATATAATAAAATTATATAAGCTACATAGCCTTTATAAGACTCTACTTTTATTTAAGTGAACTCACAATGACTACAAAACCTTATGCTTTTGTAAAATAATGAAAGTAAATAGGGTGCGTTACTCTGTATTGGTACAGCTGGCTGGATTGGAGTTGGGTTAGCTAGTGACAGCTAACATCACAGACAAGACCGCCCCTCCCCCGAGGTTCACCGGTGTATTCTGTGGCTGTGTCAGCTTCGTGTCTGTTTTGGTCTTCCTCCTCACGCATTTAAGAGGAAATGTAAATGTTAAATATAAGGTCTGTATACACGCTTTCACTCACCTATAACTGAATTTGTTCACTGTATGTAACATTTATTACTGTTACCGTGTTACACTCAAACTTTCAGCCTGGTCTGTGCTATAGCATGCTAGTTTATCTGACAATGGCTGCTAGCTAGCCAAACCAAAGAACCCCACCTGTGTATGAAAGAAACTGCAAAAATGTCTGAGCTTTTTAGCTTTCTTTGTAGAATGCTTGCAGGGTGAATGAAGGTGGTGAAGTGATGAATGAAAGCTAAACTGTTAACTGTAGTCCCAGCATGACGCTAACATTTAGCTAGGTTGCTAGCGTTAGCAACCACATATAAAAAGCTGAGGTGTTACAAAACACTAATCTTCTTACAAATATGCATACTAGCCAACCCTCTCGATTTTTCCATAAACGTTTACTTTCTTTCATTTCTTTCTTTCTAAGGTTGGAACCGACACCGTGTTTTTCACAGAGTTTTTCCTTGCCACCGTCGCCCTCGGCTTGCTCATCAGGGACAATCTGATCATTTTGATTCATACACGTTCACATCTCATACAAACCTAAATAATTCATTTGATTGTGTAAAGCTGCTTTGCAACAATGTCAGTTGTTAAAAGCGCTATACAAATAAATTGAATTGAAATTGAATTGAATTAGCCCCACCACTGTAAAAATGGTGTGTTCAGAGAAAGGCACACCCATGAGATGTGTGTTTTGCTGCAGCAGTGAGCACAGTTGTAATAGTCATTCTGGTTGACTACCTACTGTATGTTCACCCAGAACTTTTAGCTTTAAAATCACGAATTACTGCATTAATGCAGCATGGCATGGTGCCAATCAGTCTGTGGCACTGCTGAAGCATTATTGAAGACCACGTCGCTTTGACAGCAGGCTTTAGTTCATCTGTACTGTTGGGTCGGGTGTTTATCATCTTTCGTTTTAACAATAGGCCCTAGGTTCTATGTGGGAATGAGGTCAGGCCAATCAAGATAATATCATGTAATATCATGGTCAGACCAGTTAGTGGTAGTTTTGGCATTGTGGGAAGGTGCTAATTCCTGCTGGAAAAGGAAATTAGCATCTCCATAAAGCTTGTTAGCAGATGGAAGCATGAAGTGCTCTAAAAATCTCCTGGTAAATGTTGCGTTGACTTTTATTTCAGTGCCTGGTTTATGTTGTTCAAATGACAATAAAAGCAATTTGACTTGAATCTGAGATGGTATAGCAGCATAACTAAAGGTTTTGTTTTATTGATTTATAAACATTAAAACCTACACATATCATCTAGTGAATTCATCTGAGCTGAACTGAAGGAGTCTCCATTTTTTTCCTTAAATATTTATGTGGCCAACATTCTATTACTAGTGCAACCTGCTGATTTGTTTTTGTAAAAATCTACAGGAGAAATGCATGATGCTGAACTATTTTTCATCAGCGAATAAAATTGTTTGTTTGATGCCTTGCGTAGCTAAATATGGATGAATCATAATTATAACCTTTCAACAAATAATAATAGTACAAAATAATGCTGAAAACATGCTATTTCAGGATGTGTGTGTGTGTGTGTGTGTGTGTGTGTGTGTGTGTGTGTGTGTGTTTGCGAGTGACCTTCACAAAGATAAAACAGCTGGACAGATGGAGAAAAAATACACTACCTTCCCTCCAGCTATGTCCTGAACCCTCCTCCGATGCCCTACAGCCTTCATATGCTGTTTGGTACACTTTTTTCCCTTAGTGCAGAAAATATACCAAAAACAAGCTGATATATAAAACCTGGGTCTGTGAGTCCACAGTGCTGAAATACTAAGTGTGAACTAATATATAGTGTTAGATACAGTGTTAAATATATTTGAGATTACATGGAGCAGTGAGCGTGCACTACTATTCAGCTTTGACACTTGGCATAAAGCAAGCACAGAGCAAGTGGCCATGTAAAGTTTTATGTTTCAGATGATTGTCCATATTTAAGGAATTTAATGAGGCGAGCGTTTAGATATGGCTGGTCCTGTATATTACCACAAAAACTGCTGTTAATGGTCTGTCTGTAATGGAACGCGTACTGGACCACGTCATTATTTTGTTGTATTAAATGATATTTACGTCGTATAATCGGAGCTTCTTAATTCGTTATTCGTTCACACTTTGGCTGGCACTGAACTAAAATAAATTGCCTTACATTTGATAATAATAATGATCATAATAATGATTCAATTGGTTTACTCCAAGCAGAATCAGTAAGTTTCTCGCCCCCCACCCCCGGAAATGCGACATAGTGGTCAAATAATTACTCAGTGTTGCACAGCAAAAAAAGTACATGATGATTACTGTTATTTGAAGCCTGAAGCACTTCGTAACAATTTTATGGCACGAGCCATGTTCTCAGGGAAAGGTTCTGTTGGACACAGGCATGCATCAGCACATCACTCCCCCCCAAACAACACTGCAATTATCCCTTACTTACATCTGAATAGAGTCATTCATATAAAACTTCCATGTGAATGAAGCCCTAAGCACGGGGGGCGGGGCTCCAGCATGTGAGGACACGAGAATCTGACATAAGGTATTCTAGTTTAATTCAAGTCAATTTTATTTGTTTTACCGCCGATCCACACGGCGGCAGCATTTGGGTTTGTGCGTTTGCTGGCTTTTACCACTGGGTAGCGCTATATAACTATAGACCAACGCCTTAGGTCTTAGTTCATTCTCTCAAGGATTAATGAGCCACAGCTCTATTAGAGCTGCACATAGTTTCAGATAAATCAAGTGTAACATTGTAGTTAAACGAATTCCTAATCACAGCACTAAAATTACAGTACAAATTTAGAATTTAAATTAGATTAAATCTAATTAGGATCGAATTTAAGCAAAGTAAACGTTAACACAGTGAGCCTTTAGATTTTATCATGTGTAATTAGAAAAGCTATGCGTATAGGTTTTTTTTGTCATCTTATATTTTGTGTTCTTTCAATTTGTAGTAGATTTATTACCTGAAATGAATATAAAATACAATTGAAACATTAAACAAATTTATAATCACAGTACTAAAATTACAGTACAAATTTAGAATTTTAATTAAATACAGTGGGACCTTGGATTATGAGCATAATTTGTTCCGGAAGTGGGCTCGTGTTTCAAAACACTCATAAACCAAATCATCATTTCCCATAAGAAATAATGAAAACTCAAATTATTTGTTCCACAGCCCCCAAAAATAAAATACATAAAAATAATTAATACAATCTATAAAATGAAAATAAAACAAATTAATCTGCACTTTATCTTTAAAAAAGTACAAATAAATACTGACAGATAAGTGTTTCCGTTGGTGCGCGCAGGCGCCGTGTGTGTGTGTGTGGAATTATCCCCTTCCCTCGCCTCGTTTTACACAGTAACACTCCCTCTCCCCAACTTGCTTTTTAAGTTTCACAACAAACACACACACACACACACAGCGGAAACACCGTTTTAACGGAAAAAAATAAGTCTCTCTGAGACTGGCGTGAGCGTATACTAAGGGAATCACTGCTGTAAAGTAAAAAAAAAAAAAAATGAACCAGCACCTTACCTTTGAAAAGAATCGCGACAGAGCAGAGTTTCTGTGTGTTTGTGAAGGCGTGGGGGAGGGGGGGTCTGCGGGGTGAAAAGGTGAGAGAGTGACGCTCGGTGTCAAAATAAGAGTCGCATGCGTGCTACATGATACTCGGCGCTCGTAAACTAATACTTGCTCGGTTTCCGATTAAAGATTTATTAAAAATCTTTGCTCGGTTTGCGGAACACTCGAAAACCACGTTACTCGCAATCCGAGGTTCCACTGTATAGGCGTTTCTTTATTTGCATCGAATTTATGCAAAGTAAACGTTAACATGGTGAGCCTTTATATTTTATCATGTGTAACACTCGCGTAGCCAGAGAATTCTGGGTGAGCATCAGAAAAAGTGTGTGTGGCCCAGGTGTTGTCAGATTAATGTGCAAAAACTACATAATAAAACGACTCTACTTTTATTTAAGTGCCTCACAATGACGACAAAACGTTATGATTTTGTAAAATAATGAAACCAAACAGAGATTCAGCGTTATTCTGTATCGGTGAACTTGAGCGCCCCAGAAAATGAACCGAAACTCTGTGTATGCTTCCCTCACAGATTTAATTTTCATGACTAATTTAAAATAATACACAACATTATTAATCTAAAGGGGATGGTAAGAGGGATGGTAGATTTACAGAGGGGATGGTTTTTGTCATTAAAAAAAAAAAATGACCCCCACTCAAATCGAGCCCTGGCTGTCATTATTCCTCCTGACTTTATTATTTATTGCATTTGGCTAAGTGTTTGTGACAAGACCAAGCAAAAACCTCTTCCCAAAATGTTTCTTGTGATGTGAAGGAAGCACTCATGAAGCAGGACAGCAGCTTGGTTAGGTTGTAATATTATTTTAAACACCACTATTTGATTGGTTTAGGCCATGTCCACATGTAGCCGGGTATTTTTTAAAAACAAAGGTTTTTATCTGTGGTTTTGACTCCGAAGACGCAGACAGCGATTTTGGATGAGTCCCATCTGATTTCTACAAGTGCAACCGGTGATGACGTTTTTGCCTTCTGATTGGCCCTCTGTGGATTAGGGACGTTTGCGTTTTCATGTGGACAAAGATATTTTAACATTTGTTATGTGGACAAAATCTAAGTTTTTAAAAATACTAGGCTATGCTTGGACATGGCCTTAGTGTCTAATAAAACAGCGCTATCTGGGATATTGCAGAGCCTTCTGCTATGTCTGTTTCGTTCACCAAGAAAAAGTTTCTACAGTATAACAAATGAAAGGGAAACTTTGTGAACAGCTCATGTCATCCCATCCCACTGAAGATATTACCCCACAGTTCTGATTTTCTAGGTAATTATCAGGCTTTTAACGGGCCCATTTAAAAAATGTTGGCATTTGTCCATCAGACCACTGCCACAGGACTGAGTTTGGTCCAGTTCTATTCAGACCAATTCACCAATAAGAGGACATTCCCTTAGCAGTCATAATTCTTTGGTTTTCAGTTTTGGTAGTGATGGTGGCCAGATCCATGTAGTTTCGTCTGCAGTAACTTCGCGCTGCAGCCCAGCTCATTTTTTTTATATCAGTTTCCACCAAAAAGGAAAAAAGAATATCGTCCCAGTTTCCAATTTTGTACAAAAAGGGAAAAAAATGGACAATGAGCTAATTTTCAGTTGTTTTATTGGACACAAATGGCATGACCCACATGCTAAATAACTCACTCACTCACCGTCTGTACCGCTTTATCCTGTACTCAGAGTCATGGGGGGGACTGGAGCCTATCCCAGGAGGCTTAGGGCAAGAAGCAGGGTACATACTGGACAGGGTGCCAATCCATCGCAGTGTTAAATAACTTTCAATGTTATTTAATTTTTTCTCTGAAAAAATGAAGAGCATGAGTGCTATTTATGGAAGTCAAATGTCTAACCCATTGATAAAATATCATTAAACAGCAGTTCTTCCTGAAGCAGTGCTGAAAGTGGAAAATGAGCTTTTCAAATAAATAAGCAAAAACAAAAACCTTTATCATGCAAAAAAGTCTTAGACACATACAAATAACTGCTGTAGAGTAGGGATGTCTTAAAAAAAGTAAAAATTCCAAAACTAATAAAAAAATTCTAAATACTTTTAAAAAAACCTGTAAATTGTCATTAATGAAACAAAGTCAATAATAGGTGTGACAACTTTGGTTAAAGTTTTACTGAACATCATGAAGAACCAGCCACAGTCCTTCTCACAACTTTGTCACATCTGCTTCTTTGTCATGCATGCAATTTTTACTTAATATGCTGCTTTTTTTCCTGGCCTTTCAATATTTTCCAGTAATAGTATTTTTTTGTGGGAATACTAACATAATGTTTAGAAATCAGAAACCATAAAATGTTCTTGTATAGAAAAGTTTACACAGAAAGAGGGGTGTCTACAACTTTTGCACAGTTCTTTATAAAGGTGAATCCAACATAAGAGGAATGAAACATGCAAAGAATGCAAGAACAATGCACATTGTGGATACTTGAATAGATTTTCTCTGTACATATGTGTGTAATGCATTTTCCAATGTGGATGTGCTAGTTTAATATTCTAAAAATGAGAACCACACAGGGACTGACTGTACACATAAGCAGAGAATGTGCATACGGGTCACTTGAACAGAACTACAATCACATACAAAAAATAGCTCTGAGTATCATGACCAAGAAGCCTGCACAAGGCTGTATTAATTAGGCAGTTACCCTAAATTGCAGGACTTGAGGCTGCTACAGGATGCTCATCTGGACATGAGATGATGGAAGTGAGGAGCAGAGTGTTAGATGTTGGTCCATCAGTAAAGAAAGAGGATATTTTATTTTTTTTAGCAAAAAACAGGAGTTTAGTTGCGATTTTAAAGGTCAGAGTGCTGCAAGAAAATAATGGACTATGGCACTGACACTTGCTCTAGCAAAGATTAGAGGTGAGAGGGAGAATGGGTTGATTCTACAGACAGCCTTTTCAGGAAGTGTCAGGCACTGCAAAGTGTATATGCAAGAAAAAGGGCAGTAAAAATACTAAATAGCCAAATAAAACAAAATAAATTATGCAAATAAAACAAATATAAAATTATTGATTTAATGAGGAGAAATTATATTATGGAGTACTAAAAATCAAGAATGAAGTACGAGTTTTGAGCAAAATTTTAATACTGACACATTAGTCTATCTCTACACAAGGAGGAAACTGGAATACCCAGAGGAAACCCACCAATCACAGGGAGAACATGCAATTTCCACACACAGACCAAAGAGATTCAACCCCTAACCCTGGAAGTGTGGGACACCAACATTTTAAGATTACTATTTATAATAGAACTTGGATGGTGTGTGCTACAACAATCAGATTTTTACATTTTTATTTATTTTTGTTAATTTAATATTTTTTTGTTTGTTTTTGTTTTGGAAAGATTAACGTGATTGTGTTTGTCTTGTAATGGTTGAGAAAGTTGGGCTGACTCAGGTGACTCACTTTACATGTGAAAATAGAAAATGCTCTGTGAGGCCATCTTGGGCTTGTACAGTACTGGTTTGCATAACTGGTGCGGATTTCTGTGGCATTTCATAGGCTTAATGTGACATGTAAATTAGACACCTGCAGGAGTAAAATCTGCAGAGTGTCCAAATACCTGAACCTGAGACATCCTTAAGCATTCATTGTTAAAAAAAAATAATAAATCCCCAAAGCCGCACTTGTTTCCACACAACACTGATAATACACTCCATATACAGTACATATGACTGAAAACATAAAATATGAAGGGAGATCCCAGCAAGATTTTTTTTTGCATTCATAACAGTAATGTTTGTAATTTGCATTTATTCCCTTTAACAGAAAATCTTGTGAAAATTTATGAAAACTTGACTAATGTCTTTTGAATAAGATTACATTACACAAACACAAATGTGGAGTGAAATTTACTTAAAAAATAAAAGTAAAAGTCTTTCAAACACATTATAAATAATTTTTACCTGTCTCTCAGAAATATTTCTAAAAAATAAAATTGTGTAAACTTTATTATAATTATTCAGTTTTTGTCACTAAATATTTACCTATAATATACCTATATTTATATATAACTATAATTACTAACCTAAGCAACAGCTGCATTTCTTTACAAAACTACTTTAAAACCCTGTCATTTTTAATTACTTTTCATATATGAAATCAACATACACTTAAACTAAAAGCACCTTGATTCTATTCAACACTGGTACCAACATAAAAATCTTAGTGTTTCTAGCAGACCGATGTGTTAGTTGTAAAATAGGAAATATTTTAAAACATAATATACCCTATTCTTTCTGTTACAGTATGTGGTGCACCACAAGAGGGTTTAATGTGTAAGTACCCTAATGCAGGGCTATTGAGGGGGTGAATGAAACAGGAGTGTCACGCATGGGAACGGAGCGAGATGGATCCAAACGCGGAGGATGACGGCAGTCTTGAAAAGTGGCATGGTCGAGGTGCGGAAGCGAGGTCGGAACCAAAAATTCAGTCGGCGGAAAATCAAAGCAGAAACGGAAAGCAAAAGCCGTAGTCAAAAGGAAGAGCGGAGATTCGGTAACCGGGAGATCAAAGAGCGGGGCGTACAAATCCGAGACGAGAGGCAAAAGCGAGAAACAAGAAACAAAGCGAACTTGGCAACGTGAATCCGGAAAGAAAACACGAGAAAATTGAGGTAAGTAACACACAATAATCCAGCAGTTAAGCCATGCGCAGCGTGAGGCGAGACGGCGTAGCTGGGATACGTGAAACGTAGGGTTGACTCGCCGCATAGTAGAGGGGAGCAGGAGCTTGACAGCGCATGGGTTGACAATCTTGGTGATTGTGAAGGGTTCAATGTATGGGGGGAGAGCTTGCGAGAGATCGTTTTTAGGTGAATATCTCGGGTGGAGAGCATGACTCTTTGCCCCACTCTGTACTTAGGAGCCTGAGAGCGTCTGCAGTCAGCTTGTTTCTTGTATCTTTTGCCGACGAGCAATAACGTCTTCCTTGCCTGCCGCCAGGTCTTTTTGCAGCGTCGGATGAAGGCCTGGGCGGACGGGACGTTGACGGGAACTGGGAGTTGTGGGTGTATTCTACCCAGGGCAGAAACTTGCTCCAAGAAGTGGCATCCCAGGTGGTCATACACTTCAGGGCGATCTCGAGGGACTGGTTCTTCCTTTCGGTCTGGCCGTTCGATTGGGGGTGAAACCCTGAAGACAGGCTGGGAGTGGCCCCGATTAACTTACAGAAGGCCTTCCAGAATTGGGATGTGAACTGTGGGCCCCGATCTGAAACAATGTCTTTGGGGAGGCCATGGAGCTTGAAGACATGGTTAATTATGACCAAGGTGATGTGCGACCATGGGCGATGTGGAATAGGCAGAGGTCTGAGGAGGCCCGCTGGGGCCGTGTTGGTGTGTTTGGATCTTATACAAACGTCACATGCCGCCACAAAGCTGGAGACGTCCTCCTTAAATGTGGGCGACCAAAATAGCTGCTGGGTTTGCGCCAGAGTGCGGGTCGCGCCAGGGTGGCAGGAGAGTTTGGAGGAGTGGGCCCACTCCAGGACCTGGGGTCGCAGGGAGAGGGGAACGAAGAGACGTTTACGGGGAACGTTGCTAGGCCCGGGCTCGTGGGTCAGGGCTTGCTTAACTTTGGTTTCGATGTCAAGTTCTGCGGCCGCGAGCAAGGAAGTAGGAGGGAGGATAGTGTCATTAGCATTGCTGTCAATTGGCAGTAAATTGTCTTGAGAGAGCGTCTGACTTGGAATTCTTGGATCCTGGGCGATAGGAGAGGGTGAAGTTGAACCTGCTGAAGAACAGAGACCATCGGGCCTGGCGGGCGTTGAGTCTCTTGGAGTTCTGTAGGTATTCGAGGTTCTTATGATCGGTCCAGACCAGGAAGGGATCCTCCGTCCCCTCTAGCCAGTGTCTCCATTCGTCCAGAGCTAACTTGACGGCCAGGAGCTCACGATCGCCAATGCCATAGTTTCTTTCAGCAGGGGTTAGGCGGTGTGAGAAGAAGGAGCAGGGGTGTAACTTGTTATCGTGTGGGGCTCTCTGGGACAGGACGCCCCCTACCCCCGTGCTGGAGGCGTCGACCTCCACGACGAATTGACGTGACGGGTCCGGGATGGTTATGATGGGGGCGGACGTGAATCGGTGTTTGAGCTCAGTAAAGGACCTCTTGGCCTCCAGATCCCAGTGAAAGTGGTTCTTGGGAGAGGTTAGAGCTGTTAGGGGGGCAGCTATAGAGCTGTAACCCCGGATGGAGCGGCGGTAGAAGTTTGCGAAGCCCAGGAATCTCTGGAGTTCTTGTCATGAGGTGGGAGTGGGCCAGCTGGTGACGGCTTGGAGCTTGGTTGGTTCCATCTTGATGCCTTTGGGGCTAATGACGAATCCTAGGAACGTGGTGGTCGTTGTGTGGAACTCGCATTTCTCAGCCTTTATGAACAGATTGTTCTCCAGTAGCCTCTGCAGCACCTGCCGAACATGGTGATGGTGTTCCTCCAGATCTCGAGAGAAGACCAAGATATCGTCAAGGTAGACGAATACAGAGGAGTTGAGGAAGTCCCTGAGAACATCGTTAATTAGAGCCTGGAAGACTGCGGGGGCGTTGGTCAGGCCGAAGGGGACCACCAGGTATTCATAATGTCCTGTTGGGGTATTAAAGGCCGTCTTCCATTCGTCCCCCTCCCGAATGCGGACGAGGTGATACGCGTTGCGTAAGTCCAGTTTAGTAAAGATCTTGGCTCCTTGGAGGAGTTCAAAGGTGGTAGCCATTAATGGGAGAGGGTAGCGATTCTTTACTGTGATATCATTTAGGCCCCTGTAATCTATACATGGACGAAGAGAACCGTCTTTTTTGTCCACAAAGAAGAATCCGGCCCCTGCTGGGGAGGAGGAGGGGCGAATGATCCCTGCCGCAAGGGACTCCGAGATGTACTGGTTCATAGCCTCGCATTCCTTGGTTGACAGTGAGTACAGGCGGACCTTGGGTGGTGTGGTGCCCAGTAGCAGATCGATGGCGCAGTCATATGGGCGGTGGGGGGGGGGGGGGGGGGGGGGCAAAGAGGTGGCGCGAGACTTACTGAAGACCTCCTTGAGGTCATGGTATTCTGAGGGAACATGGGTGAGGTCCGGTGGTTCTCCTGCAGGGGCGAGAGAGAGAGATGATGTGGTGGCAGCTTGTAGGCAGGTCCTGGAACATGATGGGCTCCAGGCCGAAATCGAATTCCTGGCCCAATCAATCTGCGGGTTGTGGTGGATTAGCCAGGGCAGCCCCAGAACAATCGTGGCATGAGACCCCTCCATGATGAACAGCGAGGTCCGCTCTGAGTGTTTGCCGGTGACCCTGAGGCCGATGAGCGGAGTTCTGTGAGTGATAGATGGGAGCGAACTCCCGTCGAGGGCCTGAACCTTGAGGTGAGTCTCCAAGAGCAGTGCGGGAATACCCAGAGCCTTGGCTGAAGCCGCATTGATGAGGTTGCGGTCTGATCCTGAGTCAATTAGCACCTGCACCATGTGGGTGTGGTGTTCATGGGTGAGGAAGACAGGTAGCAGGCGGCGTTGGTCTGGGAGTCTTCTTGGAGCCACGCCCTCTAGTGCACCCAGTTGTACTAGAGGGCGCCTCCTTTTGCTGGACAGTCTTTAAGTTGGTGACCTGATTTTCCGCAGTAAAAACAGGCCCATTCAACTCGACGGCATCGTCTCTCCTCTGGGGAGATGCGTGTTCTGTCCAGCTGCATGGGCTCATCCTGGGGGTCGGCTCGTGGAGAGGAGGGTCGGGGAAGGAGCCTGGGTGGAGAACCCCGGGTAGGTCTACGAAGGCGGAGGCGTGTATCCACTTGTCCGGCCAGATCTATCAGTCCCTGAAGAGACGAGGGTAGCTCTTGGGTGATTAACTCGTCTTTGAGTGCCTCCGTCAGACCTTCCAGGAACACATCACACAGGGCTCTGTCGTTCCATCCACTGGAGAGCGCCAGAGTCTGGAACTCGATGGCATAGTCGTAGGCCGAGCGTGAGCCTTGTCTGAGCTTCAACAGCTTACGTCCAGCCTCCCTGCCATGACATGAACGGTCGAACACCCTCCTCATCACCCTTCTCATAATTGGAGCAGCAGGGATCATGAGCGTCCCAGAGTGCAGTGCTCCACTCCCGGGCTCTTCCGGTGAGAAGCGTAATGACGTATGCCACCTTGGAACGTTCAGTGGTGAAGGTGGACGATTGAAGTTAAAAAATCAGTGAGCACTGGGAGAGGAAGGGGCGACAGGTACCAGGATCTCCTTCGTAGGTGGGAGGGGCGGGGAGGCGCGGCTCTCGTTGCTCACTGGAAGCTTGATGTGCTCCAAGCAGAGCGCCCTTGCTCTCCAGTGCTGATCTCAGGCGGTCAAAATCCGCTGGATCCATATCGTGGCTGGATTATTCTGTCACGCACGGGAACGGAGCGAGATGGAACCAAACGCGGAGGATGACGGCAGTCTTGAAAGGGTGCGTGGTCGAGGTGCGGAAGCGAGGTCGGAACCAAAAATTCAGTAGGCGGAAAATCAAAGCAGAAACGGAAAGCGAAAGCCGTAGTCAAAAGAAAAAGCGGAGATTCGGTAACCGGGAGATCAAAGAGCGGGGCGTACAAATCCGGGACGAGAGGCAAAAGCGAGAAACGAGAAACAAAGCGAACTTGGCAACGTGAATCCGGAAAGAAAACGCGAGAAAATTGAGGTAAGTAACGCACAATAATCCAGCAGTTAAGCCATGCGCAGCGTGCGCTTAAATGCTGGAGCAATCACCTGGAAAATGAGAAACCGGTGTGCACACGGGACGGAAACGGAGGCGTGGGAAATAAGACTGACAGACTAGGCAAAACATGAGCACGTGAGCAGCACTGACAGCGTGGGAAAAAAAAAGAACAGACAGCAGACATGATGTGGATCATGACAAGGAGTTTGTGAGAGTGCTAACATACGCACAGGAAGACCTTTCCGTTTGGAGATGGCATGGGATTATTAATTAGGAAACTCAAGAGAAAACTGAAATCACAAAAATAAACAGAGCTCCACCATCTACTCGAGAACGGGCGGGGCTCTGGAAACTAAAACTGAAGATCCTCTCGTGGCCTTCGCCCTTAAAGGGCAGCACGCAGCTCTCTCTCTTTCGCTGACGTCTTAGGGAGGCAGAGGCTGGGTCTTTGCCTCTGTCTCTCGACATTCTGCATGCTTGTATTTTCTGTTTTTGTCTTTCTCTGGCTTTGTATTTGGCCCTGATACCAGTGCTACCTAAGTGATTGCACGAAGTGCCGAGGTACCAGGACCCTTAAATAAACACGCCGCCAACCTCTCATCTACCTGGCCACACCTCTGTCTGTTCGTGGGGTAGCAGCCTGCGAGTATTTATGCTCAGTTATGCCCCTCGTGAGACCTGCGTCATTACACTTTCAAACATAAAGTTTCTCACTGAAAAACAAAGTAAGGGACAGTGAAACACCTGGAAAAATATGAAGTAAAACATCTTAAAAAAAAACACACACACACACTACCTGGGTACAAATTTAATTAATAAATACATTTAAAAAAAATTTAAAAACCATTTCAAAGGAAAAAATTTAAATTGCCACCAAACTCACTCATCCATGTCTTCATGGACCATGCTTTATGCACTGGTGCACAGTCATATTGGAACTGGTGTGGAGTTGTTTTTCAGGAGGGCGGCTCGTACCCGGAAGCGAGGTCCATAAAGGTCCTGACCTCAACCCAGTAGAACACCTTTGGGATAAATTAGAGTGGAGACTGTAAGCCAGGCCTTCTCGTCCAACACCAGTGTCTGACCTCACAAATCCTCTTCTGGAAGAATAATAAAAAATTCCCATGAACACACTCCTAAACCCTGTGGAAAGCCTTCCCGGAAAATAAGCTGAGACCTCACATATACAGTATATATGTGTATGTAATGTTATATGTGTATGTTATGTCACTCAATATGATGTAATTCAGCTAGTCATTAGCCACTTTTCAGCATAAGTTTAAGACATGGCCATGGCTGAACCGTTTGAGATATCAAAAATCCTCTCGCAAGTTTGCATCTTCAGATCATACTGGCTTTTTTATTAAAAATAAATGACCGAGCAGACGTCTCTGCCTAAAATGTATTTATCCAGCAAAACATAAACATAAATAGAAACAAATAAAATGTTTAATGGTATCAATTAAATCAGACTTCATAGTTGAATTTGATACTTCATTCATACTTGTAATTCATAAATTTACTGAATATATTCAGATTCTGTAAAATGACAAAACCCGTTTCCTATGGCGTTATATTCCTGCCACAATTCTGAGTGCGCGGTTTGACATTTTGAGAGCATACAAAGCACTCTATGCGCGTGCAGTGTCTCCACTGCACGCTCAACAGCTCGATTCTTCACATGCAGGGTCTGCTAGCTGATAGAGAAGGAGCAGCCAATCAGAAGCCGTGTGTGGAAGTCTGTGATTGGCTGGTTTTGTGGCAGTTTTGTAACACTGGACAAAGTTGAGCAAGCGTGCAGGCAGAGTCGAGCGCGCACAGAATAGAGAAGTCGCGCATGCGCAGAGAACATGTTGAGCGAGCAGAGGAGACATTGCATGCGCAGAATCGAGCTGTTGAGCGCGCAGTGGAGATGCTGCACACGCATAAAGTGCTTTGTCTGCTCTTTAAATGTCAAACCGCGCGCTCAGAATTGTGGCAGGAATATAACGCCATAGTTTCCTTCCTAGACCTTTTCTCCGCATCACAATGAAGTGAAGCTCAGCACGTCTACTTTTCTTGTTTTAATCTGTAATATTTACGTGAAATATATTTTGCGTGTATGCTTAAATATTCCTTTTTATTTATGGACAGGTGATGTATGTTTGATCTGCATTATTGCAAGAGGCGATGACTTTCTAGGGGAGTATGTCTGCACCTTTTGTAAAGTGAAAGTACGAGCCGCGGGTTCACGCACGCCGATGAACAGCTTTATTTCAGTCATAAATCCACACTCACATTCCAGCTATTATTTCCAGCCGTGGTCAAATAATGGATGAAATAATTATTCAATGCTGGACACAAACAGCAAAAAAGACAGATGATTATTTTTATAAAAAGCCCGAAAAACTTTGTGTTCATATTTGTTCATTCATGTCTTCTGATGGTGCGCAATGTCAACACATTTTTAGGTTTTAACGAAGACATGTTAACATAGTCACGAATCAGGACATTCGCATACTGTAGTTAACACTATCAGATAACCTACTATCAGGAAATTAAATACATTTCAAGACCATTTAAACCGAGGCATTCCCATGTCTTTCATTGTTTTGTCCCTGTTAAGACATTACAAAAACTATATAAGAAACTTGTTATTATGAATTTTAAAGCACGACATCTCTTTTCATCATTATGAACATAATATATGTACATATATGCACAGTCACCATAAAAGATCTGTTGTAAAAAAAAATTAAATTCATGTTTGCTTCAGCATTGGACACAATATTGTTTTAGGCTAACTAATTATACACAATTCTTCGTTGTACTTGTCTGGCTTTTAGGTAAAGTCCTTCCATGCGCCATCTGGTGGATATTCAGTGAAGCACAACACATTTATGAATGTTGCTTGTAGGATCTCACGGCATGGCGCGCTGAATTCAAGATTCAAGATTCAAAGAACTTTATTAATCCCCAAGGGGAAATTGCTTATTCCCAGTTACAGTTGCTCACCCTTGCTATCAAGTAAAGTAAAGTAAAAAAACAGCATATCGAAAAAATATAAAGTGTCCTCAAACAGTAAGTACCACATTGCACCCTACGTTAATACAATATTGCACAATAAACTAGTATATATATATATATATATATATATATATATATATATATATATATATAAAATCTTGTATTATTATATGTAATATTGTATTACATAATTTATTGCAATATGATAGTATATGTAGTATATGGTACTACAATTGAAACTACAATTAATAATATAATTAATACAGGTAAGTATTATTGTTCTATTATGTTACTGTCACTGACAATGAATACCCACATAGTGTGTAGGTTACATAGAAGAGTTATATAATTTTATTGCCGGAAAGAATTGCGGGATCTCGCAGGAAAAAGCGCGCATTCTTAATAGCCAGATCTGTAGATATTCTTTATTTTTGGCAGAGAAATTCAGCCGGTGGATCGAGTGTGTTTCACCAGTCAGACGTAGCAACAATAATCAGATGACTAAATTTGACCAATCAGCTGCAGTAACAATAACCACATGTAGTCACATGACCACACACAAACTTGCGGCATAGCGAGGGAAAAAAACTATCCATAGTAGACAGGGAATGAAAGCATAAAAATGGCAGAGGCGTCTGTCTCCAATGCTACAACAGAAGAGGATGAAAACTGCTGGGCTCATATACAAAGCATGTTTCACTTACTCACAGTGCAAAAGAACAGCTTCATGCTGCGGTGTCTTCTCTATCTGACTCTGTCTCTCTGTCTCACTTACTCATCTATACCGCTTTATCCTTTATTCAGGGTTGCTTGGGGCCTGAAGCCTATCCCAGAAGACTTGGGGCATGAGGCGGGGTAGACCCTGGATAGAGTGCCAATCCATCACAGGACACACACACATACCCATTCACACACTGTGGGCAATTTGGAAATGCAAATTATCCTAACCTGTAGGTCTTTGTACTGTGGGAGGAAACCGGAGAACACGAAGGAAACCCAGCAAGCACGAGGAGAACATGCAAACTCCATGCACACAGAGACGGGAATCGAGCCTGGCCCTGAATCGAACCCAGACCCTGGAGGTGAAAGGTGACATTGCTAACAACTAGACCACCGTGCCACAGACAGACAGACACTTCAACATATAAAAACTGTCGCAGTAAGTTTAGCTGTTTTATTTAATGTTGCAATGTTAACATATATAATTAGCAAATAAGATAGAGGCAAAAAAATATAAGTTTCTTACATTTGTTCTACTGGACAGGACCTCTTGTACATGTTCTAATGTTATTTTCTATCTGCTGAGCCATTTGGAGGGCGAATATACGGTACATCTTACACTGGAAATAGTCTACACTGTTTAAACATACATATGTTACCTAAAGTAGATATTTGTTTCAAAAGCTTTATGTTGTGAAAAAAATGAGATTAAGACATTTGTGTTTCTTATTCCTTAATTTGCTATTTTGTAAAGATATTTATTTTTATTCATTTATTTTATTTAATTTCTTTCATTCATTTTATTATTTGGAAAAAATAATAATTTGTACATTATTTTATCATTTTGTTTGGTTGCTTACATAATTTCTAAAAAAGTAAATCAGACATTACGATGAAACAGTTAATCAGTACTTGAGTATCTTGTCACCGAATACTTTTTTACTCTTACTAGAGTAATATTCTGGATGATTACTTTTTACTTCTACATTGGTAATGTTATTCTGAAGTACAGCTACTCTTACTTGAGTACATGTTTGGCGACTCTACCCACCTCTGGTTAATAGATTGTGAGTGCCATCATTCTCCCAAGCAGATTTTAACACATGTGCATGCTCCAGACCAGCAAACTGCCCAAACGTTTGCTTTTATAGAGGTCTGCAAACCTGCTGATGATCAATTAATCAAGAGTTGATAATCAGCAGAACCTGCCTGCAACTTACTCTCTAAAATAAATAAAACAGTAAGGGCGTACCTAATATTGCATGCATTTTGGCATAATTCATTAACAATTATGATCCACCAGCGAAATATGATCTAGCGACCACACCCCTTCACAAGGGGAGGCCTACACGTAGTCCAGAGTCAGCCAACCAAATTTATACACACTTCTGGAAAACGCATATAATTTTTCTAATACTAAATTAATTGCTATACATTATATATTGATATGTATGATAATATTATTAATATTATATTAATATCATATACATCATACCATTTTACTTTTCCTGAAGTGAGTTTCCTGAAGATTTTTAGGCTGACTCTGGCACCAGTATGAACAGATGATCTTTATTATGTTTATATACAAAAACAAAACAAACAAACAAAAAAATGAAACAAAAAACATAGAATTAAATGGGCACTTACTTTTGAACATAAATATACTGTATGCAGTGCAAACTGTTTTAGTAAGTATACATGTGTATAATAATGTCATGAATAAAAATAATTTACTATAGATGTAGTGAAAAGCATTAGCCTGAATCTGTCATGGAAATGAACACTTGCATTGTTGTTGTTGTGGTGGTGGTGGTGGTGTCCCATGTTCTCACTTATAATAATATGTATTCTGTATTTTTTTTTGGTTTGACTTTCAATGGAAAATTACCAGTCCTTGTATCTGCCTCTAGTAGCACATCCTGACAAGAGGTGCATTTACAATAAATTACTATCTTAAAAACTAATTCAGATTAATGTGTTCTGTCACTCTTAATACATTTTTAAAGAATTTAATTTAAATAGTGGAATAATTTAAACAAAGACAGACATGATGATGCTGTCAGTCGTCAGTGTGTGATGATTGTGTATTAAAATGTGGTGAGGTTCAGCCACAAACCCTCTTAACCCATCAGGCTCATCTACATTTTCTGGCAGGAGTGTACTGTAATCTGGTTGAACTAATGATGCTGCAGTCCAATGGGAATAAAAAAGGTTCCAGCTGAAACAGCAAACTTTCCTCCCCTGATTAAATCTCTCTCTCTCTCTCTCTCTCTCTCTCTCTCTCTCTAGACCTACTGGGATTGTTTTGTAATAAAAAATTAGTTTAATATGGTTTCTATCGAAGATGACCAGTAATACGCAGAAAACTTCTTCAGTTCAATAATAATATCTGAACCAGTTACAGAATCATTACATCATTTCTGTCATTATGTTAAGCTCAGGGTTTCATGAGAAGAAAAGTATGTATTATAGTGTTTAATGAATTAATTTTCTCATTCTAAGTTCAGTCTAAATCTAAGGCATGTATTAATCCACTATCCATATACAGTAGTTTTGTATTACTATAAAATCCTATTGAATATCCCAAACTTCCTTTATCCAGGCAGAATGTTGAGGAATAAACTTGCAGATCAGCATCAGTTTCCTCTTTTAGTGCTGTAACAAGAACAGCAGTCATGGATGGAACAGAAAGGCAGCAGTGTCATTTTCCTGCTGTGTTAAAGTCCAGCTTTAATAGTTTTCTCAACAAGAACTACTCTGAAATATGAGACTTAGAGGTTTTCCTCAGTCAGAGTGCTACACTCAGATGCTAAGTACTTAGGTTTTTCCATTTTTCTGCTGTAAACCTCCTGGGATTTGTGATATTTAGGCTGTGTCACCAATTCGTGTGCTTGATAGAGGAAATTTAAACATACACTCAAGACCCATTCTTCAAAATTGAATGAATCCAACATGCCAGAGGTACTAATCATGTTCATGCATTAATCTGCCCAAAACATAAGTCATCACTACTGTGGAAATCATAATTGGCACATAATCAACATGTGTTCATACACTCACCAGCCACTTCTTCAGGTGAACCTTGCTAGTACTGGACTGGAGTAAGCTTTGAATTCCTAACTTCCTGAAGGCTTTGTGGTACAGATTCAACACAGTGCAGATCTGGTGACTGCTGAGGCCAAATACAGTGAACCTTCTGTCATGTTCAAGGAACCAGATTGATCTGATTTTAGCATTGTGACATGGCGTGTTATCCTGTGCGTGTGTCCAGAGTTTTTTTCACAGCATTCTCTGTAAACCCTAGAGATGGTTGTGTGCGAAAAACCCAGTCGATCAGCATTTTGGCAAAAGCTCAGACCAGCCCATCTGACCCCAACAACCAAGGCACACTCAAAGTCACTTAAATCTCCTTGTTTCCAAATTCTGAAGCCCAGAAGATCATTCTGTTCATGTCTACATGCTTGAATGTGTTGAGTTGCTGCCATATGATTGGCTGATTAGATATTTGCTTTAACAAGCAGTTGGGCAGATGTACCTAATAAAGTGGCTGAGTGTATAACACTTTGAAAGCCTGGAAGGGATTTTTACCCCTGTTTTTTCCTCTCTATTGTAAATTGAGTCCTTAATTCAGTTTAATGCATGAAAATACCAAATCAAGTCCATGAAATTGTAAACTAATAAAGTGCACCCATTTTATGGGGTAATTTCTGTCAAGTTTTACTGTATACTCCCTTAGGTACGAGAAATAAAATTATTAAAAGTCTTGTTAATATGGCCTGTATGTGTTTTATATTTTTATGTTTTATTACAAAAGCTAACTAGATATAGATATAGAGTTTGAAATGCTAAGCAGTAAAAGGAAAATCAATTCTAATGGGCTTTATTTATCTTGAACATGAAAGTCTTTTATTGCATTAATTTCAAGGATTTTTTCCAAGAAGTGCACTTTTATTTTCTTCATCTTCATGTGTAAGATTTTATGACCTGATCTGATTTTTAGCTATATGCTTGGTCTTGAAGTTTATTGACTTTCTTTTGTGCTCCACAGTAATAAATTATTCTTTCTGACGAGAGGTCGAGTGGCAGAAATGTTCGTCCACAGTCTTATTATGAATGTTGAGCCTCAGGAATGCAGAGCACTTTAAATTGTTGCAGTTGAGTTAAAAGCATGCAGGACCGATCAGTCTGAGTGGCTTTAGAAGCTGTAATTAATGCATTTGATGCTCTAGAAACACATACAACAAATCTATTACTTCTCTTGTTCTTTTCGCCATTACAGCAGTGTTCCACAGTACAGCAGTGTTCCACAATGAGTGATGGGGTGATGTGATGAAGTAAACTTATTATCACCCTGAAGTTGATCATTTTTTTTTTCTCTAACACCATGTTCATAATAATGATTCAATTTTGTAGAAAACATCAAGCATGTTATGCTTACAGGTGCGGTGCTCCCAGGTAAAACTGGAACAACGTTCCATCACTTTTATCAAGTGAGGAGAAAGAATTCCCTCATGAGAGCCGTTTATATTCACTCCAGTCCCTGTACCTGAGCAGTTAGAGGAATGTTTCTTGTTTGTTGAGCCACACAGTGACCTATGAATCATTCAAGCATAAAAGCATCTAACTTAAGTCCTGAGCCAGTGAGAAACAGGTGCAGATGATGACAAATGATCAGGAGGTGATTAGTTTACTACTGATGCTGAATGCTGAGTGGTTGGAATAGATAGTCAATAGATAGATAGTCAATAAACAAATAGTTCGACTGCCTTTGGCTCACAGCCATGCCATCGTTTTGAAAAGCTTATGCAATGTCACAAAGTTTATTTCTGTTCAGAGTTGCATTACATTTTTACAAGATCTTGCTTTGATGATGGGAGAGTCTCCAGCACATCCCAAATGCTTTCTGAACCATTCTTTCACAATTTGACCCTGATAAATCCTGGCATGATAATTTTGGAATATGTCTGTGCCAATCCATTGATGTCATTCATGTCTGATCATTCAGTACAATCAAGTGGTCAGCTGACCTCATTTTATTGCCATATAACGTTGCTAATCTAGACCTGAGCAACTGGAAACAACCCCAGATCATAACACTGTCTCCACTAAGGCTTGTACTGAACAGGGTAAATCTAGACTCATCACAGCACATGACCTTTTTCCATTTTCCAGTCCTTAGTTGTTTTCTTTGCTTGATGCAGGACAATATTTTTACACTTATGAAACAGAATAACATCCCCCCCCACGACCACAGGATATGTCTTCTAACATAATTGTTTAAGAAGTGAGAAGATTCACACTGCATCAGTAAAGGTTAAATGACTTGTTGCATCAGAACCATATTAATCACTGGAGTAATTATCAAATGGAAGTCTCTTTCTTACCTTTTTCATTAGTTAAATTTAAATAAATAAAAGATGTATGATGAAATTACAGTGGCTGAAGACTTGTGCATTGTACTCTAACTGTACTGTAGTGTTTCCACTACACTAGACTGTAAAGAAGTTATATTTTTAATATGGAGAAATATCTTTTGTGAACAAACCATAAGCCAACCTTTGGTGGTAATCTAATTCTCCACAGTGAACATCAGACAGGAAATAGAGCAACATTACAGAACTCACATTCCTATAAGAGCAGCTGCATGGCTGAGAGCTTTGTAGATTTTTGCATTTTTTTTTTTATGTCATTACAAATTGGCAGTGGGCGATCGCCTGTGATGGAAAGGCTGTTACCATGGGTGGTGAGTTTCATGTTTGATAAATGAGAAAAGAGGACAGAGGAGTCTGAGTTGAGTGTCCCCCGATTTGGATGAGAAAATCCCCTAATGGCTGCTTTTAAAGCTTAATCGTGTGCTGCAGAGTTTAATGATGGGGTTTGTCATATTGCTGCACAGCCAAAGGCTAAAAGCTAATCACTTCATGTTCTAATAGAGCTCTGCTTTTATATAAGACAAAAAAGAGAGCGTTATTATTTAGAGGACTGACACTAAGAAGAGAACAGATATTGACTTCTGCTGAGAAAATACCATTAAAAATAATAATAGATCTGAGGTGGTCAAGAAAATCTCTACATTTCGGTGTGTGGATGTTTGTGGCCATTTTAAGTCCTGTTACCGTAGACTCAGAGAGAAGCAATGAACCACAATGCACTGCAAAGTAAATGGAAAAAAACATGATAGCAAACATGAGCAGTAAAGCATGAATTATTTCAGCAGCTGATTGTGTTTAAGCTGAGTTTTAATACTTCCCTCCTCTAGCTGATTGAATTTCCTTCTGATCTCATGAGGCATTTCTGCTGAAGGCAGCGTGAAGGGGCAGAATGGCACTGGACAACTATTCAATTAAACAAAAATTTTACATGAAAAGATGTATCCCATGGTGATGGAAAATATGTTACTGTGTTTCAAAAGGGCCAAATTATTGCCATACATCAAGCAAAGACAACAACTGAGGTGATAAAGCTGAAATGACTGGAATTGGGTTACAAACTATCCAATACATTATTAAAACCTGGAAGCAGGGCGGAACCCTATTCTTTACAGAAGAAAACATGCTGAATCAGCATAACGGGAGATCACTTAAACACTTGTTGAAGTTGCATGGTAAAATTGAATCCAAAAGAAATCAGAGCTATGTTTAATAGTGAAAGTAAGAGTAGTTTTTTTTTTTTAGAACAGTTGAGCCCAAAGTCTGATTATTTTGATCAATCAGAATACAATCGTTCTTGGGAACCATTTCTGCATCCGCTAAAAGAGGAGTTCTCGGGAACGATGTAACATACACAAGAATCAAATAAAACGTGGAAGGAATTGTACCTGAGAACAAAAGGCACAACATTATCACAGCCATAGCTGATATCCTGTAGAAGGAATGCCCTTAACATATTTCCCGAAATATTAATAATAAAATGCATAGCATGAAAGTTAACTTCCTTTTTTCTTCTTTGGATTAATGTCAGCTCACCAAGTAAGTTCATACTGCCATCTGCTGTATCAGAGGGTGTAAATATATACAAGAGTGCCCCAGAGGTGGAAAGAGTACAAAAATTTTGTACTCAAGTAAAAATACTGTTACTTTTACTGAAGTACAAGTAAAGTTACCATTATAAAAATCTACTCAAGTAAAAGTAAAAAGTAGCTCATAAAAAATTAACTCAGAGTAAACGCTACTAAGTAACTTTTTTTTTTTTTAAGGGGGGGGTGAGGAATTCTAGTGTAGTTCAAATCAAAAAGATGAGCAGATATAAATCTCAAACTACAGTGGAACCTCGGATTGCGAGTAACGTGGTTTACGAGTGTTCCGCAAACCGAGCAATGATTTTAAATAATTTTTTTATCGGAAACCGAGCAAGTATTAGTTTACGAGCACTCTTATTTTGACACCGAGCGTCACTCTCTCACCCCCCCCCCCACAGCTTCACAAACACACAGAAACTTTGCTCGTCTCTTATGAGTGTGCGCAATTTGACACCGACACACACACACGCACAGACACTCTCTCCCCTTTTCACCCCTCCCGGCTTCACAAACACACAGAAACTCTGCTCTGTCGCGATTCTTTTCAAAGGTAAGGTGCTGGTTCATTTGTTTTTTGTTTTTTTTACTTTACAGCAGTGATTCCCTTAGTATGCGCTCACGCCAGGTCAGAGAGATTTCTTTTTTCCCTGTTAAAACTGTGTTTCCGTGTTTGTGTGTGTCCGTTTGTTGTGAAACTTAAGTGATTCTGTTAGTATGCCAGTCTCGCTTTTTTCCATTAAAACGGTGTTTCCGCTGTGTTTATGCGTTTGTTGTGAAACTTAAAAAGTGAGTCTGTTAATATACGCTCATGCCAGTCTCAGAGAGATTTCTTTTTTTCCTGTTAAAACCGTGTTTCCGTTGTGTGTGTCTGTGTGTGTGTGTGTGTGTGTTGTGAATCTTAAAAAGCGAGGTGGGGAGAGGGAGGAGGAGTGTTACTGTGTAAAATATATTGGTTTAAATGAGTCTACTCCGTCAGGATATTTCTATAAGCACGAACCCCGTCAAACTGGTCGTGGTGGTGGTGTCGCAACTATCTACAGTGATGTTCTCACTGTTACTCAGAAAACAAGGCCCAAGTTCAACTCGTTTGAAGTGCTTATCATTAATGTTGCACTCAGCGAAATACATAATAAACCCTTGCTACATTTTGTTCTGGCCACCGTGTACAGACCCCCAGGGCCATATGTCGATTTTCTTAAAGAGTTTGGACATCTGCTGTCAGACCTATTGGTTAACTCTGACAAAGTGCTGATAGTAGGAGACTTTAACATTCATGTAGACAATGCTAACAACGCTTCAGCACTCGCATTTATAGATTTGCTAAATTCCTTTGGGATTAAACAAAATATAAATAGACCAACTCACCGCTTTAATCATACGCTGGATTTAATTATATCCCATGGTATAGATGTCTCTAATATAGACATTCTACCTCAAAGTGATGATATCACAGATCATCATCTCTTAGTATATACTCTAGCTGTAGAACAGCGTAGCTGTGCCTCCCCACGTTATCAATTCAGTAGAAATATTAATCCGACTACTAAAGACAAATTCACAAGTAATCTGCCAGATCTGTCCCAATTTCTTATCAGACCCCTAAATGCAGACGATCTAGATGAAGTGACTAGCAGCATGGGCACTATTTTTACCAGTACATTAGACACTGTTGCTCCCATCAGATTAAAAAAAGTCAGAGATAAAACACTTGCACCATGGTACAATAGTCACACTCGCGCCCTAAAGAGAGCAACTCGTAACCTCGAACAAAAATGGAGAAAAACTAAATTAGAAGTTTTTAGAATCGCATATAAAGGTAGTATGTGCAGCTATAGACAGGCTCTAAAATAATGGAAATTCAACCTCTAACAACATCTCATGATCCAGTCCAGTCTAAAGCTTCACAATTAGATTTTCAGTGCTTTACAGGTGTAGGACAGGAAGAGCTGCATAAACTTATCACCTCGGCTAAATCAACAACATGCTTGCTGGATCCAATCCCAACTAGACTTTTAAAAGAAGTGATAAATATAACTGGAGCGCCGATTCTAAACATTATCAACTCTTCATTATATCTAGGTCATGTCCCTAAACCTTTCAAGTTGGCAGTTATTAAGCCTCTTCTTAAAAAATCTAATTTAGACCCAAATGATATAATAAATTACAGACCAATTTCAAATCTTCCGTTTATATCAAAGATATTAGAAAAGATAGTATCAGTCCAAATATGCACATTCTTGCAGGAAAACGATATCCTCGAGGAATTTCAGTCAGGTTTCAGGCCCCATCATAGTACAGAAACTGCACTAGTTAAAATTGCAAATGACTTGTTTTTAGCTTCGGACCAAGGCTGCATCTCAATTCTTGTCTTACTTGATCTTAGTGCTGCATTCGACACTATAGATCATGATATTCTCATTGATCGCTTACAAAATCACATTGGTATTCATGGACAGGCATTAAATGGTTTAGATCCTACCTGTCTGATCGATTCCATTTTGTAGATCTGAATGGAGAACCGTCTGGTGTAATGCCAGTGAAATATGGAGTGCCACAAGGGTCAGTTTTAGGACCTCTGCTGTTCTCAATATACATGCTTCCCTTGGGTAACATCATTAGAAGACATGGGATTAGTTTCCATTGTTATGCTGATGATACTCAGTTATACATCTCCACAAAACCAGACGAAATACCCAAATTGTCTAGACTAACTGAGTGTATTCAAGATATAAAAGATTGGATGACCGATAATTTAGACATGATAAGACAGAGATATTACTTATTGGCCTAAAAACCAGTACACGACAGCTCTCACAATTCAGCCTGCGTTTAGAAGGATGTACTGTTACCACCAGCTCGACAGTGAAAGACCTGGGTGTAATATTAGACAGTAACTTATCCTTTGAAAATCATATCTCCAACATCACAAAAACTGCCTTTTTCCACCTTAGAAATATTGCCAAGCTTAGGAACATTTTATCTGTATCTGATGCAGGAAAAGCTGGTTCATGCATTCATGACCTCCAGACTGGACTACTGTAATGCATTACTGGGTGGCTGTCCTGCATCCTCAATTAACAAGCTACAGTTAGTCCAAAATGCAGCCGCCAGGGTTCTCACTAGATCCAGAAAATATCATATAACCCCAATATTATCATCCCTGCACTGGCTACCTGTTCAGTTTAGAATTAATTATAAAATAGCATTACTTACGTACAAGGCTCTAAAGGGTCTAGCTCCCACATACCTAACCAGTCTTCTGATACGTTACAATCCACCACGCTCCTTAAGATCAGAAAACTCCGGACTACTGGTAGTTCCCAGAATATCAAAATCTACAAAAGGAGGTAGGGCATTTTCATATTTAGCTCCAAAACTTTGGAATAGCCTTCCTGACAGTGTTCGGGGCTCAGACACAGTTTCCCAATTTAAAAGTAGACTCAAGACGCATCTCTTTAATCTGGCATACACATAATTTATTTCTTTACCTCATACTCCAGTACATCTATCCTGAATGGCAACCACGCTAATTCTTTTCACCTGCTCTTTATTTTTCCACCCATCCCGAGGCATCTGGAGATTGTGCCAGCTTCAGTAGACCGAGGCCGACCCTGCGAGGTTCCTGAGGCATCCAGAGAAGGACCTGCTCCAGCTGGATTCTTCTTCATGATGGTTTGGAGCTACACATGCTGCTCCCGAGCTCCCAGTGATCCAGACTCCCATCTGCCCTCTGCACCTGCTGACTCATCCCTGAGCTGAACTGGACTCCATGTTAATTTAAATAACTTCTGTTATATCGAACTTTCAGCTGCATAACACACATGATGTTCTACAATTTCTGTTATCTGTCATCACCCAGATGAGGATGGGTTCCCTGTTGAGTCTGGTTCCTCTCAAGGTTTCTTCCTATTGCCATCTCAGGGAGTTTTTCCTTGCCACTGTCGCCGTCACCCTTGGCTTGCTCATCAGGGACAATCTCATTATCTAGACACATTTTTCTTACACATATATACATTTCCATAAGTCTTCTTTTCATTTTCTTTTCATTTCTGTGAAGCTGCTTTGAGACAATGACCATTGTTAAAAGCGCTATAGAAATAAAATTGAATTGAATTGAATAAAACGAGGCGAGGGAAGGGGCTAATTACACACACACACACACACACACACACACACACACACACACACACACACACTGCGCGCACCAACGGAAACACTTATCTGTCAGGATTTATTTGTACTTTTTTTTAAAGGTAAAGTGCAGATTAATTTGTTTTATTTTCATTTTATAGATTGTATTAATTATTTTTATGTATTTATTTTTGGGGCTGTGGAACGAATAATTTGAGTTTTCATTATTTCTTATGGGAAATGATGATTTGGTTTACGAGTGTTTTGGAATATGAGCCCACTTCTTTAACGAATTATGCTCGTAATCCAAGGTTCCACTGTAGTTGTTTTTAACTGAAGGAACACCTTTGCATAATAAAGCTGTTGTCTTTCTTGTGCTTGAAAATCAAAGTGGTTACTTAAATATGGTGTTACAACCTGGAGTGGAGTCTGGAGCGGCGCGCGACCAGGACACGAGACACACACAGAATATTTTTGCATTTTAATTCACTTGTTTTACTCAGTAGCGAATACAATTTAAAATGTAGCGAATTACAAAACTTCAAACAAAACATACTTAAGTAAAAGTAAAATTACAGATTTTAAAAACTACTTTAAAAAGTAGAAGTACACAAAAACACTACTCAATTACAGTAACGCGAGTAAATGTCATTCATTACTCTCCACCTCTGGGGTGCCCAAGAACTTAGACCAAAAAGCAATTTAAGCACTAGCAAGGGGGGTGGGGGTGATGAAATAATTCCTGAGCAGGGTACAAATCAATCATGTGAAAATTACACAGTGTGTTGGGAACTCCACTTCTCACTGAAACCAATTCTCACTGCCGGACTTTGGCGCGATGTATAAAGGTCATGTAACCTGACGAGTCCAGACTGAGTCTATTCCAGAGTGATGGGCGTGTCAGGGTAAGAAGGGAAGCCAATGAAGCGATGCTCCCATCATGCATAGTGTCCACTGTACAAGCCTCTGGAGACAGTGTTATGATCTGGGGTCGCTTCAGTCGCTCAGGTCGAGACTCAGCAACGTTATGTGGAGATCAAATGAAGTCACATGACCACCTGAATGTACTCCGTATTCCAGGACTCGGAGTGTGAAAGGGTGTTTCTGGGAGCGTGAGGAATCATTTACACACACAAACTGGACACACAGAGTCCTGACCTTAACATCATTTAAAGTCTTTGGGACGTGCTGGAGAAGACATTACAGTGCAAATAGTTCACCTGTGTTCAGTTAATGCTAAGTTATATGGGACAATGCACAGGTCTGTTCTTGAATAACCTCCTGTCTCGCACATTTTAGTTTTCCTTCATGTGTTTCCTTAAGAAATCTTTTAGTGAAAGTAAACTAATCATTACTAGAACCTAGTTACAGATTAACACACCAGTGCAGTGCATTGCATTGCAGACGTCCTCTGACGTTAATTCCATGGTGAATACCATGATTCACCAGTCAGCAATCAGTAATGAGTTATAGATGTTTGACTAAATTGCCAGCTGAGGTTTTGTGATAAATTATCTTATTGCACAGTAATTTATAATTTACCCCTCAGATTTAACTTCCTAGAATTCATTATTGTGGAAATATTGATTACAGTATGCATTTGGAAATTATTAGGTTTTAAATTTTGCCAAGCTTTAATGCATTTTATTGTAATTCTAATAAAATACAATTACATACACTTAGAAATGTTAGTATCAGCTAGCACATGTGGTCATTAATATGCAATGTTTTTCTACTTCTCTGCCCAGAGGGACACAACCTTCATACTAAAGCTCTTCTTTCTCTCTCAGCTGATAAATATTTCTATTTTTAACCTGAGGAAGGTTTCCTGCTGTCAGCTGCACATTTATCATGAATCAGTGAACAGCAGACACACACCATCCTGCAGCTGAAACAAACACAAGGTACAATTTTCTGTAGAACTTACATCTAAGTCTAAACCATGCATGTGGTTTCTTTACAATCAAACACCATATTCCTTTATAATAATAATAATAATAATAATAATAATGAAATGAGCGAGTGTGCTGTTATAGGAAAATAATCAACCTGTAGTTGTCTAGAGTTTCTGTAATGATGAGCTGTTTTTATAGAGATCATAATGCTTCAAGAGAAAGCTATGATCTAATTAGCTACTTTATTAGGTTCAGCACAGAAGGAGTTCATTGTGAATGTGGACGAGTGTGAGAGTAGTGAATACGTCACAGGTTTAAACACTGTGTATCGATTGTGATGGTGTGAAGAATCAAAGAACAGCGAGTTGGTCATCAAGCAAAGTGTCAGATCAGAGCTGTAAAATCCTGTGAAGAACCACCTCAGGGGGAATGTGAGTCTGAGTCACTGCACAGCGAGATTCATGCTGACATTAAAGGCTTGGGTATAAAACACAACAGAGTGAACTTTAATTAGAACGGGAGACGAGTCTGACATCTCAGGCTGCTTTACATGTAGAGGAGCAAAAGGTTAAACACAGTGATAAAGCAAAGAAAATGATCCATGAACACACCTGAATCATTTAGAAATTGATAATGTTATCTACCATCATTGCTGAATCATTCATGAATTAATAAAATGATCCACAGTCATAAAAAAGAGAAATAATTATTAAAGAATACAGCGATTCTTAATGATTAAGGGGCCGTCACACCAAGACCATGAAGTTCCCACGGCATCCTAAAAATAACAAAGAACACAGCAGGAGTTGGGTCAAAAAAAAAATTGCATTTATCCAATTAATACTACTTCTATACTGCTTAACCTGTGTACAGGGTTGTGAGAGCCTGGAGCCTATCCCAGGAGGCTTGGGCTACACACTGGACAGGGTGCCAATCCATCTCAAATATGGTAAGCACCAGAAGAATGTAATATGAAGTTAATCTGGTCTTCTACGATGTGGCATGGACCTAACATGGTAATAGCACAAGCCTGAAGAGGGCACTGTGAGAAATCCATTGACGGAGCAACAACACAGTGATGTCCCAATGACAGCTCCATCAGAACACCATGCAGTCTTTGCCGGCTGTGCCATGCTTGTGAAGTCCCTCAGAGGTGTTAGTTACATGGTTAACTGGTCAGTGCACTCATATGTACAAGCCTGGATGTATTAAAGTGCAGAAGAATTCTTACTGCATTCACCCAATTATTTTTCTAGATGTAGTGGGAACGTGGCTCAGAGTGATGGCCCCCTAACAAACTCATGGCCTATAGTTGCCCGAGGCATCTGGAGATTGTGCCAGCTCCAGTAGACAGAGACCAATCCTGCGAGGTTCCTGAGGCATCCAGAGAAGGACCTGCTCCAGCTGGATTCTGCTTCATGTTGGTTTGGAACTACACATGCTGCTCCTGAGCTCCCAGTGATCCAGACCCCCATCTGCCCTCTGCACCTGCTGACTCATCCCTGAGCTGAACTGGACTCCATGTTAATTTAAATAACTTCTGTTTTATTGAACTTTCATCTGCATGACACACATGATGTTATATAATTTCTGCTCTCCGTTATCACCCAGATGAGGATGGGTTCCCTGTTGAGTCTGGTTCCTCTCAAGGTTTCTTCCTATTGCCATCTCAGGGAGTTTTTCCTTGCCACTGTCGCCGTCACCCTTGGCTTGTTCATCAGGGACAATCTCATTATCTAGACACATTTTTCTCACACATACACACTTCCATAAATTTTCTGCTTTGAGACCATGACCATTGTTAAAAGCGCTAAAGAAATAAAATTGAAATTAATTGAATTGAATAGTTACTACTGAATCAATTATAAATCAGTTCATAAATATAATCAATTTATAACAGAGTTTATACAGTACAAACCAAAGAAAAAGAGTTCATACAATTTTTTTTTTAATTTAATGAATTAAAAAATGGCAAATTTAACAAAAAATGACGACAAAATGAATAAATTTGAGTAGAATCACAGAAGGACAAATAAACACGCAATCATCAATACACGTGAGGGACAGATAATTAAAGCCATAGGACACAGTCGTTTTATTTTATTCACATTTACTCTTCTCTGAAAGCGTCCAGGTCTCCCCTGTATTGCCACAACAACAGAATGCTGTTATTATGCTGCTATTCCCTTGAAGTGATGCTGCCAAACACCTTCACATCTTTTTGATTTCTACAGCTCTACTCAGACTTTCTGTAATCATGCTAACAACACGGTTAATCATTTGGATCAGTAGTAAACAAAGTGATCTGAATGAACTGACACTAAATGTTGTCACAGAGCTGTTCAGATATCATGCTGGAGGGAAGCGCAGGATCAGAGATAACGCTTCAGGCACAGCTTTTACAACCACATATCACTACAGAGCGATAAAGTGTGTGTGTGTGTGTGTGTGTGTGTGTGTGTGTGTGTGTGTGTGTGTGTGTGTTTTAAGGGAAACCGATCCCTAATCATCTGATCAAAGATTGTTCAAGACTGAAAATATTCCTAGCTCAGAGTTGGACATAAAAGTTATTTAGGACGCTTTCTACTCTTTTTTTTCAGCTAGGAATAGTACTGAGCCGAGGAAGTGCATACAGTAAATGCCACCTGTCAGTTTGCCACACGTACCCCTGAGCAATGTGAAACACAGGCATAATGAAGTTAATGAAATGATGAAGTGCTGCTCATAAAAGGGAATAAAAACAAATTGTGTACACTCAAATAAGTTAAATACATAAATTGTAATTTTTAAATACAGTGGAACCTCAGATTGCGAGTAACGTGGTTTACGAGTGTTCCACAAAACGAGCAAAGATTTTTAATACATTTTTAATTGGAAACCGAACAAGTATTAGTTTACGAGTGCCGAGTATCATGTATCACGCATGTGACACGTGATCACAACTGAGCCAATGATTTTTCTCTCTCTTGCGCTGCGGAATTATGGGTAATCGTCTCCCCTGCTGGGTCTTAGTGCTTGTCTCTTACTGGTATAATCAACATCTCCCTCTCCCACCTATTTGACATTGTGCCCCCCCCCTCCCCACATACACACACACTCTCTCTCTCCCTCGCCTTTACTCATCGTCCTATGTGTGTGTGTGCGCGTAATTTGACACCGACACACACACACACACACTCTCCCCGGCTTCACACACATGCTTTATTTACACAGAAAACTCAGCTCTGTCGCGATTCTTTTCAAAGGTAAAGTGCTGGTTCATTTGTTATTTTTAATTTTTTACTTTACAGCAGTGATTAAGTTAGTATGCTCACACGAGTATCATTAGAGAGATTTCTTTTTTTCCCCGTTAAAACAGTGTTTGCATTGTGTATGTTAGTTGTGAAACTTAAAAAGCGAGGTGTGGGAGGGAGAAAGAGTTTTACTGTTTAAGATGAGGCGAGAGGCCAATTCCACACATACACACACATACAAATACACGGCACCTGCGCGCACAAATGGAAAAACCTATCTGTCGGGATTTATTTTTACTTTTTTTTAAATGGTAAGTGCAGGTTAATTTGTTTTATTTTTACTTTATATATTGTATTAATTATTTTTATGTATTTATTGTTTTGGGCTGTGGAACGAATAATTTGAGTTTTCATTACTTCTTATGGCAAAATTCTATTTGGTTTACCAGTGTTTTGGAATATGAGCCTGCTTCTGGAACAAATTATGCTCGTAATCCAAGGTTCCACTGCACATAAATTACATATACGAATACAATAATTTAAATATTTCTGCTATGGATGACATTCCACAACTTCAGCTGTTATGCTGTTTCAAAGCTACATTGTTGTTGTTATTTAAAAAAAAAACCTGTAGAGCATACCTGCGAAGACAGCATATAATGTTTGTTAATAGACCAGTTACATACTGCATGTAATGTATAAAAAAAAAGAAAAAGAAAAAGGTTTCTTTTACGGGTTTCGTGCCACTCAGTGTTACTCAGTGTCTCTCCTCTGCGTCTCTCTGCCTGAACACCTTTTTCTTGCTTCTTATAACCAGTTAGGACACCTCCAGAGCTCTCCTACATTTTGGTGTGGATAGGATTATTTTCTGTTTTAGTAATGGTGAGTAATTATTCTTACTCCTTCTCCTAAAATAGGACCAAAATTGCATCACCCAGAGAATTTTTGGCAATTTAGGAGCAATTTCCTATTCTGAGACGCTTAGCCAATACAGGCCCAGATTTCATTCAGACAATTTCATTCCTCAAATATTTTTGGGGTTTATCATATTAACTTTCTGCACTAGTTTCCCATCTGCTAGGATTCGGATCAGGTTCAGACTTTTTTCACAGTTTTAAAAGAGAACTTGCATTGCACTTTTGAAAACAGGTTGTGTGTGAAATTTTATGATGAATAAAGTGCAGACAAAAAGAGAGAAGTATAGATTCAATTCAATTCAATTCAATTTTATTTCTATAGCGCTTTTAACAATGGTCATTGTCTCAAAGCAGCTTCACAGAAATGAAAAGAAAATGAAAAGAAGACTTATGGAAATGTATATATGTGTAAGAAAAATGTGTCTAGATAATGAGATTGTCCCTGATGAGCAAGCCAAGGGTGACGGCGACAGTGGCAAGGAAAAACTCCCTGAGATGGCAATAGGAAGAAACCTTGAGAGGAACCAGACTCAACAGGGAACCCATCCTCATCTGGGTGATGACAGATAACAGAAATTGTAGAACATCATGTGTGTTATGCAGCTGAAAGTTCGATATAACAGAAGTTATTTAAATTAACACAAAGTCCAGTTCAGCTCAGGGATGAGTCAGCTGGTGCAGAGGGCAGATGGGGGTCTGGATCACTGGGAGCTCAGGAGCAGCATGTGTAGATCCAAACCAACATGAAGAAGAATCCAGCTGGAGCAGGTCCTTCTCTGGATTCCTCAGGAACCTCACAGGGTCGGCCTCGGTCTACTGAAGCTGGCACAATCTCCAGATGCCTCGGGATGGGTGGAAAAATAAAGAGCAGGTGAAAAGAATTAGCGTGGTTGCCATTCACGATAGATGTACTGGAGTATGAGGTAAAGAAATTAATTATGTGTATGCCAGATTAAAGAGATGCGTCTTGAGTCTACTTTTAAATTGGGAAACTGTGTCTGAGCCCCGAACACTGTCAGGAAGGCTATTCCAAAGCTTTGGAGCTAAATATGAAAATACCCTACCTCCTTTTGTAGATTTTGATATTCTGGGAACTACCAGTAGTCCGGAGTTTTCTGATCTTAAGGAGCGTGGTGGATTGTAGCGTATCAGAAGACTGGTTAGGTATGTGGGAGCTAGACCCTTTAGACCCTTTTGCTATTTTATAATTAATTCTAAACTGAACAGGTAGCCAGTGCAGGGATGATTATATTGGGGTCATGTGATCATATTTTCTGGATCTAGTGAGAACCCTGGCGGCTGCATTTTGGACTAACTGTAGCTTGTTAATTGAGGATGCAGGACAGCCTCCCAGTAATGCATTACAGTAGTCCAGTCTGGAGGTCATGAATGCATGAACCAGCTTTTCTGCATCAGATACAGATAAAATGTTCCTAAGCTTGGCAATATTTCTAAGGTGGAAAAAGGATGTTTTTGTGATGTTGGAGATATGATTTTCAAAGGATAAGTTACTGTCTAATATTACATAATAGACATAAGTGTAGTGTGGAAACTCAGAAGGCTGTCTGAATTTCAGGAGAACTTCACTTCCACGTTTATTCTCACCACACTGTTCAGTTCAAATCAAAAACTCACCCAAAAAAAGGACAAACCAACAGAAAAGGCGCTATCACGAGTGTTTGGCTTTCACCCCATACAACTTCATGCTCTCCTGCGGTATATGTGTGTGTGTGTGTGTGTGTGTGTGTGTATTGTATACGTGTGTTAATGGCCATCAAAATTCTCTAGCAGCTATTCCACGCGCTCTCTCTCCTGTCATGGCAGTTAGTGACAGCACAAAGAAACATACTGGCAGTAATAAGACAAAGGTGAGAATCATCTAACATTATCTTCATGTTAAACCTGCCTTCTCTCCATCCACAGCTGCCACATAGGCCTATTTCATCTGTGACAAGCTACAGCCAAGGTCAGGGAGCTGACAAGCAGGGCAACCTGACCACCTGCTAGCTGTCTGACAATATTAGTCTGTAAAAAAAAAAAAAAGGAGAACAAAAAGAAGAAAAATAATTAAAATGCAAAACCACTTTCAGCTGACGGAAAGCCCTGGAACAAATTCGCCACTCCCTTTTTATTGAGGTCAGTTATTAGGCTAGTAACTGCCTCACCAACTTTTTAGTTTTAAAGCTCAAGCAGGCTGCAATCTCAGGTATTTTATTAATTTGGTTATGCACCTGTCCATGCCCCTAATGGAAGCCCGGAGAATCAGGTCTTCTTGGCTGTTTCAGGATCCAAACGGTAGTGTCAGTAATTTTTGCACTACCCTACTTTTTCTTGCATTTTTCACTTTTCCCATTTTCATTTTCTTGAAGAATGTTTTTAACTTAACTAATATGTGTCAATTCATCGAGTTGATTTCTAGGAAGGAAAATTATAGCGATGTGAGAAGCGCGTCTAGACTTTAGAGATGATTAATGAGACTGAGAGCAGCATTGTGTCTGTAAGTCTGGATGACTTAGACAAAGTTAGCAATTGCTCAACTTCAGTATTTGAGCCCTCACAGCAGGGCAACTCTGCAATGCAGATGCACAGCCAATGCTAAGGCTCACCCATGGGATAACACCAGACCTTCACATGTTCAACATGTTGTGAATCATTTGAATTTGAATTTGTGGCATCAAAATAAACAACCAAGGCAGTGTGAAAGCAAAACAGCAAGAAGTCCAAGCAAGGATAAAATAGTTCAGGATTTTATTCTAACATCAGTCTAATAGTCTAATTGGTAATCCTCAGAGTCAGAGACATAAGAAAGCACAAAATACCCCAAAACAGACAAAAGGCCAGCACACAAGATATGCACTGTAAGTACACTGGACAGGATGTACAGCCATCTTAAGTGTAGGACCACTGCTCAGTTCAAAGAGAAGTGAGTGGTGTAGGAAACAACTGACCAATGGGTCTTCAATTCACTGAAAAGGGGAATAAAAAAGTACACTTAAGAATGGAACACAGCTTGAGTGAAGCTGGAGGTAAATGGTGGGGCTTAAAATCCCAGGCAATTAGGCAGATGATAAGAATCAATTGTGTCACCAGGTTAGTGTTCACTAATTGAATAATCTAGGCCTTGACCCACCCAGAGGCTCCACCTGGTGGAAGGAAACAGAAACATTGCAGGACCTGGGGTCCGTTCTTCGTACGTCGCTAACTCAGTTAGCTGGATTTGATTGTTGTGGATTTGTCCTGATCTTGGATTGTTTCGTTCTTCGAAGCGAATCTCGCACTTGTTGTCATAGCAACATGTCCGTAAGCTTAAAGCTGCTCGGGAGCAGGTTTATTTCATGTAAACAGGATTGAGGCTGCGCTCCTGGCGGGTTATGATTGGTTGAAATGGCGAGATCACATCTGATTGGTTAAAGAGCATGACTGACTGACACGGACTGACTCACGTGGGAAAAGAAAAGTATCTTGCATGATTATATGGATGGATGTATTTAAACATAAATACAGTATATGTATACGTGTGTGTGTGTCTGTGGTCATCATCCGTGTGTTAATCTCCGTGTGTGTCTAATCATATGTAACATTCTATCCCCCGATTGCGTCTATATAAGTGGAGGTAATTTTCTCAAATCTGTCTCAGGTCATGTCTTGTCCGTTTATGAGAGCAACCGGTTACTGAAGGTGTGAGGATTATACGCAGAGTTTTTCAAATTCCTAGTGTATTGTGTGATAGACAGGATCCTTTAGCACAGCATGACAATATCCCTCCTACTATACTTGTTCTTCTACTTCACTTTTACACTGTAAACCCGATTAAGTTGGTAAAACTCAAAATATTTGAGGTAATCAGTTACATAAAAATTTTAAGTAATGATGTTTCCAATTTTAAGTAAACAGAACTATCAATATTTGAGTTTGTTGAACTTGTTGCAAATCATATAAAATGATGCTGCTGTCACCACTGCAGACAATCCGGCCCGGGAATCGAACCTACCACTGAGCCACCAGAGCTCTATGGATTTTAAATTGGTGGAACTTTAAGGTGACAATTACTGTTACTTTGTGATCTATTTTAAGTAAACTTACGATTACTTAAAATATCATATTTGTTCAGCTAACTTGAAAAGTGTCATTTCTACAAACTCATACATACCAAAAAGTTCTGAATACTCAAAAAGGTCTATTAATTTGACCTAATTTAAATTGTTTAAGTTAACAGTACTCAATGTGTTTAATTACTTTGAGCATTAGGGTTTACAGTGTACTTGGGTCCACTGCTGGCTCTGACATTAAAGATGACAAAAAGAGCAATTAATAAAAATTTGAGAATATATACATACAGACACATATACCATGTAACATGGGCAGCACTCATGTATTTAATAATAATTTTTTATTTTTAATTATCTTTAACTAAACTTTATTAAAGTTTGAAATTCTCCATAACCTTCTAATAAAAGCTTTTGCTCCGCTTGATAAAAAAATAATTGAGCTGCTCTTTTGCCATTTCGTCAACCAATCGCAGGGGTTGTGATCAGTGTTTCTACTGTCGATGCATATCGCCTTTCAAACAAACGCACGAACGCGCAATAATCCTAGACAACTCAATCCAGCGATACTAATCATCAACAACAGGTGTGTCGAAGAACTGAATTAGCTGCATCATAATTAGCACGATGATCTCATCTTAGATGATTCATCTTGGATGTGACGTATGAAGAACGGACCCCTGAAGACCTCACACATAGGCCAATATCAAACCTCCCCCATGATGCTAGCAAATGTTGTAGTCCAGCATCTATGTTTATATCTACATAGGAATAACATTCATGAAATGTATCAGGATTTAGGCTTCACCATAGCACATAGACAGCACTGGTTAAAGTGGTAAATAACCTACTGTACTACTGGCCTGATGAATGTTGTGTATCTCTCCAACTTTGTGTGTCTGAGGAAATTAATTAGCCAAATCGGTGTTTCACTCTTACCTCTGAAACACAAAGTTTCTAATGAGCACCTGAGGTCCGTTCTTCGTACGTCGCTTGAAACATCCGAGATGAATTGACAGATCTAAGATGAGATCATCGTGCTAATTACGATGCGGCTAATTTGGTTCTTCCAGCACACCTGTTGTTGATGATTAGTATCGCTGGATTGAGTTGTCTAGGATTATTGCGCGTTCGTGCGTTTGTTTAAAAGGCGATATGCATCGACAGTAGAAACACTGATCACAACCCCTGCGATTGGTTGACGAAATGCCAAAAGAGCTGCTCAATTATTTTTTTTCTCAAGCGGAGCAAAAGCTTTTATTAGAGGGTTATGGAGAATTTCAAACTTTAATAAAGATAATTTAAAATAAAAGTAATTATTAAATATGTGAGTGCTGCCCATGTTACATGTTTTATATATATATATATACTCTCAAATCCTACTTGTATTAATTTAAAGTTAGCTGAACAAATTTGATATTTTAAGTAATCATAAGTACTTAAGTAACAGTAACTGTCACCTCAAAGTTCCACCAGTTTAAATCTAAAGCGCACTGGTGTCTCAGTGGGAGGTGTCTCGCCTGCCATGTGAAAGACCTGGGTTCGATTCCCATGCTGGATTGAATTTACTTTATTTGCAACAAGTTCAACAAATTCAAATATTGATAGTTCTGTTTACTTAAAATTGGAAACATCATTACTTTAAAAATTGATGTAACTGATGACTTCAAATATTTTGAGTTTTACCAACTTAATCGGGTTTACAGTGTAAAAGTGAAGTAGAAGAACAGAAGTATATTAAGAAGTATATTGTCATGCTGTGCTAAAGGATCCTGTCTATCACACAATACACCAGGAATTTGAAAAACTCTGCGTATAATCCTCACACCTTCAGTAACCGGTTGCTCTCTCATAAACGGACAAGACATGACTGCGACAGATTTGAGAAAATTACCTCCACTTATATAGACGCAATCGGGGGATAGAATGTTACATATGATTAGACCCACACGGAGATTAACACACGAATGATGACCACAGACACACACACACGTATACATATACTGTATTTTTGTTTAAATACATCCATCCATATATACATGCAAGATACTTTTCTTTTCCCACGTGAGTCAGTCCGTGTCAGTCAGTCATGCTCTTTAACCAATCAGATGTGATCTCGCCATTTCAACCAATCATAACCCGCCAGGAGCGCAGCCTAAATCCTGTTTACATGAAATAAACCTGCTCCCGAGCAGCTTTAAGCTTACGGACATGTTGCTATGACAACAAGTGCGAGATTCGCTTCGAACAACGAAACAATCCAAGATCAGGACAAATCCACAACAATCAAATCCAGCTAACTGAGATAGCGACGTACGAAGAACGGACCCCTGCTCTCTGAGGACTCAGGACTTCTCAGCATTATTAAACAAGGCACCTCCAAGGTTTAGTGCTTGGCCCCTTTTTTCTCATTCTCAACATGTACAAATACAAGTTGGTACTGGAGTGCTGCAAGCAACTGAGGGTGCTGAAAGCTGCATTTAGAAGTTTTTTCTGTGACATTGACTTCAATATTTTAATAATTAAAAAAGTCTTTTTGTTGATTGTATTTAATCTGAAAATCTAAATGGAAATATTAGCTAAGTTATTTAAGTGGCTGAATTATTAATAACACCTTCTAGCTGTGATTTTGCAACTATTGTTCTAGCTTATTTTCCCATTCTTACCCGCCACACTGACAAACTACTCAGAATAAACCTTTACTTAAATGAATCACACTTATTATTTCACTCAGCAACCTAAGTGATGCCATATGTTTTATGTTCGAATATGTCAGTAATAGAGAGGAGTCTAAGTGTTATGAGAGGATAATCACACCCTCAGACTCATGAACACTTAAAGATTCTCTGAAAGACAATCAGGATCGTACTCTCAGTGGCTTTTACTCTCTGAAAACTGAGTGTCATCCTTTTTTAAAGACTCTTAGCCTTGTAAATAGTATTCAGTACATCTTCTGGATCATTATTTGGTTATTAAATGAAGATGAGAGCCTGTATGTTCACTATGCTATTATTGTAAATTGTTTACTCCACTTCAGATTTTCCACTCATTACTTGCCTTATCCTAAATAAAACCTCTCAGTTTATTGTTAATGTAATTTAAAGGTAAAAAAAATAATTACATAAAATTAAGTCATGATATCTCATATTAATAAAATTTTATCAATTTTACAGAATCATTTTTTGATTATTGTCACTGGATTTAGCAAACAGAGAAAAAGCAATCCAAAGCACAGAAAGTCTGGATTAGTTTGACTTTTTAATTTCTCTGTTTACATGTGATGGATCCCAAACACGCACTGCAGTCATTTGGAGCATCACCTGTGCACATTCTCAGGGAACAACACCTGGGGTCTATATGTTTAACGCACACCATATGGTTTGATCATGCTTTTAATCAACAAATTTCAGTGAAGTTAATAATCTAATGGTAGTGTTTGTACAGGTAGTGGTTTATATATAACTTCACCTGTTCACCTGTATTTTATTTATATTTATATTTTATTATTTAAAATTATTTTGTGATGCTATATAAATAAACTTTAATTGCTTACTTTTTGTCTTCAACAGTTAGTAAATAGTTATGGATAACTGTGTGTTTTAGTGTTTTATTAAAACACACAGTTCAATCAAATCCATAGCAAAGTAAAGACAGAATGACAATGACAATGTGAACATTGTGTGATGTTGACCCGTGTGTGGACTGAAAACAAGTGTGAGGTGTTGTGGATGCTGTAGTCTGTGATGCACTGGTGGAACTGGAATCTGTGGTAAATCAAGTGATGCACCCACAACACCTCACACTTGTTTTCAGTCCACACACGGGTCAACATCACACAATGTTCACATTGTCTCCCACATATATACTTCAATTAATTTTCTTTTCATTTTGTGAAGCTGCTTTGAGACAATGATCATTGTTCACAATGCTATAGTAATAAAACTGAATTGAATTGAATTCTGCCAATTCCCCCATCAGCAAAACTGGTTTTATAACTTCACACCTATCAAGAATGAAAGGTGAGAAGAGGGATTACAATAACTGGGCCCTGTGGGTGTTCACCTCGGAGCGCGCTGTCGTGTTGTATTCGGCTAGTAGATTTGTTTGTTGCATTTCTGGTGGAGTATGTCTGCATTTTTATCGATAAAACTGTTCATATCAGCCTTTTGATCAACGGCACTCACTTTCACTTTACAAAAGGCAGTTTTATTGTTTACTATATATTTAAAGTGCATATACGCACATTGATCATGAAAGATCTATTGTAAAACAAAAACCAAATCATGTTTGCTTCAGCGTTGAAAACAATATTATTTTAGGCTAACATTATTAATAATTATACACTTTTGTATTCTTTGTTATACTTTGTCTTTTTGCACAAACGCACAGGCATCTTTAAATGTGAACAGAAAATAATAGTGGTCTGTTAGGCACGTTATTTTCCATATAACTTAAACGGCTGAATGAAGTTAAATATACACAATAAATTAATAAACTGGAACCTTGGATTACAAGCATAATTCGTTCCGGAAGCGGGCTCGTTTTCCAAAACACTTGTAAACCAAATCTAATTTTCCCATAAGCAATAATAAAAACAGCCCAAAAAAATAAATACATAAAAATAATTGATACAATATATAAAGTAAAAATAAAACAAATTAACCTGCACTTTACCTTTAAAAAAAAATAAAATCCAGACAGTTAAGTGTTTCCGTTTGTGCATGCAGGCGCCATGTGTGTGTGTGTGTGTGTGTGTGTGTGTGTGTGTGGAATTAGCCCCTTCCCTCACCTCGTCTTACACAGTAAAACTCTTCCTCCCTCCCCCCACCTCGCTTTTTAAGTTTCACAACAAACACACACACACAACAGAAAGACTGTTTTAACAGGGAAAAAAAGAAATCTGTCTAATGACACTCGTGTGAGCGCAGACTCAATTCAATTAAATTTTATGTACATAGCGCTTTTAACAATTGACATTGTTGCAAAGCGGCTTTACTCAATCAAAAAAAGTAAGTTTGTATGAAATGTGAATGTGTATGAATCAAAATGATAAGATTGTTAACTAAAAGCATACTAACAAAATCACTACTGTAAAGTAAAAAAAAAACAAAAAACAAATGAACCAGCACCTTACCTTTGAAAAGAATCAGGAATTGTGACAGAGCTGAGTTTTCTGTGTAAAGCAGAGAGTGTCTTCGTGTGCGTGTGTGAAACCGCGTGTGATAGAGTGTGTGTGTCGGTGCCAAATTACGTGCGCACACACACATATGAGACACGTTGAAACAGAGAGGGAGACGTTGATTATACCAGTAAGAGATGAGCACTAAGACCCAGGGGAGCAGTGGAGCCAATTACAACACTTCCGCAGTGCAAGAGAGAAAAATCATTGGCTCAGTTGTGATCACTTGCCACTCGGTGTCGAAATAAGAGGTGCATACGTGATACATGATACTCGGCACTCGCGAACCAATACTTTTCCTCGGTTTCCAATTAAAAATTTATTAAAAATCTTTGCTCATCTTGCGGAACACTTGTTACTCGCAATCCGAGGTTCCACTGTAATTGCGTTTACATTTGTGCACTCATGTGTAAATAGCTTTTTCAATGTATATACTACGATATCATATATTTGTGTCTAATACTGTTTTATTCATATTTTACATAATTTTATTCATATTTTACAACATTTCATGCAGTTACTTGCAATTGTATTTTTAAAATGTTACCTATAAGCATATTTAACTACGTCAGCAGTGAATGAGAAATTTAGTCTGGCTTTTAGATAAAGTCCTTATTTGATATAATTTTATTATTTATTTAATTATCTTATTATAAGATTCTACTGATTCTCTTCTCACCTTTCATTCACGATAGGTGTGAATTTATCAAATCTTTGTGCGCTGTTGGAAAATACTGTAGGTTTTTTTTTAGATGAATTAACAAGAAAGAGTGGACATCTCTGCCTAAATTTAATTTCCCCAGCAATACATAAAATAGATAAAATATAAAAAAATTTAATGTTTAATGATAGCAATTAAATCATACTTCATAGTTGGATTTGAAACTTTTTGATTTTGATACTTTTTTCTTTTTGTTTACTGTATGGACAGTTGTATTATGCTTTAAGTCTTGAGCAGTGGAGGACTGGCCATCTGGAGCACCATGAAACATTAAAATGCAATTCTTATGCACAGAAAAAAATATCTACACAGCAAAAATATGATATATCATATTATGAGAATATATTGGCTCACATCGGAGCGTGCTGTCTTGTTGGAAAAGCCAGCGTTTATCGAGCCAGTAGCCTATATATTTGTGTTTGTTGCATTTTTATTGATAAATTGCATGATTAAATTTATCAGCCTTTTAATCAAAACGTTGCCTTTTGTAAAGTGAAAGTGCGAGCCGCGGGTTTACACACGCCGATTTTTAATGAATTTTAGATTAATTTTAAAGCATGATTTAGGTCATTTCATTATTATGAACATAATTTATGAATTACACTTGAAAAATATCAAATCCAACTACGAAGATGAACCAAGCGCATGGTAGACCTCTGATTAGACTACGCAGGAAATAGGCTCAACATCACAGAACCCAAACCTCATTTATATTACATTTTTAAATTAACAAATATTGTAAGTAAATAATGGTAACACAAGTTTAGAAAAAAAAGTTATACTATGAAAACTAATTCGGCATCTATTTTAGGTGTGCCAGCTGGCACTATTCTTATATTGCTTTTTGTCAGGGTAAAATTTTCATGTACTGTAAAACAGGTACATCTGTATGAATAAACAGAGATGCGTGTTTCTTAGCCCCACCCTCATGAAAATGGCGAATTCAGGGAAAGGCTCTGCCACGAGAGGTTTTGTGCGACCACTGAGCCTCTACAGATTCTAAAATTGACATTGTTACTGTTTTTTAATCCCTGCAGTGGAAGAGTCTGAGAATTTATTTACCATAAGCTTTGTTGTATTGTTTTTAATCACACTATACACAACCTGTGATTTCTTTATGCTATTTTACAACTGGAATATATTTTATGCTACAATCTAAAAACTGCTGGGTGTCAGGGTTAACCCCTAGAGGCTCTTTTGTATTTTTGTTGTAGTTTTGGATAAGTAAACTTAATTTCCCAAGATGCACCCCGGTCAGATGATGGGAGCGCACACCTGAACCCAGTTGGCTCATTAGTTTCTTTATAAATAGTCTGTTTAAGTTGTGCTTTTTGTCTTGCATTTGTTGAATTAGAATTCCTGTGTGACATAGCTTATCGGTTTGGTTTGTTCATGTTTGAAAGTTGTGTTTGTTTATGTTTTACTTCATTAGTATTATTATTATTATTATTATTATTAATAAAACATCTAAACCGTCTTAAACCTCTGCATTTATGCCTCGCCTACACCAACACCACAAATGTGACAATGGGTTCAATGTTTAGGTTTACTTTATTTATTTTATTTGGCCCAACCAGTGGGTAAATTAACACTCTTGCTGGGTTGACACATTCCATTTTATTAAGTAGAATGAACCATTTTGTTTTCAAAAAAGTCCCAAAATGTACACAACTTCACATAATGTAAATACAGTAGATTGAAATAGAAATATGTTAGAAATATGGCAAATGAAATTAATCCGCTGTATTAACCGCTGCAGAGTTAGTTAGCCAGCAGTAGTTTTCAGAGGTTCTTTTCCGCGGTGTGGCTGCGCTGGGCGGGTACATGAGCTCAGAGCACCTGGGGATTGTCTGGAGCTCAAATCTCCCAAAATGTTGTGTTTTGAAACCAGCGAAAAATTGCAGCGTTCTACATAAAACATAATACACCTGTCCATAAATAAAAATGATTATTTAGGCCCGTACGTGAAATATATGTAGCCAGGTGGGAGTAGTACATGCAATTTTTATGTACGCCACTAGATGGCATTTACGGGCACCCTTGGGGATACAGAGGGATAACGGTGAAGAAAAAAACAGGAAGTCAGACCGTCGGCTGCAGCACGTTATGTTTAGGTGCATCTGATTGTTCCATTCAGGTAAATATGCTGTAAAATATGCTTGTTACATCAAAATATTTTGTGAACAATGTTTCAGAGTGTTGTATACAGAAATACTGTAGGATGTTAGTGGCTAATATTGTTGTTTATTGTTGAATGTTAACAGATATGTTGAGAAATGTTTAAAGTGTGACCTGTGTGAAGTCTGCCACAAGATAACCTGTTCTTGAGTTGAATGCATCGAACAGTCAGTATTTTGAGGAAATTTCTACATTCATTGTTGTAAAGTACATTTTATACAAGTACTGTGAAATGTAAGCTTGTTAACAGTGGAATGTGTCAATTCTGTTGTTAAATCAGGAAGAGCCACCACAGTTATTTTTGTATGTTTAGTGAACAGCTTTTTGTTTCTTTTTTTATTTGCTGTTTGGTACTAGCCATTTTGGTTAGTTCTCAATTTTAAGTTTATTTGTACTAGAAGCTGAGGCTCAGATGCACAGCCTCTCAGAGTGAACTAATTGAAGAACATGTGTTGGGACTGTGCTTATAGGGGAGAGTTCCCTGAGACTATTTTATTTTTATTGAACCCCAATTTTTAATTTTCAGAATAAAAAAACCCAAAAGACATTTTTGTGTCCTGTGCTGGTTCAATTTCGCCAGGCTACATATATTTCACTTAAATATTACAGATTAAAACGGGGAAAAAAGATGCGCTGAGCTTCAGTTCATTGTGATGCAGACAAAAGGTCTAGGGAGGAAATGGAGACATTTCTTTTTTTTCTTTTTTTTGCATTGAGTTTGATCATGTAGCACTTTTAGTATTCATAGCAAAAGCAACCCAACAGTGTGATTAAAGTACCCGAAATAACCCAGAATTTTGACCCAGCAACAACCCGACTATGTGTTTACAGAAACCTAGCATTTTTAGACTGTACTACTACTGTACTACTAATAATAATGAATGGAGAAAGCGCAGTCAAAGCCCAGGGATTCTGCGTGCTGTCGCGTTGTATTCAGGGTGTAGCATATATTTTTGTGTTTGTTGTATTTCTGGGAGCGTATGTCTGCAGTTTTATGGGATAAATCAAAAAGTGCACACGCGCTACTCACTTTCACTTTGCAAGAGGCCGTGTTTATTGTTTTAGTCTATATTTAAAGTGCATATACACAATAAAACAATATTGTTTTAGGCTAACTTATCATACACTTTTGTATTCTTTGTTGTACTTCATCTTTTTGCACACGCGCGGGTGTGTTACAAGTCAAGTCAAGTCAATTTTGTTTATATAGCGCTTTTAACAATTGACATTGTCGCAAAGCAGCTTTACACAATAAAAGAAGTAAGTTTGTATGCAATGTGTGTGAATCAAAAGGATAAGATTGTCCCTGATGAGCAAGCCAAGGGCGACAGTGGCAAGGAAAAACTCCCTGAGATGGTAACAGGAAGAAACCTTGAGAGGAACCAGACTCAACAGGGAACCCATCCTCATCTGGGTGATAACGGATAGCAGGGATTGATCAGCATAATAATGTGTACTGGAAGTTCAGTATAACAGGAGATGTGTTTAAAATTAAAATTAAAAGGAGTCCAGTTTGTTCCTGGAGGCTCAGGTAGACTGTAGGAGATTCCAGTCCTGAGCTATCGAACAACTGAAGTCACAGGTCCCCAGAGCATCAATCGATGACAGGACAGTCTTCATAGAAACCATCCCCAGCCACCACACGAATCCAGGCAGATCACACGGGGCATCCATGCGACGAGATCTCCAACCAGAAGCAGGACTCCAGGACAGGTTAGATGGGTCCAGAGGGCAGAGGGGTCTGGATCACTGGCAACTCAGGAGTGACATGTATAGCTCGACAGAGAGACAGAGAGAGGGAAAGGAGAGAGGGAGAGAGAGGAGAAGAGGAGAGAACAGAAAATAATGAGAGATGAGTGACATCAAGATGGCGCCGGTGAGGTCGGCTGCCGTCGCGACTGCTCCGACCTATTTTTCCTTGTTTTCGTTTTTTAAGTTAACTTTCAATAACTTTAATCCGGCTAATTCACCATCATTGAGTGCATTAAGTACGATAGAGATACTCTTATTTCTATTGGTTTACAATGTACTCACAATTCGACGTTTTTAACTCCGGATCCGAGCTGGCCGAGTGAGATCCTGAGGGTAAACAAAGGACGCGACGCGAAGCGGCGGCCCCGAGGAAAACGAGCCGGCGTCAGGAACAGGCTGAGAGCGCGTGCACACCGCACACCTCTGCCTAGCATCCTGCTCGCCAATGTCCAGTCACTGGAGAACAAGCTCGATGACCTCAGGGCCAGGATAAAGTTCCAGAGAGACATTCGGGACTGCAATCTTCTCTGCTTCACCGAGACATGGCTGAACCCAGCGGTGCCGGACCACGCCATCCAGCCGGCCGAGTTCTTCTCGGTTCACCGCATGGACAGGACACGGGACTCGGGGAAGACAAGGGGAGGCGGCGTGTGCTTAATGGTGAACAGCAGCTGGTGCAACAGCGCGAGCGTTGTTCCTCTCGCACGCTCCTGCACACCCAACCTGGAACTATTGACTATCAAATGTCGTCCTTTTTATCTTCCTCGGGAGTTCACATCGGTCATAATCAGCGCCGTTTATATTCCGCCACAAGCGGACACGGACACTGCCTTATGCGAGCTGCATGAGGCACTCACACAGCACCAGACACAACACCGGGACGCTGCGCTTATTGTGGCGGGGGACTTTAACAGTGCCAACCTCAAACGTGCAGCGCCTAACTTCCATCAGCACATCACCTGCCCGACCAGGGGCGAAAGGACACTGGACCACTGTTACACACCAGTTAAAGACGGCTACAAGGCACAATCTTGTCCACCGTTTGGGAAATCTGACCACGCCGCCATCTTCCTCATGCCAAAATATAAACAAAGGCTTAAACAGGAACTTCCGGTTCAGAGGGAGGTCGCGCGCTGGACGGACCAATCGGTGGCCGCGCTTCAAGACGCACTCGATGACGCAGACTGGGACATGTTCCGAAACAGCTCCGATGACGTCAGCGTGTTTACGGAAGCGGTTGTGGGATTCATCGGGAAACTAGCGGATGATACCGTACAGAAAACGACCATCAGAACGTTTCCCAATCAGAAGCCGTGGGTGGATAAAACCATCCGCGACGCTCTGAGATCTCGCGCTGCTGCCTACAATGCGGGACTTGCTTCGGGGAACATGGACATGTACAAGGCTGCGGCATATAACGTCCGGAAGGCGGTGAAGGAAGCGAAGCAGCGCTACGGGAGGAAGCTAGAGTCACAACTCCAACAGAGTGACTCTAGGAGCCTGTGGCAGGGACTAAGAACAATAACGGACTATAAAGCTCCAACATCCGGTATGACAAACGCGGACATGACTCTGGCAGACGAGCTGAACACCTTTTATGCTCGCTTCGAGGCTGCAGCTAAAGACGCTAGCGTTGCTAATGCTAGCGCTGCTAATGGCTGCAGACAGGAAGTCATTGCCAGCACCGGAAACGCGTTTATCATCTCCGAGCATGACGTGAGGAGAGCCTTCAGGAGAGTGAACACCAGGAAAGCAGCAGGACCAGACGGCATCTCAGGCCGAGTCCTCAGAGCCTGCGCAGACCAGCTAGCACCAGTGTTCACAGAGATATTCAACCTCTCCTTATCTCAGTCGGTGATCCCCACATGCTTCAAAGAGTCCATCATTGTTCCTGTTCCGAAGAAACCACATCCTGCTTCCCTCAATGACTATCGACCTGTAGCCCTCACATCAGTGGTGATGAAGTGCTTTGAACGGCTGATCAGAGACTTCATCATCTCTTCACTACCAGACACACTGGATCCACTACAGTTCGCGTACCGTTCAAACCGCTCTACAGATGACGCCATCGCTCATCTACTCCATACTGCTCTCACTCATCTGGACACTAGAAGGGGGAATTATGTGAAAATGCTTTTCATCGACTACAGCTCAGCATTTAACACCATAATTCCCTCTACACTCACTACCAAGCTGGAGCACCTGGGACTCAGCTCATCTTTATGTCAGTGGATCTCCAATTTCCTAACGGGGAGACCACAGGCAGTAAGGATGGGTGGACATGTCTCAGCCTCCATCACCCTCAGCACTGGAGCCCCACAGGGTTGTGTTCTGAGCCCTCTACTGTACTCTTTGTACACTCACGACTGCGTAGCCACTACCAACTCCACCACCATCATCAAGTTTGCTGATGACACCGTCGTGGTCGGCCTGATCACTGACAACGATGAGACGGCCTACCTGAAGGAGATTGGAAATCTGGAGAACTGGTGTCAGACGAACAACCTCCTTCTCAACGTCAGCAAGACAAAGGAGTTGATAGTGGACTTCAGCACAAAGCAGAAGAGGAACTACCAGACCCCCGTCATCAACAAGAGCCCAGTGGAGAGAGTGGACAGCTTCCGTTACCTCGGTGTACACATCACGCAGGACCTGTCTTGGTCCTGTCACATCAACACCGTGGTGAAAAAGGCCCGACAGCGTCTCTACCACCTCAGACGCCTGAGAGACTTCAGACTGCCCTCCAAGGTGCTTAGGAACTTCTACTCCTGCACCATAGAGAGCATCCTGACGGGAAACATCACGTCCTGGTTCGGGAACAGCACCATGCAGGACAGACGAACTCTTCAGAGGGTGGTGCGATCAGCTGAGCGCATCATCCACACCGAGCTCCCTGACCTGCACTCGATCTACAGCAAGCGGTGCTGGACCAAGGCCAGGAAGATCATGAAGGACCTCAGTCACCCCAGCAATGGACTGTTCTCTCTGTTGAGGTCAGGAAAGCGATTCCGCTCCCTGAAGGCCAACACAGAGAGACTGAGGAGGAGCTTCTTCCCGCAGGCGATACGGTCTCTTAATCAGTACAACACACAGTACTGATCCATTTTGCACACCCACACATGCTTCTGCACTCACTCTGGACACTCTGGACATTCAGGACATTTGCACACTTGTCCTCACTGCACACCTGCCCACTCATGGGTAGTATGCACACGTCACTTAAATATGCACATAAGCCACTTTATCATTTAAAATGTCACTTTACTGTATATCTGCATATTCAATATTTTTATTTCCACTTGTGCAATTTCAATTTTTTTACCTACTTACATTTTATATTTTTATATTCTTACATTTTACATTTTATATTCTATATTTTATATTTTATTTAATTTTATTTTATTCTCTTAGGTCAGGGCAGTTGCCTAAGCATTTCACTGCATATCGTACTGTGTAGGATTGTGTATGTGACAAATAAAATTTGAATTTGAATTTTGAAATTTTGAATTTGAGATGGCAGTTAGGTCTGGTCACAGTCAACATGTATAAGGTGAATGTATATTTAGTGCAAAGTGCAAGCAGGAACTCCGGCAGGACTAACTATAACAGCATAACTAAAGGGAGGAGCCAGAAGGAAACACAGACATGAGGGGGAACTGAGATGTAAAGCAACCAATCACCTCACCGTCAACAAACCTGAGTGATCAATGAGAGTGGGGAGGACAGCATCTAAACATACCAGTTCACCAGAATACTCTACGTCCATGAGTCCCCCAGATCTGCTCCTTTACCTAAGGTTAATCTATTTACAAACATGCTGCGCTAAATAAATAGGTTTTTAGCCTAGACTTAAACACTGAGACTGTGTCTGAGTCCCGGACATTAATAGGAAGACTATTCCATAACTTTGGGGCTTTGTAAGAAAAAGCTCCGCCCCCTGCTGTAGTTTTAACAATACATAGTACTGACAGGCAGCCTGCATTCTTTGATCAAAGTAGGCGTGGCAGATCGTAAAACACTAGCAGTTCACTCAAATACTGTGGCGCGAGACCATTTAGTGCTTTAAATGTCAAAAGTAGTATCTTAAAATCGATGCGAAATTTCACAGGGAGCCAATGCAGTGTAGATAAGATAGGGGTGATGTGCTCGTATCTTCTGGTTTTAGTGAGGACTCTCACTGCTGCATTCTGTACTAACTGAAGCTTGTTTATGCACCTAGATGAACAACCAGACAGTAAGGCGTTACAATAGTCCAACCTAGAGGTGATAAAAGCATGAACTAGTTTTTCTGCATCATTTAGTGACAATATGTTTCTTATCTTGGCAATATTTCTAAGGTGAAAGAAAGCTATCCTGGTGATATTATCTACATGTGCTTCAAACGAAAGGCTGGAATCTATAATCACACCGAGGTCTTTTACTGTTGCATTTGATGGAACAGAAAGGCCATCTAAAGTTACAGTGTGATCAAAAAGCTTCTAGCTACTTGTGGTCCTATGACCAGAACTTCTGTCTTATCAGGATTAAGCAGAAGAAAATTAATTAACATCCAATCTCTTATGTCCTGCACACACTGCTCGATTTTAGCAAATTGTTTTTTCTCATCTGGTTTTGCTGAGACATATAATTGTGTGTCATCAGCAGAACAATGAAAACTAAGACAATGTTTACAAATTATGTTGCCCAGAGGAAGCATGTAAAGGGGAAAAAGCAGTGGGCCTAAAACTGAACCCTGTGGAACACCAAACTCCACTTAAGAACATGAGGAATGGTCACCATCTAAATCTACAAACTGATAACAATCATTCAAATAGGATCTGAGCCACAAGAGGGCAGTTCCCTTAATTCCTACTACCTTTTCTAATCTGTGAAGTAAACAACAACAACAACAATAATAAATTCACAGCACTACTACTACTACTACTAATAATAATAATAATAAGGGAAGAAAATGAAAAATAAATACATATCAATATTTACAGTTTGAACTCGACTCATTTATGAGCTCTGTCGCTTGCTATCAATGAATGATTGACACATTTTCGGCTTTAGTAGACATACAATACCTCAGTTTGAAACACGACTGCCCCCTACAGGTAATGAATGTCATTTTCACAGTTTCCCGCAAGCTGCCGTAGCAGTGCGAAATCCCTTTTCTCGAAACATGCGTTCTTAATGGCCTGATCTGTACAAGGAGGAGATTAGGAATCTGGAGAACTGGTACCAGAGGAACAACCTCCTCCTGAACATCAGCAAGTCAATGGAGCTGATAGTAGACTTTAGTACTAAGCAGGAGAGGAACTAGCAGACCCCTTTCATCAGTGAGAGCCCAGTGCAGAGAGTGGTTCTAGATACCTCTTTGTTCACATCACGCAGGAACTGTCATGGTCCTGTCACATTAACACCATGGTGAAAAATGCCCAGCAGTGTGTCTATTACCTTAGACACTTGAGAGACATCAGACTGCCCTCTAAGGTGCTTAGGAACTTCTACTCCTGCACCATAGAGAGCATCCTGACAGCAAACATCACAACCTGGTTCGGGAACAGCACCATGCAGGACAGACGAGCTTTACAGAGGTGGTGCAATCAGTTGAGTGCATCATCCACACCAAGCTCCCTGACCTGCACTTGATCTAAAACAAGCGGTGCTGGACCAAGGCTAGGAAGATGGTGAAGGACCTCAGCCACCCCAACAACGGACTGTTCTCTCTGTTGCTGTCAGGAAAGCGCTTGCGCTCCCTGGAGGCCAACACAGAGAGACTGAGGAGGAGCTTCTTCCCGCAGGCGATACAGACTATCAATCACAACACCACATAGGTCTTAACACTCTGATCTGCTTTCTCACAAACAATCTCACTACCCACCACGCCGCTCACACATTACATATGGAACATTTGCACATTTTGCACACCACTGAACTATGAACTTTGAATGCGACCTTGCACATTATTCTGCACATTGTCTTGCGTATAACTGGATAACTGGACATGGTTCTACATTATACTTCAACTCCTCTATATTTTATTATATTTCTATATTCCTATTTTTATTCTACTATTTTATTTCTTATTATTTTATTATTTGTACATGATGTGAATTTAAAAGTCTTTTTACAGCTAAAGTTTATTTTCATATTTCTCTATATTTCCAATTCGAAAAAATTATCTTATTTCATACTGAAACTTTTAGATCATCAGCAGTCGTGTAAGCATTTCAGTTCATATCATACTGTGTATGACTGTGTATGTGAAAAATACAATTTGAAATGTAATTGAACATAATTCACGGAATTTAGTGAAAGTCGAAAGAGCAAAGACAAGTGGAAGGTGAGAAACCTCAGTGGAGAATACTGACTATGACATGCTGCTAATTGCTCAGGGATTTATTTATTTATTTTTTTTGGGAGGAGGAGGGGTTCTTTCGACTTCTCTGTGCGCAAATGTGTGTGTTAAAGCCAACTGAGAAATGCAGGAGCGCACACAGACACGCCTCTCCATCCACAAATGCTTACATGTAGCACTTTAACTGTTGTCTTGTAAATCGTTGAATAAAAAACCTATGAACACAGCTTTTCAGAAACAGCCCTAAACACAAGCGCATTGTCTATTTTTGTCCTTAATTAAAAAACATCAATATGTTAATAATTTACACAATGGTAACATTGTTTATTTTGCTGCATAAGGTAATAAGCAATATTTAAAACAAAACAAACCAGAAAGTAAGTGTTTCATGCATTACAGTACTGCGTATAACCAAGTGCCCTAACAAACACAGCTACAGTATACAGTTCAAACAAACAGTCTGTCCACTGGTGGGTATTGGAAGATGAATTCAATTCAATTCAATTTTATTGTCATTGTTAAAAATCACAAGTATAAATAACAACGAGATATCATTTGGCAACATCTCCCGGCAAGTAATAAAGTGCAACCATAGTGCAGCAATGCAATAACCATAACGGCTATGTGAGGTAGGATATAGAGGATATAGAATATAGAAGGGGGGGGACACAAACCACAATCTTGTATGTGTATATTGTGTGTGCTGCATCAATGCAAAGTCCAGTTCACAGTTATTGTAATAATAATATGCAAGAATAAATGGGCACAAGGTCCGAGAGGAAGGTGTCTACTCATTCAACAGCCTCACAGCAGTAGGAAAAAGGCTGTGGGACAGTCTGGTGGTTTTGGCCCGTATGGACCTATACGTTCTACCTGAAGGCAGTAGCTGAAACAGGTGATATGCAGGGTGATGCTGATCCCGCAGGATGTTGTGCACTCGACGAAGGCAGCGTGTAGTGTAGATGGTACTTATCTCCGGAAGACTAGTCCCGATGATTTTCCCCGCTGCTTTCACCACACACTGTAGTGCCTGTTGTTCCGCCCTAGTGCAGCTGGAAAATCACACCAAGAGTCCATATGTCAGCACACTCCCTATAGCACAACGATAAAAGTTCACCATAAGCTGCTGAGAAAGATTAGTTCTTCTCAGTTTCCTGAGGTAGAAGAAACGCTGCTGGGCCTTCCCTATGGCCGAGGTGATGTTATTGCCCCATGTTAGGTCCTCTGTCACAGTTATGCCAAGAAATTTAAAGCTGGTTACCCTCTCGACCGTCCAATTTCCAATAGTAAGTGGTAAGTGGACGGTCTTTGTGCCCTTATGAAAATCCACAATCATTTCCCTGGTTTTCTGGATGTTGAGGGTCAGATTGTGGGCGTCACACCAAGCTGCCAGATGTTCCACCTCCCTTCTTTATGTGGACTCACCATTGTCAGTGATCAGGCCTAACACCGTGATTGTCATCAGCGAATTTAATGATGTAATTAGAAGGAAGGGTGGCGCAGGGTAAAGTGCTAAGTACACATCCCTGGGGGACCCCGGTGTTAATGAGCACTGTAGATGATATGCTTTTATCCACTCGCACAGACTGTAAACGATCTGTTAAGTCCATAGTCCAGTTACAAAATACAGTGCTTAGTCCGAGCTAAGTAAATGGTCCAGTGTGGGTGGTACAACATCCTTGATGCGCTTAATCACCAACCTCTCCAAACATTTTGCAGGTATGGGTGTAAGTGCAACTGGTCTGTAATCATTTAAACAGGTAATGTTAGGGTTTTTGGGGATAGAAATTATTGTAGTTCTTTTAAAGAATGCTGGTACCCATGATGTGGACAGTGACAGATTAAAGATGGTGGTGAAGACCCGCGCATAAACTGTTCAGAACGGGCAGATACGCAGGCTGCTACCATGTGGAGTTCTGAACAGGCAAAGGCGCGGCCATTTATACACACGGTTGGCAGTCAATGCCGCCAACAGGCAATCGGCCTGAACGAGCCGCACCTGGCAGCGTGTTTATATAAAGGGTCCTGATCCTGCTGCACTTTGTGTGATCATTTGGGTAGCACCAGTAAGGTACCAGGGCCAAAGACAGGTCAAGAAAGAAAGAAAAAGAATGAACAAAAATAAAAGACAGAAAGACAGACAGACAGGCTGTTCAGAGACCGAGACAAAGCCCCAGCCTTTGTCTAAGATGCCGGCGAGAGAGAGCGGGATGCGTCAGTGCAGCGTGCGCGCTCAGTTTAAGTTACTAGTGCACAGCAAAAAAAAATATCTCATATGTCCTCGGTAAGGGCATAAGCCCCAAGAGGATCAAAAGTTTTATTTTTGATTCCAGAGCCCCGTCCATTCTCAGTAGACGTCAGAGCTCTGTTTATTTTGTGTTATTAGTTTTATTTTGTTTCCTTTCAAGTTTCCTAATTAAATAATCCCACGCCATCTCCAAATAGAAAGGTCTTCCCGTGTATATCATAAGCACTCTCACACGCTCCTATTTCGTTGACCCCCCTGCTACTGCCCCCCCAAAGCCCTGAGTAAGGGCTCATATAATTAAAAACATCTAATAAGATCCATATGGGCAGATATTTCTTCCAGATTGTTAGGAACCTCCACTAGAGGTCAGTGTTTCTGTCTGTCTGTAGTTTTTGTTGGTCGACTCAGTTTCCCAGAAGGCACCTCAGTCAGGTGATGAGTGCTCACCTAAACTGAGGTGGCTCATTAATGTTCCTATAAATGGCAGTTTGTTCTGGGAAATTGGGTCGAGTATTGTTTATTTGTTGGTATGTTTGTTTGTATATATATATATATACACACACACACACCATAATGTGGGCATTCCTTTTGTTTGGTTTTTGTTTCTTTGAGTTTTCTATTTTAGTTATATTGTTTAACCTGTGTTCAAGAGGGCTCTAGTTTAGTTTTCTTTATACTCCTTGTGTTACTGGATTCATGGAGCTGTCCTGTTTCATGTTTAGTTAGGCTGTCTCCTCCTGTGTAAGTACTGTTCTGTGTGTTGGTCTTCTTGTCTAGTTCTTTGTTTGTTGCTTCCCTTATCTGTTTAGATGTTTGTAGCCACATGAGGTCTTAGCCGCTAGTAGGCCTTAACTGCTAGTAGGGTTAGCCCCTAGTAGGGTTAGCCTCCAGTAGGCTAGCCTCTAGTGGGATTGACAGCTAGTGGTTTTGGTCACTAGTAGGTTAGCCGCTAGTTTGGAATAGCCTCATGTGTGCCTTGCCTCCTTGTGTTCAGTTCCCCCCTATTAGGTCAGTACTAACCTGGTTAGCCACTAATCCCTTAGATACTAACCCGGTTAGGTCAGCATCCAGTGTCTCTGTATTCTGTGTAGCTACTAATTCTATTAAACACTAACCCATCGGGTCTCTGTGTCTCTGTGCCCCGTCTCTAGTCCTGTCTCTCCTGTCTAGGCTTGTCTCGTCTCTAGTTTCCCTATGTGTCCTTAGTTAGCTCCAGCTCCATGTTTCCTTCTGTCAGTTCCCCGTGTCAGCTCCTGGTTCCCCGTGTCAGCTCCTGGTTTCCCTGTGTTCAGTTCCTTTCCTGTGTTTGCCCTGAGCCCTAGTTATAGTTTGAGTTTGTGGTTTTAGTTCCTGTTTGTTTGTCTGTTTTTGAGTTTTATTAATAAAGACTATTTCTGTTTGCACACCCCTCTGTGTGCATGCCTACCCTTCATGCCCACAGCAAGTACATCAGCCGGTCTAGCCAGCCAGTACCACCAGCTAGACCCCTGACACAGATATTATGCGCCATTAATCAATTTGTTACACCAATTTTTGAAAATCAGCAACAACAACAAAAAAAAAAAACGTATCAGAAGTTACATTTTGAGCTTTACTTTGCAGCAAAATATTATCTATCAGTGTATTAAACAGAACTATATAAAATACACCGTAATGTAAAATACATGCCTGCATTTATATTCCGTATCTACAGCTATGGGTATAGATAAATTACACATTACCATGTCTTTAAGGATGTCTTGGAAAATATTGCAATTACTAGTTTTATTTATTAAGTAATTCATTAATTTTAAATAGCATAAGCATCATGGGTTGTGTATTGAGTGATTTTAAAAATTCTGTTTTATTAATCAGTTTTATTTGATTTTTTTTACCATATCATCTATTTATGAAACTATGTTGACAACGCCTGTACAGTATACAGACATGCTGTATAAACTGGCTGGACACTGCAGTTAACTGAAGCAGTCAATGCTCCACCTGGCGAGACTATACAGCATTGCAACCATCTTATTGGAAAGCGCATGGGGGTGTTCATGGGGCGGGGCATCGTTAACTGCGTCATCGCGGGGGATCACATTCCGTGCACGGACTTGTCATGGTTTGCTATTGGACCCGCCATGTTCTAGGCGGCTGTTTGACAGGGCTCCTACTGTATTATAATTCAGCAACCTGCAGTTTTATAATACATTTGTGGGCTGTTATTATGCTGGTGGGCATTAAACACACACACACACACACACACACACACACACACACACACACACACACACACACACACACACACACACACACACACACACACCAACACACCTGTATTTTAAACCTATGCATTGTTCAGACTGCAGGCAAATATGTTCGGTTTCATAAATCTGATCTTTATTACTGAGTGTACACATTGTTATGTAAATGATGAGACCAGATTGGTCAGTACTGTGTATTATGAAAACTACATCAGAGGACGGAGCTTCAAGGTTATGGAATAGTCTTCCTATTAATGTTCGGGACTCAGACACAGTCTCAGTGTTTAAGTCTGGTTCCTCTCAAGGTTTCTTCCTGTTACCATCTCAGGGAGTTTTTCCTTGCCACTGTCGCCATCGTCCTCGGCTTGCTCATCAGGGACAATCTTATCATTTTGATTCATACATGTTCACATCTGGTACAAACTTTTATAATTCTTTTGATTGAGTAAAGCTGCTTTGCGACAATGTCAATTGTTGAAAGCGCTATACAAATAAAATTTAATTGAATTGAATCAGGGACTATCTAATCATTTTGATTCATACATATGCACATTCCATAAAAACTTCCAAAAATTTTTTTTATTGTGTAAAACTGCTTTGCGAAAATGACGATAGTTCAAAGCAGCCCAAATCCAACATATTGTCAACCTACTGTATCTGTGTTTGCTATGGGAATAATGCAGGAGGGTCACAAGCAGCACAGTATTTCCTAAAATATTACTTGTCCAATTTGAAACTATTTTCAAATCACCTCTTCATGTCGTTAAGATCTGATTTGCAAAAATCTTTTTTTTTTTTTTTTTTGTGTGCGTGTGTGTCTTTTGAAAGTTGATTCCAAATTCCAATCTGGATATTGAAAAAAATCTGATTTGGGCTGCCAACAGTCTGAAAAGGCTTAACTTTGGTCCTGCCGTGTTTAACTCATAATAAATGAGTTACACACAATCTGCAGTCTGAGATCTGAATCGTGATGTGTGTACTTTTTGTATTAAATTCACACCATGGGGCCTCCGAGTGGCGTAGTGGTTAAAGCGCTCGCCCTATCATCCGGAGATCGCTAGTTCGAATCCCGGGTGGTGCTGTAACCTCTTGCAGCCGGAGGTCTAGAGAGAGCTGATTGGCCGAGCTCTCTCAGGGGAGGGATGAGAGGCTACTTAGTGCTCCCACATTAATCACGGCTCTACAGCCAGTCAGGGGCGTCTGTGAGCTCGCGCAACGGAGGGAGCGGATAGCGCTGTCCTCCGAGTGTGTTACGCCGCCCCCAACGGTGCGCGAGCGAGCAGTTCGAAAAGATGCGGTCGGCTGGCGTCACGTGGTTCGGAGGAAACACGTGATAGTCTTCGGCCCTCCCGGCTGAGTGGTAGTAGTAGCCTTAATGTGGGAGCCCCCTAGTGACGGGGAGGAATTGGACACGACTATATTAGGGAGAAAAGCGGGGAAAAATCCAAAAAAAAAAATTCACACCATGAGTTTAATTCAGCTTTAAATACAGACATATATGTGAACAGTTCATATACTGAAATTTTGTGTCTATTTCTATCCAAGGTCTGGGGTATCAGGGTAAACTCTGGAAAGAAAATGTTCAGGGCACTGGGGTCTTTTCCATAGACTGACACAGCAGAAGGTACAAATTCAATGAATGCAGTTTAACGTGGTGTAAGGATGCAGATGGTGGATACACACAGTAGCTGTGGCTTCGTTCACATGCTTTCATTTATTTTAAAAATGTACAGGTTGTCATAACATGCGCTAGTGATGGGTGTACACCTCAATCTGTTACCGCTTCTCTAGGTAGACGGCCAACCCTTCTGCAAGTGGGAGTAGGGCCACAGGAAATGGGCACAGCTGCGAAGTAACCAGTGCTAATAGGTCGCAGTCTTCTCCCCGCATTCTAAAACCAAGGCGGGGAGTGTAGCTCAGGGTCTGGTGTGACCCTGAAGATCTATGGAGCAGAGTTGCGCGGGGGATGCTAAAAACATGGAAGAGTGGCAGGTGAGGGGGTGATGTAACATGCTCCAGGGACTTTAACAGAATAAAACTGAAAGCAGGAGCCGCTGCCCCCATGGGCACACTGCGCCACTCTGCACACTGCCATTGCTCGCTGCATGCCAGCTGGGCACTGTTACCAGACCTGCACGTGCACACCTCATTCTCTTTCTTTCCAGCCTCCCCCCTCTATTTCCTTAATAACTCACCTTGTGTCTGTGTTTGTGGTGCCGCCAATGTATTAAACCGTTACAAGTTGTAAATGGACAACAGTGACCTATAGCACTCCTGAAATGTACAAATCTACATGTGTAAAATGTGATTTGAGTGTAATAAGATCACAATGGCCTTGTTATTACCAAAGATTTGCTTTAAGAAGAATTTATCTTTGAATTTTAATCAGATTCGTTGGAGAAGTATGTGTCAGAACTAAGCTGGTTAATTACGCATGCGTTATTAAGCTGATTGCTCAAGATTTCTAAAATGCATGCTGTTCCTTTTCTAACCTCAGCTGATTACAGATTATTATTATCACATCTCTTCTCTTCCTGCTTCACAGCTGGAGGGCAAACCTGAGAGAAATTCACAGATGTCAAACTTCTTGATTCCTTTGAGGATATTTTCTCCTCTTCATGTCAACTTTAGCAGTTTTTTTTTTTTTTTTTGTACCAGCTCTACTTGTTCTCACACTGACGGTGTATAATTGCAGTCTTTAAAGATTAATTTGTCTTTTTATTCTCTTTGCACAAAGATGTACTGTAGAGTCACAGCAGGCTCCAGCGAACATGAAGCACATGAATACTTTACAAATCTCCAAACTGTCACTATCTGTTTTTTAACTGTACAACTTCTCCCAAATTCATAAACCAAATTATTCATGGTGTGTAACTTTTTAAAACTTTTCAAAGCCAACATATATTTAAAACTTTATGCCAGAACAGTTCAGCTGAGCACAAGTCAACATCTGGTAAAGGCCATAGTGCTGAATATATAAAGAGATAGAGGGAGATTTGGACTCGACTCAAAAGCAGAAAACAAGTCATTTTTTACTTTATAGTTTGTTTTTTATGCTTTTTTTTTTTTCAAATCAGCCGATGAACTTCAGCAGGTCATTGCTGCTGAAATAAATATGCATCAAGTCCACTGCTCATGCTGTGTTTTTTCTTTTCCATTCTTTTCAATTTACATTTGTATATTTTTTGTATTGTTAAACATTACAGCTGCTGTACAATCCTCCAGTTGCCATGACTACGGTGCTTATTTTAAACTAATCTGCCACCTTAATTAAGCGATACGTGTGTAAGAGAACATGAGCCGTAATGAATGTGGGTGGACAGATAATCTACTTCTAACACACACACACACACACACACACACACACACACACACACACACACACACACACACACTTACAGTTATAGTATGAGCGTCATTATCATATTATGCAAATTAAAAAGTTTACACTCCAAACAAAGTTCAGAGATTATATACATATGTCATTTTCGTGCCTGCTGTGTTAGAGGAGAAAGCAATGATGAAGTGAAGAGTGTGTGGACCTGGAGGAGGAGGATGAGTTTAAGCGGTTCTGCCTGGAGCTAGCCGGGGCGGGGGGGAGGGGGGGTGGGGGGCAGGGATATCTGTCACAACAAAATGTCATGTGACATGAATTAAATTAATGTGATAAAGAGAGCAAGGTTGCATCACCACGGTGATTTTCAAAAGAGTTGAGATGAGAATGTTGAAATATTAATAATGTTGGATGGATGGAAGGGGGTGGGTCTTAAGTAATAAAGGGAAAAATCGTAAAGGAATGTCAATCATTTCAGCTTCTATTCAGATTCTGTTACGAGGGAAAATATTTAATGCACATCTTTGAGTGACAGCTCAAATTCCATGTTAATCTGAGGAGCTCCTACACAAAACATGTGATATCACCACTCGTTCACAGTGTTCAAATGCAAATCATCAAACCAGCAGTCTGAGAAAATCATCTTTATAGTTTGGTTATTTCATAATTCATAAATTTGAGGCTAAAATGAATCAACTCTGCCTGTTTTATTATGGTGATTTTCCTTTATAAAACATATGCATGGTTTTCACAGTGAGCCTTAGTGAGTTGACCTGATGCATTGTGGGAACAGGTGAGCAATACAGAAAATAAAACTTAGCCGAAAATTGAAGCCCCCTAAAGACTAAACTGTGTTTGAGCATCAGAGGAAGTGCATATACCCTTCACACTTGATGCGGAAGGATTTCCATGACAATTATATAATTAATTATTAAATATAAACTCCTATTATATATTCCACATAAAGGAGTGAATAAGGGTAGTTCATATTTCATATTAATGAGAAACCTATATACAGAAAATCCAGTATGAGCCCATGTCCCAGTGTGAAATCCATACTGGGTTAATTAGACTGTGAGCTGAAACTAGAACTTTTGTAAAGTATGCTTTGCTAATTACACAAAAAGTGGTGTAGGATAAAAGCTAACGGAGTTCCAGCTACAGTTTTCATGTACAAAAACAAATAAATAAATAAATAAGTTTTTTTTTTTTTTTGTCTTATACATAGAGATACTAGAATGGCATGCTCACCTGAGGAGTGAGACAAAGATATGGGATATGAAAAATGCATTGTCATTGTCAGGAGGATTGTTGCTGGAGGATTAGCACACACACACAATCTGGGGAAGCTCTGAGACCTGTGTTACCGTGTTAAGGAAATAGTCAAATATTGGAACTTTTAAAACTTTCCAATATTTTTGTCATTGCCATTAGACTTTAATCTGCATTGTAAAAGATTTTTAAATATTGTAATACATTTTATAATGAGATTCAAGAAAACTTTAACATTTAAAATGCTGTGTACAGCAGAGAACCAGTCAAATGTTTACACAAAGCCACTTATTCAGTTGTTTTTGTTTGTTTGTATGTTTTTCCTATTATCTACACTGTAGAGCAACACTGAAGGCAATAACAACTATGAAATAACACATATGGAATTGTAAAGTAAGCAAAAAAAAAAAAGAATTGTCATATTTACCCTATCTATGATAATCTTACCCATTATCCATATCCTGAAACATTTGAGAAAAAACTGCTTAGCACCAAGAAATAAAGCACCTTATGAATATGATCGGTTCGGTAGTGTAGGCTAATGGGTAGGCTAACAGTGTAGGCTAATTGGTGTTTACAAATTGTCTGTAGTGTGTGAGAGGGAGGGCATCTGCAACTGTGATGGATTGGCTCTCTGCCCAAGGTGTCCCCCCACTTGTCCCGAGTCCCCTGGAATAAGCTCCAACACTCCTGGATAAGCGTGTAGAGTACGAGTGAGAGAGTGTGTATGAATATGAAAATTATTCCAATGAATATTCAAAGCACATCCCTCTACACATAATTGTTCTGTACAGAAATTAAAGAAATGTGCAACAATTGGAGTTTTTTTAGCAGAGATTTTTGTGTGTCTCAGCGAAATCTTTTCCGTTTGCTGATTAGATAGAAAGATGGATTTGGTGGATAGACGGTGAAAATATATTCACCATTAAATAATTATTTATTTCTCTCCTTGCTGTGTTGCAACATTACATTTAAGCATTACACAATGAGGCTTTTGTTCTGTTTCTCATTCTTCTTTACCATTAAATTAAGTATTTATATGTTTAGAATTATTTAAGTTTTAAACAAAATCTAAATGCTGCTTAATGGATACGTTTTCACCTGCTGAGTGTGAATTATTTCACATTTAAGTTGTTTTATCTCTCTGAGCATCCGACTTTTTGATTTTGGCATTTTCATTCATTTATATATTTATTTTATTTTTAGTTTTTAATTTTAATGATAAGTTGATTCAATGCTTGCTGACCCTCTACACCTCTTGCTCCAGTTACTGCTGCTGGTTTTCTCCCTGTGTGCTGATGATAATAAATTATTGAAGCTCCATTTAGAGACTCGATCGTAAATCGCTCTGCGCACTCTCAGTTATTAATGGAAGGGGCTTTCACATCGTTTTTTTTTTTTTTTTTTTAACTGAATGCTTGTTTAATAGCTGCTTTCTCCCTTAAAACTCAAACACAGAGAACAGATTGAGACTGAAATTGGATTGGATTTGTCTCCAAGTTCCAGAGACAGCGACTCTATCCTACGCTAAATGTATTTTAATTCACGTCAACATGATGAATACACTTATAAATATTTTAGGCAGCTATGTAGAAACTTCAGAACATTTGAAGTGGATGTTTTATCTGATGAAGATGAGAAATATGTTTACAGTAGGTTGACTTTATAAAAAATAAACTCAAAAAATGATTATTATTTTTTTAAGTTGCTTAAAAAAGGTTTCATTAAAAATCATTTTATTTCTGTATGAATAAAACATACTATTAATTAAATTTGTGCTTTATTTTTTATGTTGTTCATTTTATTTTATTTCTTAGTTTATATTTGAGCCTGGATTTACATTGGTCAGTTAAAAAAGAAAATACATTAATAAACAAACAGACAAAATAAAACCTGAATCAATTAATCATACAGTTAATTAATTCTGATTAAATAATTAATGTCTATTATTTTAATTCTTCCATCAAGCCACATTTGTAAACCTGAAGCCACTGGAAATAAATTTATACAAATAAAAATAAATTTATTATTTGAAGAAAAAAAGTTCATAAAATCTTCAATGAAGTTTCTGTATTTTCTGTTCTTAAATAATTCATTGTCATTTTAATGTGGTTAAATGTGGTTGTATCGAGTCACTGTAAAAAAAAAAGAAAAGTAAAATCAGACAAACAAACAAGCAAACAAACATATAAATTAATAAATACTTTACTAGGAAAAAATAATTACTGCTGAATAATCAATACATTTCATTTTAATTTCAAGTTGCATTTTCAAACCACCTTCTAAAAAGGTAACTAAAAATCAAAACCATGATATTAACAACTTGAATTTATTCCACTTTTTAGTTTTATTTTAAGTTGTGTGTCTTCATTTAATTCTATTAGCATTATCATTTGCATGTGAATGATCACCAAACCGGCAGCTGACTTTAAGTGAAAGAGCTCATTTGGGTTGTTTTGGACATTTTGCCTGAATGACCCTCAGCAAAGTGCACACTTATCTTAGCCACTCGTTCCCTACAGCAGTCTCTGGATCGATGCTCATAATCAGGATTCATTAGGATCACCCTGACGTAATGGGACCAGAAAGAGCCACTGAACCCAGGTCTGGAGGCAGAATGGCATTTTATTTTTGGAGGTTTTGTCTAAACAGCCTACAGCAAAGTACACTTGACATGTCCACTCGCGCCCTACATCATTTATCCATTTAATTAATGAAGATTTATTAGCATGCAAAAGGCAGTAAAAGCCCCAGCAGCGGGGCAGTTTGACCAAATGAGACCTAGTGACATCCACTTAAGTCAAATCCATGCAATTACTAGTATTGATGAAATCGTGTTAAAGTAATGGCACCCTGGAATGTTTGTGGGATATTTTTTGAAAATGTTCCTGGTTGCAGAATGTTTTTGAAAAAAAAAAATAAACAGTAATGTGTTTATGTGTTGATGTTTGTGTACTGTATATGGGCATTTCCTGCTAGATATTCTATCTGTCAGGTATTAAGTGTTAATTGTCAGTATTTATTTCTATGGTTGTTTGAAGGGAAGGGTTTACAGTGTTTCTTACATAAAAACACTAATTAAAGTGGTTTATTTTCATTAGAACAGGCTCATCACCAAGACAGATCAAACAGGGGTTGGGCAATTGTTTTCAAGGAGGGATAATGTGAGCTTACAGCACCAATGAATTCCAATTTGCAATCAAGAACACATACTGATATTTAATGAACAGGCAGGATGGTTTCTCTAAATACAGTATTTAACCGAGGACACTGACTATGCAGCTGCACAGGGTAGCACTGCTGCTTAACAAGTCAAATTATATGGCGTCATACTAGTGCCTCTTTACTGAACAGAAATAGTTTTTTGTTTGTTTGTTTTTTTTGCACGTAGGCATTGTTTTACTTAAACTCTCTTTCCTTTCATTGAGATCTCAGATGAGCCTGACAGTGTCAGGCTCGCTAGAGGGCGTGATGGATCCAAGTGCAGACAGTGTGAGCAAATCCCCGGAAAAAATTAAGTGGCACTTTTGAGTGCTTGTGAACCACAGAGCAGGTAATGTGGTGGTTTTAAATACAAGGCGTGGGTATATCTCCGTGCTGCAGTGTGAGCAGAAGAAACCTTGCTGAAATGTGGGAGCACCGAGTGCAGGTTCGAATGCACTGAGGCGAGGGGCATTGTGTGTTGCGTGAATGTGGAAGTGCGAGAGCCAGCGCGAGTGAGATGCCACCTGAGATTTATGCTAGCGTGAGTAGCGTGAGCCTTGTGTTGATGCGGCAGGGCTAGCCAGCGCGGGAAGGGAGAGGTCTGCGACGGATGCCAGCATGGATAGAAGGAGCTTGAGCCAGTCAGTGGAAGGAGCGTGAGCTTGGCGAGGCACAAAGATTAATCGTGGTTGTGGAACAGGCGGGGATCGAAGCCGGAGAGACATGAAAAAGTCTGTGATCCAAAAAACAGTAACTGAGACCCTAACCTCTCTTGCTACTCAAATCCAGCATCTGCAAACCCCCCAGCCCCCATCCTGGCTCTGCATCCAGCAGCAGTAGTCGCACCGCCCCATGAGCCTCGCCTTCCTGCTCCGCCTACTTATGATGGGGACCCTAACACATGCCGTTCATTTCTCTCTCAATGCTCTCTAGTCCTGGAGCTGCAGGGCTCGTCCTTCCCTACAGAATGAGTTAAAGTGCCGTACATCATCACGCTCCTCTCCGGTAGGGCGAGAGATTGGGGAACAGCCTTATGGGATGCTCAAGTACCCTGTTGCTTCACTTATAAAACCTTCACTGATGAAATGAGAAGAGTTTTTGATCGCTCATCCACTGGGGGCCTAGCTGCAGGCCAGATATTAGCTCTTCACCGAGGGTCCCGATCTGTTCATGACTATGCCATAGAGTTTCGTACCTTGGCGGCTTCATGTGGTTGGGATGATCAAGCTCTCTTTGACGCGTTTCTTCATGGGTTCTCGGACACAGTTAAAGATGAGTTGTCGGCGCGCGAACCACCATCCAACTTACAAGACCTCATTGATTTAGCAGCACGTATCGGCACTCGTAAGCGCCTCAGACAGCAGGAGCGATGTCTGAAGCTCTGGTCACCATCCCCCCTAGCCTCCACCAGCTCCCTGGAGAACCATCCTGAATCAATGCAGTTTGGTCAGACGCGTATCGACTTTCTCCTTCTGAACGCAATTATGGCATCGGAGACCGAGAACTGTTGCCCGTCAAGGTTGCGCTTGAAGAATGGAGACACTGGCTGGAGGGGTGCAGAACATCCATTCTTGGTCTGGACCAACCATAGAAACTTGGAATATTTAAAGTTAGCCAAGCGACTTAATTCTTGTCAGGCACGATGGTCCTTGTTCTTTTCCCGGTTCAACATTACATTGTTCTATCACCCGGGTTCTAAGAACACCAAGCCGGACGCCCTTTCTCGACAGTTCTCTCCCCCTATGGATTGCCCTCCTCAGGAAACCATCCTTCCCCCACATTGCCTGGTGGCTGATACTTGCCTAGAAATAGAAAGCCTGGTGCTTCGTGCGCTCGAACATGAGCCACGTCCAAGTAACGGTCCCCCCAACCGACTCTTTGTCCCAAGCCCTCTCCGTTCCGCTGTATTAGACTCGGCCCACAGCTCCAAGTTGGCATGCCACCCGCACTCTTTCTCTCATTGAGCAAGGTTTCTGGTGGTCAACCGTTAAGGAGGATGTCAAAGGTTTCGTATCTTCCTGCGATACTTGTTCTAGGAATAAGACCACGAATCGAGGGCCTTCTCAGACATCTCTGTATCCCTCATCGCCCATGGTCGCATATCGCTCTTCATTTTGTCACGGGATTACCACCCTCAGACAACAACACTTGCATTATGACAGTGGTGGATCGATTTTCTAAGGCCGCTCACTTCGTCCCGCTCCCCAAACTCCCTTATGCTAAAGAAACAGCTGAATTCTTGGTGTCTCATGTTTTCTGGCTCCATGGTCTCCCATCAGATATCGTTGCAGACAGGGGCCCGTAATTTTCCGCACAGTTCTGGAAGGTAAGCTCATTGGTGCCACCCCCAGCCTGTCCTCTGGCTTCCACCCCCAGAGCAATGGACAGACGGAACGGATCAACCAGGAACTAGAGAAGTCTCTAAGGTGTATGGCTTCACAGGACGCAACCTCATGGAATAAATTTCTCCCATGAATAGAATACGCACACAACTCGCTCCCCACATCTTCACTGGAATGTCTCCCTTCCAATGCTGTCTGGGATATCAACCACCTCCATACCACTAAAGACCATGTCAAGGAAATTGTCTCAGAGGTATATTGGACCTTTCTCCATTTCCCAAGTCATCAACCCCTGCACTGTCAAGCTTTCCCTGCCACTGTCCATGTGCCGTATCAACCCCACCTTCCATGTGTCTCAGATCCGACGACTTCCCTGTCAATTGTCCCCTCCACCCCAAAACCCCAAAAGGAGCAGGAACACAACAGAATGTATTAATTGAAAGCCAATTAACCCACGGACCAGGTTCAGAAACACAATCGAGTATAGAATGATCTGTAAATTTAGTTTGAACTTGGGAAGAGTCCCTCACATGATTTTCAACACACCATGGTAATGTAGTCAAGGTAATGACGTCAGTTACACTATGAGAGGGAAGATAAGTCTAATTACAGACTTCCACTCCTGGAGAGCAACACTGAGTGGCGACTGCCTGAGTTACATTATGACAAGTATGCTGATACATTAATATGCAGTAAAGCACAAGTGTCACAGACTGAAATGGCATGTCCTGACCACGCAATGCCAGCAGACACACTCACTGGATGAGGAATGCAGACTTCACAGCCTGGGTACAGTGGTACAGTTAATGTAAACAAAGCATGAAAAGTGTTTCTCTTATGAAAATCAGCACCTGGCACATTTACCAGACAGTGTAATATCATCAGAAAGGCGAATCTGAGTGAAAGTGTCCCAAATGTCAATTTCCCCATTGTACAATTTGAGAATTTCCCACCACGTATTAATATTACCAGCAGCTACACTCCCTACATTGAAATCAATACCATTAGCTACCACTGATAACTGATGTATGTCAAATTTTGTTGATACTTGTAAAAGAACACTCTGACCTTGATTTTAGGATACAACTGATATGTTCTTGCTTTTTGACACGGTAATACAGGAAATGAATTAACGGTTACGGCATATGCTGAACAAGTAATGGCCTTTACATGTCTCCTCCAGACTACAGGGGAAGGTAATCTTCTGAAATTCTTAATAAAATAACCCCGAGCTCCAGTTCCAGCATAGGTGTGATTGTATAATATGAAACCAGTGATTGTAACTATTTTATGATAAAAATTTTGAGAAAGTCTATGTATGTAATCAGCATTAGCTTCTTGAGATGTGGTGGCGATGACAGCAAGGTTAGCTGGATCTTGTTTCAGCACGGCACGAATAGATGTCGAAGGATGCTGAGGCGTGCTGTGTGGCCAGCTAGGAGAAAGCGGATGTACCCTGTAGCAGACTCGTGGTTATCTCTTATCAGCTTCTCCAACTTTAGGAATGCCTCACTTGGTTGTTCCTGCAAACACACACACACACACACAAGCACACACAAGAGAAAGCAGAATCAGGTAGTAAACATAGAGGCTCTTTTTTCCCTCTCTGTCTCTGTGAGTTATTCAAATCTTCTTAACCCAGTGTTTTTTTTTTCCTTATGTTACTAGATAGAGAACGGTTCAGGATCCAACATGTGAAGGGTGACCATCTTTCCCTTCCTAACTTGGGTCCTGTCCACTGAGAGAAGTAGGGAGCGCTAACCGAATATTGGGGAAAAGGGAATCTTCACTTCAAGTTTAACCCCCGTGGCCTAAACGTCATCGGATCCTCTCAAAGCTCTTCTCCCAGAGCCACTCATACTGACCCTATTTAGGAGGTAACACAACTTTACAGTGCGAAGCATGAGTCCAGGTCTTATGTCCCTGACATAAAACTGCTGAATCGGTTACCAAAAGGTCCTATCCATTTCACCTCCAGTGGTCCAGCAGTGTGATATTTGATCATCACCCACTGTCCTAGTACAATGGCATGGCCTCCCTTTTCAGGTGAGGTCCATGCCTCCAAAAAATGCTGTTGAGCAGCACTGACTGCATCAGTGAGCTCTTCACAATATTTCAACAGCACATCAGAGGTCAGATGAACATCTGCCTGTCTCAAATCAAGTGTGCCTGGGTCGACCAGTTATGATCTCATATGGGCAGAGACCAATCCCCCTTGTAGGAGATGACCGAATGCAGCACAGAACAGCTGGCAGTGCATCTACCCATGACACTCCACTCTGATGTAGCTTGGACAATTGTAGCTTTAATGCCTGGTTTTGACATTCAACCTGCCCAGAAGCCTGGAGCCTGTAAGGGCAGTGAAGCTTCCACTGAACATTCAACAACTTCATGACTTCCTGCACAACCTGTCCAGTGAAATGAGTTCCACGATCCGAATGAATGCATTCGGCAATTCCTCAGCGAGGGAAGAAGTCCTTGACCAGTGATTTTGCAGTGTGCAGTGCTGTCCCTGTTTTAGTTGGGTAGGCTTCAACCCAGCAAAAAAATTGGTCAACCACCACCAACACACCCCATTTACCTTGACACGGAGGAAGGGTGATGTAGTCGACCTGCAGGTGTTTGAACGGACCTGCTGGCGCTGGGGTGTGGGCTGCAGGAGTTGGTACTCCAGCTGCACTGTTGTTAGCCTGACACAGAACACAGCGCTTCACAACATCAGATGCATGTGTGCGGAACTTTGGGTTCCACCATTTAGAAGAAAATCTGTGAACCATTGTCTGAATACCCAAACCATTGTCCTAAACTGTAAATTTGTTGGGCCAAGTATGGCAGCAAGGATTCAGGGGCAACATATTTACCTCCCTTTGTCCAAGCACCAGCAGAGTCTAGGCTTGACCCCTTATCAACCCAGAACCACATTTCTAGTGCAGGAGCATTAGCATACATGTCCATCAGGGAAGATCGAAGTTGTTGTGACTCAACCTTTACAACAGGCAGACGAGAGGTTAGACACATACGAAGCGTGTTTGATTGGCGTTCCTGAAGCTGTTAGGAAGGCACGTTGCCGCCAAATACTCGCATAGTCATGTATTGTGCCGTGGCAATAATCGCTGTCAGTGTAGATTGTGGCTGAACATCCTGTGGCCAGAACACATGCATTAGTCAGGGCAACAAGCTCCACAACTTGTGCAGAGAGATGATCAGGAAGACGACCCTGAGCTATAACAGCATGCAATGAGCACACAGCCCATCCAGCCCGTCTGCATCCGTTCAGCACCTGGGCTGAACCATCAGTGAACAACAAAGAGAGAACAGCATGAGGACAATGTACAGTGAGATGTTGGGTCAACACTATCGGAGCACAGGCAGTAACTGTCACGACCCGCCAAGCCACAGTCCCGTCATGATCACTTGCACTCCCCGGTTCCATGATCCGCCCCACTGCTTTCATTCCACCGCCTCATTCTCCACTCTGCACACCTGTACTCAATCCATAATCACCTCTCCTCTCTATTTAACTCACACACAGACTACACCTCCTCGCCAGATTATTGTGCACTCACCATGTCCAATATTCCAGCGTTCTGTCTCGTCTTGCCTTCTCGTGTTTGACCTCGCCTCGTTTCAATGACCACGTCTTTGCCTCACGTCATGGATCACTCACCATCTCAGAGCTTCCCGGTACTGACCTTTGAAAAGGAACCCCAAAAACTGACCTAGCAAAACACCCATTTTATACTAAGATGTAAACATCAACCAAGGCCAAGAAATGAAAAAACAATGATAGAAAAATACAATCAACATCATGTGAAAATTAAGTAAACAAGAGCACTTACTATGTAAACAAGGACACTTACTAAGTAAACAAGGACATTTATAAAGATCACGCTGACATAAATCCATTCTTAATGATTGTGCCATATTCATATAAAATATTAAGGAAAATTCGAAATAAATCCCATATAATATAATATAATATAATATAATATACAGTACGGGACCTCCTGGACCTCTCAGCTGTATTTGACACAGTGAACCATAAGATTCTTTTATTGATTTTTACAAGATTTTTTAAAATCTATTCTTACAAGCCTTGGAATATGTGGCATGGGATGGCAATGGTTTGCCTTCTGACTTAGTAGGTAGGTCGTATAACATACGTCTCCTGTTCTCCCTCTATTCCCGGTGTCTTTCTAAGGTCATATCCTGACATGGGTTTTCATAACATTGTTATGCAGATGACACTGAATTTTTCTCTCATTTTCTCCCTCAGACACTCAGGTTCCCACCCGGATCTCAGCATGAATGACAGCTTATCAGTTCAGGTTCAATCTCAATAAAACCAAACTGCTTCAGCCACTGCCCACAATCTTGGGGTACCTCTGGACAATCATCTGTCATTTTCCCCACATGTTGATAACCTTAATCACTCTTGTCAGTTTCTTCTTTAAAACACCAGAAGCATTTCTTCACAGGCTACTCAGGTGCTTGTTCAGTCCCTTGTTATATTAAGACTGGGCTGCTGCAGCTCACTCCTGGCAGGTCTGTCCCTGTCCACCATTTGTCCTCTGCAGCTGATCCAGAATGCAGTTGCATGTCTCGTTTTCAACCTTCCCAAGTTTTCCCACACACCTCCCACTTCTCGAGTTCCTGCACTGGCTGACTATCACTCCACTGACCATCACACTCATAAACTGGATTGGTCACTGAACACTCATTATCTGTACAGGAAAGAACACCAAAAAATGTGAAGAATTAAAAAATTACAACATTTCCTGAACTGGGTTTAATATTAATCTGTCTGTTATGCTACCCTATCCTGTAGAATTTGTTTATTTATTATTTAGATTGATTTGTTTTTGTCCCTGTCGATTTGGGGTGTCACAGAGGAAAACAATAATTTCTAAACAGCTTTAATATTAATTTGTTCTGTCTTATTCCAGCTTTTTCATTCTGCTGCAATCTGCAGTTCTGTCTTAACTGAAATACAGCTTTGAAATGGAAAGGAAGTGATTTGAAAGGAGACAGTATGTGTTAGTACATAGTAGTTCTCTCACTATCTCTGTTTAACACACAATGATATTTAATACTTTATCTCAAATACACACACAGTGAGAAGAAGAAGAAGGTATATATATATATATATATATATATATATATATATATATATATATATATATATATATAACAATATAGAAAAGGAAATTTTGATGGTGCTATGGCACAAAAGATACAAAAATATAGGAGGGGACTTCCCTTTGTAATACATGTACAGTATATAGAAATTAGAAATATATATCATACACACAGTCAAGTAGTTATGGTATAATTTTAATTTAAATTGGATTTATATAGCTCTTTTAGCAATGGCCATTTTCAGCCAGAATCAGCAACAGGAGATAATCAGAATCAGCAACAGGAGATAATGGAATTACATTCGAAAAGTGTGAGAAATAAATTATGTTTGAATAATAATGAGCAGATTGTCACAAGGCGATGGGCGATGCTGCTGAGGGAAAAACTCCCTGAGTTGGCAAAAGGAAAAAAAAAAAAAAAAACGTTGAGAGCAACAGACTCAACAGGGAACCCAAGATGATACATTTTATAAATGCTATTCCTATGAAGATATGAACATAGCTTCTGTTCTACAACATTTGCTCACTCAGTCAGTCCTAGCAGACTTAGGTCATGAGATGGGGTACACTCTGGATGGAATGCTAATCTAACACAGGGCACACACACATACATTCACTCACACACTCATTCACACAGTACAGGCAATTTGGGAACACCAATTACCCTAATCTGTATGTTTTTGGACTGTGGGGGGAAACCAGTGTACACGGAGGAAAGCCAAAGAGAACAGGGGGAACATGCAAACTCCTTGCACACAGACTCCAAGGTGGGAATTGCTTTTATACCTTCATTTACCTTCATTACAGGTCCCAGTGTGACTTGAACACACTTTGTGAATTTATAATTAGCTTTAAAATACTGGAATACCAACATATTGTAAGCAATGGCTTTATGGTCAGATAAAATTGTTCAGCATTCTCCATTCTTTTGGGAATGGCCAGAAACTATCAGAATTATTTGAAAGTTTTTTTTTTTTGTTTTGTTTTCTTAGCTTGACTAGTTGACATATCCACAGCACCCACTAGTGAATGTTTTAATAGATTAATCCTAGGCATTATTTCCTGCTTTATGCTGTGAAGTTATCTGGAGAGCATTTGGAATAGAGCAATTAAACAGTGACAGTGATGGAAAAGTGATGAGAGTGTTCTGGATAGACAAGATCATACATGCTGTATTTCTCAGGGCTCAGTTAATTACAGGATGCTTCCTTCATGCACATCAAAAGGCAAACCAGAATTGACAAGGATGCTGAGATTTTTTCATGAAGATGGAAAATATCATCAAATGTTTGCTTATTAATATGAGACACTACAGGAAACAAGAACTTTGGTGATGTCACTGTTCCCTTGTGAAGTTCAATAAGCAGTTCCACTATCTATCTCTTAAACATACAGTAGGTTATAACCTTAGATCCATCAGCCCAGGGTGTGAAATAATGACATTATGCCCTGTGTAACATACCGTTATTCTCTTCCTCCTGTCATTATAATATGTAAAGCAATTCCTCTTTAAATGAGTGACAGTTCCTCTTATTCTGTGTGTGTGTGTGTGTGTGTGTGTGTGTGTGTGTGTGTGTGTGTGTGTGTGTGTGTGTCTGTGTGCGTCTTTGATTTGTGGATGACTGAATCATAGGTGGCACTTCATTTGAAGAGCTTCTCAATGCCTGACTGGCATCACTTTGTGTGTGTGTGTGTGTGTGTGTGTGTGTGTGTGTGTGTGTGTGTGTGTGTGTGTGTGTGTGTGTGTGTGTGTGTGTGTGTGTGTGTGTGTGTGTGTGCACGCACGTTAGACCTCTTGGCCTCATTTCCGTATTTGATGTGCTGGAAAATGAGTGTGTCGCTGCACCTGGACCCCCTTATCTCCCTTCATCCCCCCCACCACACACACACCAAGTCTCTGCATCTCTATGGAACATTCTTGGAAGTTTAAAAAAAAGGTTCAATAGAGACCCCACACTTGTTCTTTAGCCAGGATCACATTTAATATACAAAAAAATAGAAAAAAAAGTCATATAGTGCTTGTCATGTTTGAAACGGAACAAAATCCCTCAGGTACACTGTGGCATGTTTGTCTAAAGAAACTGTTTGGAAGTGTGTTCCAGGATGGAACAATGTAGTAAGCGTGTAATAGTGTAATAAGTTCCTGGTAAGCGCATGGAGCGATCTGATCGGATATAGTAATAACTCAGTCAGAGATCCCATTGAACCTATGTAAAGCTTTGAAGGAGGCACAGAAATCATGGACACGAGAGTTATTGCAGTGCACTAAGGTGCTTGCTAAATTTTCTTCGTGCTTAGTAAAAAAGAAAAAGAAAATCAGAAAAAAACAGATAAATTAGAGGATGCAGTGTTTTTTGGCTCCGCCAACTTAAGTTGCTGTCAAAAAGAAAGGGGGTGAGAGCCCCCACAGTCCAGACTCGGGCATAGCGAACCGACGTGCTGAGGGGACCGGAGAGGGAGATGCATGAGCCGAGGTTTTTTAAGCTTGATGGCAGTTGGCCAGGTTGACAGCTGTCCAGGGTGCTGACTGTGTGTTTTGGGTACAGTGTTTACCGGACAAGTGAAAATCTGCTTTTATATTCAATTTTATTTATTTGTATAGCGCTTTTAACAACTGACATTGTTGCAAAGCAGCTTTACACAATCAAAAGGATTAAATTTGTATGAAATGTGAATGTGTATGAATCAAAATGATAAGATTGTCCCTGATGAGCAAGCCGAGGGCAATGGTGGCAAGGAAAAACTCCCTGAGATGGTAATAGGAAGAAACCTTGAGAGGAACCAGACTCAACAGGGAACCCATCTTCATCTGGGTGATAACGGATAGCAGGGATTGATCAGCATAATACTGTGTAAGACTGGAAGTTCAGTATAACAGGAGATGTGCTTAAATTAAATTAAAATTAAATTAAAAGTCCAGTTTCTTCCTGGAGGCTCAGGTAGACTGTAGGAAATTCCAGTCCAGAACTATCGAATGACTGAAGTCACAGGTCCCCAGAGAACAGCTGTCTGCATCAGTTGAGGACAGGACAGTCTTCGTGGAAACCATCCCCAGCCACCACACGCATCCCAGGCAGACCACACGGGGCATCCATGCGACGAGATCTCCAACCAGAAGCAGGACTCCAGGACGAGTTAGACAGGTCCAGGAGCGACATTGCGACAGTGACAGGTCACTGGCAGCTCATGAGCGACATGTATAGCTCGACAGAGAGACAGGGAGAGGGAAAAGGAGAGAGGGAGAGAGAGAGAGGAGAGAGCAGAAGAGGAGAGAACAGAAGAGGAGAGAACAGAAGAGAAGAAGAGATGGCAGTTAGGTATGGTCACAGTCAACATGTATAAGGTGAATGTATATTTAGTGCAAAGTGCAAGCAGGGACTCCGGCAGGACTAACTATAACAGCATAACTAAAAGGGAGAGCCAGAAGGAAACACAGACATGAGGGGGAACTGAGATGTAAAGCAACCAATCACCTCACCGTCAACAAACCTGAGTGATCAATGAGAGTGGGGAAGACAGCATCTAAACATACCAGTTCACCAGAATACTCTACGTCCATGAGTCCCCCAGATCTGCTCCTTTACCTAAGGTTAATCTAAGGTGTCTGAGTCCCGAACATTAATAGGAAGACTATTCCATAACTTTGGGGCTTCATAAGAAAAAGATCTGCCCCCTGCTGTAGTTTTAATAATACGTGGTACTGACAAGCAGCCTGCATCCTTTGATCGAAGTAGGCATGGCGGATCGTAAGACACTAACAGTTCACTCAGATACTGCGGTGTGAGACCATTTACCTCTCGCTGCTGTATTCTGTACTAACTGAAGCTTGTTTATACACCTAGTTGAACAACCAGACAGTAAGGCGTTACAATAGTCCAACCTAGAGGTGATAAAAGCATGAAGTAATTTTTCTGCATCATTTAGTGACAGTATATTTCTTATCTTGGCAATATTTCTAAGGTGAAAGAAAGCGATCCTGGTAATATTATCTACATGTGCTTCAAATGAAAGGCTGGAATCTATAATCACACCAAGGTCTTTTACTGTTGCACTTGATGGAACAGAAAGGCCATCTAAAGTTACAGTGTGATCAGAAAGCTTACTTCTAACTGCTTGTGGTCCTATGACTAGAACTTCTGTCTTATCAGGATTAAGCAGAAGAAAATTAATTAACATCCAATCTCTTATGTCCTGCACACACTGCTCAATTTTAGCAAACTGGTTTTTCTCATCTGGTTTTGCGGAGACGTATAATTGTGTGTCATCAGCATAACAATGAAAACTAATACCATGTTTACAAATTATGTTGCCCAGAGGAAGCATGTAAAGGGAAAAAAGCAGTGGGCCTAAAACTGAACCCTGTGGAACACCAAAGTCCACTTGAGAACATGAGGAATGGTCACCATCTAAATCTACAAACTGATAACGATCAGTCAAATAGGATCTGAGCCACAAGAGGGCAGTTCCCTTAATTCCTACTACATTTTCTAATCTGTGAAGGAGAATACTATGATCAATGGTGTCAAAAACTGCACTGCGGTCCAGTAACATAAGTATAGTGAGGCAACCCTGATCAGAGGCCAGTAGGAGGTCATTTACTACTTTAACAAGTGTTTATATGTTTATATACTTTATATGGGCCATACTAGCTATGAACCCCTTGCCACAGGACCCCCCAACCTCAATCCCCCCCCCCCCCCCCCCACAGCTCGTCTTTGTTGACGTGAAGAGCTCATGTTGTCTTGATAAACCTGCATTTCCATGTTGTACCCTGAATCTGTGTTGGACTGAAAAAGAAAAATCTTGTAGCCCCATTTCCGATGCGTCCGTGTGCACAGTGAAAGGACGATCAAAGTCGTGGTTCCGGAGGACGGGGGAGCTGTTGAGGTGGGTTTTGAACTGCCCAAATGCTGTCTCTGGCTCCTGTGTCCAGTGTATTTTTTCTGGCAGTCCCTTTTTTAGAAGGCTAGAGAGGGCTGCTGCAATAGAGGAGAAATTAGGTACAAAAAGCCTGTAGTAGCTCGCAAGTCCCAAAAAGGCACATACCTGTTTTTTATATTCGTCATGGGTACTTAATGTCATGATCCACGTCATGTCTGCTGTCTGTTCTTTTTTCCCACGCTGTCATTGCTTCTCATGCTTCCCTAGTCTGTTAGTCGTATTTCCCACGCCTCCGTTTCCGCCCCGTCTGCACACCGGTTTCTCATTCTCCAGGTGATTTCTTCAGCATTTAAGCACCCCGCGCATGGCTTAACTGCTGGATTATTGCGCGTTATATATTGTGCGTTACGTTAAACCTCAATTTGCTTGCGTTTTCTTTTTCCCGTATTCACGTTGCCAAGTTCGCTTTGTTTCTCATTTCTCGCTTTTGTCTCTCATCTCAGATTTCTTCGCCTTGCTCTTTTGATCTCCCGGTTTTGACCTTGCGCTTTCCCTTCTGGTTTTTCAGCTTCTTGTTTACGTTTTTAGATTTAATGCCCTGCTCTTTGATTTCCCAGTTATCGAATCTCCGCTCTCCCTTTTGACTACGGCTGTCGCCTTCTGTTTCTGCTTTGATATTTTGCCAACTGAATTTTTGGTTCCGACCTCGATTATGCACCTCGACCACGCCCCCTTCAAGTCTACCGTCATCCTCCGCGTTTGGATCCATCTCGCTCCGTACCCGTTCATGACACTTAAGGACTGCTTCAGGTCACCGGATCGAGGGATTTCTTCATGTTTTCTTTTCATCCTTCTGGCGTCCCTTCGACGTTCCAGCAAGAGCTTTGACCTTCTTCACAAGACATTCTTCTCATTCATTCTCAGGCACCGGCTTCCTGTTTGGTGACGTAACTTCCTGTTTTTCGTATTGTTCCCGCGAAAGTTCCTCGTCTGTTTGTAACAGCATTTTAGATTAAATCTTGTTTAGTTTTTTATAATTGTATATTTTTCCCGTTTTTACTAAATAACAAACTAGTTTTTACGCTTTAACACTACTGGACTTTATCCATTTTTTTGCGCTTTTTGAGAGAACGCGCCTATCATCTGACCAACAACAAGTGAATCCATCAGCAAATAATCACAACTCCGGCACAAAGGTACGTTATTATGTCTACCATTCAGCTCGCTCAGTGTGTGGAGTGCAGGATGTTTAGACATTCTTCCTCCGTCATTAGTGATAATTTTATTTGTGATAGGTGTGTGTTAGTTAGCACCATGACGGAGAAGACAGTAGCATTAGAGGAGCGCATCCAGACTTTAGAGAGGGTTAGAGAGGGCGAGAGCAGCGTTAATCCTGTAGCGGAAAGTCTGGGTGCCACAGGCGGAGATAATCAGCCCCCGACTCCGGCAGTAGAGCCCTCACAGCGGGGCGAGTGGGTGACGACTCGGCGGCATACTCGTTCAGCCAAAGCTAACGCTAAGGCTAGCCCACCGGAGCACACCTCTTCTGCGCTTCTCCTTAGTGATGCACCCGCTGAGAAACCTGAAAGAGCTCTGGTTATAGGAGACTCTATACTGAGACATGTGAAATTAGCTAGGCCTTTAGTGGCGCCAGCGGCAGTGGTCAGGTGTATCCCGGGAGCCATTGCTAACCTCCTCCGTCATCACCAGGTAATCTTAGGGCTCTAGGACAGCATAGGTTCTCTAAGATAGTGGTACATGCTAGAGCTAACGATATACGCCTTCGTCAGTCAGAGGTTAGCAAGGATAACTTTACAGAGGTGTTTAAAATAGTGAAGGCAATGTCCGAAGAAGTAGTTTGCTCTGGTCCCATCCCAATGAGACGTGGTGACATAGCTTCCAGCAGGTTATGGTCGCTGAACCGCTGGATGTCCAGGTGGTGCTCCAAAAACAATGTGGGCTACATAGACAATTGGAAGACCCTTGAGGGCAAAACTGGCCTGTTAGGGCGGGACAGTGTCCATCCCACTCGGGAAGGTGCTGCTCTCATTTCTTGCAGTATAGCACGTAGTCTCAGAAGAGGCCTAGTTAATCGGTGACAATCCAGAGCCCAGGCCAGGGAGCAGACAGACAGGCTAAACCAACCGTCTGCTAGCTGCAGAGAGTCGTCACTCAGGGTTCATCATATTGAGACTGTGTCTGTTCCCCGAGCTAAACATAAACATAAATTTAGAAAGACTCAGAAAGTCTGTTTTAGTAATTTAATTAACATAGATACCACAAACTCAGAGTACACTGAATTCGCAGCCAGCACCTCTGATCTGAAGCTAGGACTTTAGATCTCTCGCATCTAAAGCAGTTATTGTTAATGCAATTATCACAGATCAGGAGTTTGATATATTATGTTTAACAGAAACCTGGATTAAACAGGACGAGTATGTAGCTCTAAATGAAGCTAGTCCTCCTGGATACAGCTACATACACCAGCCTCGGCTAACTGGTAGAGGAGGAGTCGCAGTTATTTATAACGATAATCTGTCTCTCGTACAAAAACACAGATTAAAATTTAATGCATTTGAAGTTCTCTATAGTAACATAAAGTCAGCTCAGTCGATCCCGCTAATCCTCATTTACAGACCCCCAGGGCCGTACTCAGAGATTCTCTGTGAATTTGCAGATTTCCTCTCAAACCTTGTTGTTTCTGTAGACAAAGCGTTAATTGCTGGAGACTTTAATATTCATTTTGAGAATCCAGAAGACCCTCTGAGAACAGCATTCTTGTCCATACTGGACTCAGTAGGAGTAAATCAGTGTGTAGTAGGACCCACTCATAAAGCAGGTCACACTTTAGATTTAATATTATCCTTCGGATTAATTATAGGAAATATAATCACAATTCCACAGTCTGAAGTTATCTCAGATCACTACCTTGTCTCGATTAAAGCGTGTTATAGTAATAATGTATGCAGCACAGCACCGCACTTCCACCTTAAACGTACATTTACATCAAATACCGCACAGAGCTTTATCAATAATCTTCCAGAGTTATCAACTTTGATTGGATCGCCATCTGACTTCACAGAACTCGAACAGGCGAATGAATATCTAGAGTCAGCACTTCGTTATAGCTTAGATAATGTAGCTCCAGTTAAAAGGAAAATGATTAGAGATAAGAAACTCGCTCCTTGGTATAATGACCACACACGTGCTTTAAAACAAACCGCTCGAAAATTTGAACGTAAATGGCGCCAAACTAAATTGTTAGTATTCAAAATAGCTTGGAAGGAGAGCATCCTGAACTATAAAAAGGCTCTCAGTGATGCTAGATCAACGTATCTCTCCACTCTTATAGAAAATAACAAAAACAACCCCAGATTTTTATTTAATACCGTAGCTAAATTAACTAAAAACAAGACCACTGCAGAAATCGCCACAACAACATCATGCAGTACTGAGGATTTCATGAACTTTTTCAATAACAAAATCATAAATATTATGGTTCAGGCTTTGAAACCAGACAATTTAAATAATTCAGATGATCTAACCACATCACACCAGAACTTAGAATACTTTACTCCCCTTGAAGCGAGGGAACTAATTTCACTCATCTCTTCTTCAAAATCGTCAACCTGTATATTAGATCCTATACCGACACATTTTCTCAAACAGATAGTACCAGCAATAATAGAACCCCTGTTGAAAGTAATTAACTGTTCACTCAGTAGTGGGTATGTCCCCAAATCCTTTAAATTAGCCGTTATTAAACTGCTAATCAAGAAACCTGACCTTGACCCCAGTCAGCTTTCTAATTACAGGCCGATATCAAACCTTCCCTTTATCTCCAAGATTCTGGAAAAGGTAGTATCACAGCAGCTATGTTCACATCTACACAGAAATAGCATAAATGAACTGTATCAGTCAGGATGTAGGCTTCATCACAGCACAGAGACAGCACTTGTTAAAGTAGTAAACAACCTCCTATTGACCTCTGATCAGGGTTGCGTCACTATACTTGTGTTACTGTCTCAGTGTTTAAGTCTAGGCTAAAAACCTATTTATTTAGCCAAGCATTTTTGTAAATAGATTAACCTTAGTTAAAGGAGCAGATCTGGGGGACTCATAGACGTAGAGTATTCTGGTGAACTGGTATGTTTAGATGCTGTCCTCCCCACTCTCATTGTTCACTCAGGTTTGTTGATGGTGAGGTGATTGGTTGCTTTACATCTCAGGGAGCCCTCATGTTTGTGTTTCCTTCTGGCTCTCCCTTTTAGTTATGTTGTTATAGTTAGTCCTGCCGGAGTCTCTGCTTGCACTTTGCACTAAATATACATTCACCTTATACATGTTGACTGTGACCAGACCTAACTGTTATCTCTCCTTATTTTCTGTTCTCTCCTTTTCTGCTCTCTCCTCTCTCTCTCTCCCCCTCTTCTTTCCCTCTCTCTGTCTCTCTGTCGAGCTATACATGTTTCGCTCCTGAGTTGCCAGTGATCCAGACCCCTCTGCCCTCTGGAGCCGTCTAACCCATCCTGGAGTCCTGTTTCTGGTTGGAGATCTCGTCGCATGGATGCCCCGTGTGGTCTGCCTGGATTCATATGGTGGCTGGGGATGGTTTCCATGAAGACTGTCTTGTCATCGAGTGATGCTCTGGGGACCTGTGACTTCAGTTGTTCGATAACTCAGGACCGGAATCCCCTACAGTCTACCTGAGCCTCCGGGAACAAACTGGACTCCTTTTAATTTTAAAACATCTCCTGTTATACTGAACTTCCAGTCTTACACATTATTATGCTGAGCAATTCCTGCTATCCGTTATCACCCAGATGAGGATGGGTTCCCTGTTGAGTCTGGTTCCTCTCAAGGTTTCTTCCTATTACCATCTCAGGGAGTTTTTCCTTGCCACCGTCGCCCTCGGCTTGCTCATCGGGGACAATCTTGTCATTTTGATTCATATACATTGCATAAAAACTTACTTCTTTTTATTGTGTAAAGCTGCTTTGCGACAATGTCAATTGTTAAAAGCTCTATATAAATAAAATTGACTTGAAATTGACTTGACTTACTGGACCTCAGTGCAGCTTTTGACACCATTGATCATAGTATTCTCCTTCACAGATTAGAAAAGGTAGTAGGAATTAAGGGAACTGCCCTCTTGTGGCTCAGATCCTATTTGACTGATCGTTATCAGTTTGTAGATTTAGATGGTGACCATTCCTCATGTTCTCAAGTGGAGTTTGGTGTTCCACAGGGTTCAGTTTTAGGCCCACTGCTTTTTTCCCTTTACATGCTTCCTCTGGGCAACATAATTCGTAAATATGGTATTAGTTTTCATTGTTATGCTGATGACACACAATTATATGTCTCAGCAAAACCAGATGAGAAAAACCAGTTTGCTAAAATTGAGCAGTGTGTGCAGGACATAAGAGATTGGATGTTAATTAATTTTCTTCTGCTTAATCCTGATAAGACAGAAGTTCTGGTCATAGGACCACAAGTAGCTAGAAGTAAGCTTTCTGATCACACTGTAACTTTAGATGGCCTTTCTGTTCCATCAAGTGCAACAGTAAAAGACCTCGGTGTGATTATAGATTCCAGCCTTTCGTTTGAAGCTCATTGAAATATTTCTAAGGTGAAAGAAAGCTATCCTGGTCATATTATCTACAAGATAAGAAACATATTGTCACTAAATGATGCAGAAAAACTAGTTCATGCCTTTATCACCTCTAGGTTTGACTATTGTAATGCCTTACTGTCCGGTTGTTCAACTAGGTGTATAAACAAGCTTCAGTTAGTACAGAATGCAGCAGAGAGAGTCCTCACTAAAACTAGAAGATACGAGCACATCACCCCTATCTTATCTACACTGCATTGGCTCCCTGTGAAATTTTGCATCAATTTTAAGATTCTACTTTTGACATTTAAAGCACTAAATGGTCTCGCGCCACAGTATTTGAGTGAACTGCTAGTGTCTTACGATCCGCCACGCCTACTTCGATCAAAGAATGCAGGCTGCCTGTCAGTACCACGTATTATTAAAACTACAGCACGGGGCAGATATTTTTCTTACAATGCCCCAAAGTTATGGAATAGTCTTCCTATTAATGTTCGGGACTCAGACACAGTCTCAGTGTTTAAGTCTAGGCTAAAAACCTATTTGTTTAGCGCAGCATTTTTGTAAATAGATTAACCTTAGGTAAAGGAGCAGATCTGGAGGACTCATGGATGTAGAGTATTCTGGTGAACTGGTATGTTTAGATGCTGTCCTCCCCACTCTCATTGATCACTCAGGTTTGTTGACGGTGAGGTGATTGGTTGCTTTACATCACAGGGAGCCCTCATGTCTGTGTTTCCTTCTGGCTCCTCCTTTTTAGTTATGCTGTTATAGTTAGTCCTGCCGGAGTCCCTGCTTGCACTTTGCACTAAATATACATTCACTTTATACATGTTGACTGTGACCATACCTAACTGCCATCTCTCCTTATTTTCTGTTCTCTCCTATTCTGCTTTCTCCTCTCTCTCTCTCCCTCTCTCCTTTCCCTCTCTCTGTCTCTCTGTCGAGCTATATATGTCGCTCCTGAGTTGCCAGTGATCCAGACCCCTCTGCCCTCTGGACTCGTCTAACCCATCCTGGAGTCCTGCTTCTGGTTGGAGATCTCGTCACATGGATGCCCCGTGTGGTCTGCCTGGATCGTGTGGTAGCTGGGGATGGTTTCCATGAAGACTGTCCTGTCATCGATTGATGCTCTGGGGACCTGTGACTTCAGTTGTTCGATAGCTCAGGACTGGAATCTCCTACAGTCTACCTGAGCCTCCAGGAACAAACTGGACTCCTTTTAATTTTAACTTTGAACACATCTCCTCTTATACTGAACTTCCAGTACACATTATTATGCTGATCAATCCCTGCTATCCGTTATCACCCAGATGAGGATGGGTTCCCTGTTGAGTCTGGTTCCTCTCAAGGTTTCTTCCTATTACCATCTCAGGGAGTTTTTCCTTGCCACCGTCGCCCTCGGCTTGCTCATCAGGGACAATCTTATCATTTTGATTCATACACATTGCATACAAACTTACTTCTTTTATTGTGTAAAGCTGCTTTGCGACAATGTCAATTGTTAAAAGCGCTATATAAATAAAATTGACTTGACTTGCCTTTTTTTTTTTTTTGCGGTTTTAAAAGACCGCATCCAATTCTTTACCCAAGGTACTGTGCCTCAGTCAGCTCCAGTTGACATTTTTTCGGGTAAGCGGTCAGACCCACCTTTCGGGGCTCTTCCAATACTCCTCTGAGGTGGTGTAAGTGTTCGTTCCAGTTCACTGAGTGGACAACCACATCATCTAGATATCCGGCTGCGTATCGTTGGTGGTTATGGAGCACTATGTCCATTAACCTATGGAACGTGGCCGGGGCCCCATGGAGCCTGAATGGTAGAACATGGTACTGCCAGTGTTTTATTCCATAGTGCCTTATGGAAAAAGCCTTCTTTTATTTAGCCTCTAGTGTCAGAGCCACCTGGCAATAACCTTTTGTGAGGTCGAGGGTGGATATGAATCTGGCTTTCCCCAGTCTATCGATGAGATCATCCACCCGGGGTAGGGGGTAAGCATAAAATTCTGTTACCTGATTTAGATGCCTGAAGTCATTACAAAGCCTGAGCGATCTGTCGAACAATCGTTCAGATCCTGGTGTGCTTTCGTTAGGTCCTTTCTCAGCTGGACCATTTCATGACCTACAGCTGGAGGTGAGAGAGCAGCAAGAGCTGAAATTCACAGCACCGGTTCAATCCACTGTTTAAGTAAGTTTATATGGTAAAGTTCAGTGTATTTTTTCTTAGTTCACAGGTTCTATTCTTTATACTACTGTGTAGGGTCCTTGCCAATGGGCAAGGAATTTGCAGTTAGCACTGGGAAGGAGTAAGAGTATGCGATCGTTTGGGTGGAATTGGCGAGGCTGTGTTGGGCGATTGTATGCACATTGCTGTTTCCGCTTTTTCCATATGTTCACGAACATGTTTATTTATCTTCTCGTGCAGGTCTTGTATATACTCCACTATTAAGCAAAAAGGCGATGGTTGCTCCTCCCGGGTTTCCTTTTATAGAAATATAGCAACATAAAGATGGATCTCAAAAGTTTTTTTTTTTTTTTTTGTACTCTTTATTACATTAGGGCAGTACTCCTGATGGCGGACAGACCAGAGGGATGAAAGAGGGAGTTTCTATTAGGATTGAAGATAATGATTCCCCTACAACTTTGACCAGTGTCATAAACTTGTTGAAGAAAGGAGGAAGAGATTATTTTGCAAGATGCTCCAGATCTGCAATCTGCTGTTGTGTAACACTTTTGCCTTTGACACCTTTGCCTTGGATTTTCAGTACCAAAAAAATCTGAAGTACACTTTTGAGGTGATTGAGAAGGTGTTCATGGAATTGGGCACTCACTGCTCTGCAAGGGTACAATCCCTTAAGACTTAACTTCTGCTATGACTTTGCTTTTGGGAGCTGTTTGGGAGCTGTTTTCAGACTACAAATGTTGATGTCTGAAAAGCCACAAATGTTGTGGCTCACTGAATGAAAACTGCCCTGGAAGGTCTTCCTGTGTTTATCATTGCTGTTTTATTTTTATTATTGCTGTTTTATTATTATTATTATTATTATTATTATTATTATTATGTACTCTTTTCCTTGTTTTGTGAAGTTTAGTCTCCAGAAGGCATTTTGCCACATTTAATTTAGTTTACTTTTATTTGAAAGTCAAGGAATGTGGCTGTAGTGTATTACTTTTGGTTTAAGATAAAATTCGGAAGAAACTTTCAAGCATGCAGTTACAGCTTTTTTCATTACATTACAAATTCACATTTATTAAATTAATAAGTCTTTGAAACTATCAAAACACTTTTAACTTAACAAAAGAATATAAGTTGAGAGACATGTGACCTTACTCAATAAATTGAGTTCAGTCAACAACTTGGGTTAAAAGTGGAGTTAACACAAAAAAGTTGCCTTGAAATTTTGAGTTAAGCCAACATTTAATTTTTTACAGTGCATGGTCTTCTTCATAATGTGACAGTGGCATGACAAACTTTATTTCTGTGTCCATCAGTAAAGGTGTAATAATTGCAGGTAGGAGGTAAAGTTGTGAATTGCTGGATAATGCACAAGGAATGGTCAGAACATTCACCATGTCATCACCAATGATCTAAGAATGGAAAAAAATCTCAGTTTAAACACTGCTCGTTTTATTTTTTCCATCTTTTTTTTTTTAAATAATAATGTTGTTTTTCATGTCAAACACAATTTTGACACACTTTTAAACATGTCACTTATGAACATTTCCCTTTCAGACAAGTGGACCTAGAGCATAAACTGATCAAATGAATAAAAACATTCTCCTGCTCCATCCCTTCTAACAACAAGCCATTCATGTGCATTTTTCCATTTCATTAAGTGCTCTGAGTGAACACAGCATCTGAATCATCTGCATCCTCTAATGCTCTAATGTCATGCCCACTTCTTTTGCTTTTTTTTTGCATGTATTTAAACTTAACGTTTTTGTTCCTGCCTCCACATGATCATCATTTGCATAGGCAAAGCCATTGTTTTTTAAGATGCTTTATTCCAAGCCTTGCTCCTCTAGGTAGCGCATACCACTTGGCTTTGATGCCAAATGAATCTTCACATGCCAAAACCAACACTGACATTTGTTTGTACTTTATGTAAATGCTTCTTTTGTTATCCATTATCTCCTTCTCTTTGATGTTTAAACAGCAGCGTGGCCACTCACACAGTCCATTCTGGCATCCTCATGCTATTTCTGTGGCAGTTTTCACTTCATGTACTTTATATTTCCCTGTTTGTTTACACGCATAAATCCTGCTCTGCCCCATCAGGTGCTCCTCAAGAATCGGTACTTGGTCCTCTATTCCACTGATGTTATCTAAAGAAAAGTATGTTTTTTTTTTTATGTCCAAATTATTTTAGACAAACCATCTGAAACGGTAATAACATCACACTAGGGATCACAAAGCCATTTTATTGATAGAGTTATCTTTTTTATTATTATTGATTGTTTAGTGACCTTCATAGTGCAGCAATTTAATGTCTTTCAATTAATAGCATGCCCTAGCGGACACTTCACTCTCTTTTTTATAGAGGCTGTTTCAGTCTTGAGGTGAAGTCTTTTTTGATGCTTCACATTTAACAAGTCCCCCTTTGCTTGTCTGTAACCACACATACTCAGAACACATTCATCATCATCACCATTTACTTATTCAGGATGGGAAGATTTATGAATGCTCAGTCAGCTTCAAACAGGATGTGAAAGGGAATGCTTTGAAAGGTGAGCTGTCCAGAGTTAATTAACTTAAAGTAACATTTAAAATTAACGTTGCTTGTTTTTAGTTGTAGCATGAAATCAGTATCTTGCTACACTTTGTCTCACATGCTTACTAAGGTCTCATATTGTTCTCCTGATCGGTTTTCTCTGAACTGCTTGGATATTATCCCATGTACATTCTTCTCCCTCAATACCATGTGCATTGAGTCAAAAAAAAAATCCTAAATTTTGGGCTTTTTGGGGGGTGGGGGGGTTACTCATCAGTCTTATACTGGATATTATTCTTCACACTGCGGTAAAGAGTGACTGCTTATCGAGTTTAGACCTAGTGGACATGAATTTCAATTGTACTGCATATTAATTATTAGTTTTAAACTCACACACAAAATGTTTTTTTAATCATTCAGTTAAACTTTTCCCCATTTTTAACCCTTATGCAATGTTCATGTTTTGTTACTCAGACTCAGATCATGGTGCTGTTGGACCCACCACATTATTGTCACTTCACCACCATGCCACCTTGGTTACATTCATGTATTTAATCTTGTATACACAAAGCATCTATTAGACTGTCAGACAGGGGTGCTGGACTTAACACTAATCCTCATGTTGCATGTAACTTGTGAAGTACACTTAAGTCTTTACTGTTTACAAGTAAGGTTCGAGGACTGATGTGTAAAATCTCAGCAATAAATCCTCACTCTGAGTGGTACGAATGACCCAGAGAAAGTATTTACACATACACACTCACACGAAACACAGAATGAACGTTTGGAGTTTTTACTGAGCCCTCAAGAGTCGGTCAGCTTCCAACACACCTGAACAGAGTAATCAATATCGCTCTTGCTTCAGCGTTCCAAGGTTAAATGTTGTGGGACCTGGAAAAAGCAAAGAGGTAAAATAACAGCAGCTCATCAATTATTTCCCTTTCTTGTTCTTTCCAGATCCCATAACATTTAAGCTGTACTTGTAGCTGACTGGATTGTGAGCTCCAAACATTCAGCCTGTGGCATCTGTGTGCAGTTACAATCTCACACCCATTTCAAACACCACTATTTATCCACTTTTATTTGAATCATTTCATAACGAGTAGGTAATTAGTGCACCTAGGGTTAGGGTTAGGGTTAGGGTTACCCTAACCCTACTGAGCAGCGGAGGTGACCTTCTCTACTACTTTCTAACAACTTCTTTTATAAAGAGAACTTATGCTTTGACCTTCCAACCTTAGTGAGTCTGTATGTGTGTGAGTATGTGATGTGCCTGGATCCTGATATTTAAGCAAAATCACACGTAAGGCCATGCTGCTGTGCTGAATATCAGAACGGCTATGTTAGTTTTAAACATGTATCAATACTCTGTAGCCAAAGTCAAAAGGTGAGTAGAATAATCGTTGGAGGTGGTGGACAGTCCCGAGAAACTTTACTTTATATTTCCAGTTATTCAACTTTAGAATATCAGCTTCATTAACATCTGGGTTCTGGTGTTATTCAGTCATATTCCAGACTCAGAGTGTGAAGGACTGGTTTTGGGAGCAGAATCATTTTCAAAAGTATTAGTATGTGTGACTTTTGGCCAGTGCATTCTTATCCCAGACTATAAGAATTAAATGTGTCACAATTTGTCTGAACTGCGAGCCAGTCCAGACATTAGCATGTTGCAGATTGCCTCCCTACTAGTAGTGCTATAAATTCAGGCCAAATCCCCAATCACACTGGGCCATTTACTGTGTTGATTTCCAAGCCTTTCAATGTTTCACAGATTTTGGATTCTTGCAAATAAACCCTGCATTTGAATCCAATCCTCCAGCATTACAGGAAGAAATTTATTTAAAGAGACATTTATTCAGTCCAACAAAATGTAATACTTGCCATTTGTTGTGATTAATTAAGGCATTTAAAGAAATATAAAAGAGCAGACCAGAGGCAGTGGTGTTGAATAAAACCTCCTTGAGATAATATAAAACTGACCAATGTTTTGTGTTTCTCCAGTACTTCATGGTCAGTTACAGGCATTTTCACACACCAAGGACTTTACACTCGTTGTGATCTTCTCACCTGCTCCTGCGATTTTCCTCCATTTCTTATGGATTCTAATATAACCAAGGTGACATTTTGTGTGTGAACTCTTATAGGTAAACTCATTATGAAACTGTAATATAAAGTTAACTCATTCAAATGCAATCTACTGTAATTGGGCTCAAGTGATAATAAGCAGGGAACAAGGGAAGGAGAAGACAGTAAGTACAAATGCAATAGCACACTATATAGAGGTACAAAAGTGTAACCTGATTTTCACAGCTTAATTACATTGAATTGTTAATTACACAATTAAAGAGTAATGTATGGTTATCTTTGATACAGTTACCTGCAGCTGTAGAGTGATTAGAGAGGGAAAAAAAGTACATAATGTAATGACGCGGGTCTCACGAGGGGCAGAACCACGTGAAAATGCTTTGCACTGTTCAGAACGGGCAGATCTGCAGGCTGCTACCATGCGGAGTTCTGAGCAGGCAAAGGCACGGCCATTTATAGACACGCTGTTGCCAGGCAACGCCACAATCAGCGTGAACACGCTTCACCTGCCACCATGTTTATTTAAGGTCCTGATACCTCGGCACTTTGTGCGATCATTTAGGTACCACAGGTAAGGTATCAGGGCCAAAGGCACAAGAGACAAGCACGCAGAAAGCCTCCCGAAGACAGAGAGAGAGTAAGAAAGAAAGGGATAAACATTCAGATTTACATTCGCCTTATACATGTTTGACTGTGACCAGACCTAACTGCCATCTCTCCTTATCTCCTGTTCTCTCCTCTTCTGATCTCTCCCCCTCTCTCCTTTTCCCTCTCTCTGTCTCTCTGTCAAGCTATACATGTCGCTCCTGAGTTGCCAGTGATCCAGACCCCTCTGCCCTCTGGAGCCGTCTAACCCGTCCTGGAGTCCTGCTTCTGGTTGGAGATCTCGTCGCATGGATGCCCCGTGTGGTCTGCCTGGGATGTGTATGGTGGATGGGGATGGTTTCCATGAAGACTGTCCTGTCCTCGACTGATGCAGACAGCTGTTCTCTGGGGACCTGTGACTTCAGCTGCTCGATAGTTGAGTCCGGTTCCTCTCAAGGTTTCTTCCTATTACCATCTCAGGGAGTTTTTCCTTGCCACCGTCGCCCTCGGCTTGCTCATCAGGGACAATCTTATCATTTTGATTCATACACATTCACATTTCATACAAACTTACTTCTTTTGATTGTGTAAAGCTGCTTTGCGACAATGTCAATTGTTAAAAGCGCTATACAAATAAAATTGAATAGAATTGAATTGATACAAAGAGAGCGGCATGCATCAGTTCAGCATGCGCGCTCAGTTTAATAGTACAAAAAAGGCACAAACCCCTCTCTCAAATAAATCCTCGGTAAGGGCAAAGGATATAGTTTTTTTTTTTCAGAGCCCCGTCCATTATCACGTAGAGGGTGGAGCTCTGTTTATTGTTGTGTTTTCAGTTTTCTTTGTTGTTTCCTTTTAAGTTCCTTAATTAATAATCCCACGCTACCTCCAAACGGAAAGGTCTTCCCATGCGTACCATAAGCGCTCTCAATTCAATTCAATTCAATTCAATTTTATTTGTATAGAGCTTTTAACAATTGACATTGTCGCTAAGCAGCTTCACACAATCAAAATAATTAAGTTTGTATGAAATGTGAATGTGTATGAATCAAAATGATTGTGTCTCTGAGGCAGTTCACACAAATCTTTGATTAAACTAAATAAATGTAATTTTTGTATATCTGTGTACAAGAAAATATCAATGATTACATGAATAATTGTGTAATGAACATGGACACAAAAGTTTGTATACACACTTGATACTTTCTAATATTGTATTTACTACATGCACAATTTACAAAATAAGTTGCAACTGAAAAAACACCACAAAACTAAATGATGAACCAAAAATCTTAATGATAAAAAATACAATTTAAAACATTCCCATAACTCTGTGTAAACTGCCTCAGAGACACAATCTTGAAATCCCACCTTCTAATACACTCTGGTGCAGAAAATTGAGGTCTGTTGTCTTTTCTGGAAGTGTGAATATGAAGATTGTCTGTTACTGTATGTGGTGCAGAGTTTGTGCGAGCGCTTATGATACGCACGGGAAGACCTTTCCGTTTGGAGGCAGCGTGGGATTATTAATTAGAAGACATGTTGAAAAATAAATGTATTTATTATGTTAACATATATATGTCAGTTATATACGTCATAAAGTATACTTGAGCCCAGTTAAAGGTCAACCACAGACCATTGCATGAGCCCCCCCTGTGACTTGGGCCAGGGCCATCTGCACAGGCAGTTACATTCATTCAGCCAGGAAGTGAAGAAAGCACAGATAACTGTTTCCAGGTCCTTATAAAATAAAATAAAAAATGCTTTAAATTGGCTACAGTTCTAAGGTGATTAAAGCCGTGCTACTGACTTGCCTGTTGATGTTCAGTCCCCAAGATTTTTAACTTCCTTTTCTTGCAGACATCAGTTCTATGACTCTGTGCAATTAAAAAATAAATAATAATAACACAGCACTGTCTCACATTTAGCATCATCATATACTGTAACTCGACACTAAAGCAGCCACATCACAAAACAGGTTTAAACAAAATAACCGTTTAATCAGATTTGGCAAAGATATTCATACGCTGAAATATTAATGAGGGTTTATTAACAAGGTGAAATATTAACAGAGGTTTGTAAATATGGTGATATATTGATGAGAGTTTGTGTTTTACACATTCACTGTCTGGCTTGCGTCCCACTATGCTGGCATCATGTCTCAGCTGTTATTTACTGTGTGTGTGTGTGTGTGTGTGTGTGTGTGTGTGTATCTGTTTAGCAGGAACACAGTGTAATTCTGTAAAAGATGTGTAAATATCACAGAGATTCTCTTTCAGTTTTACATCAGTGTATATTAAGTCCCATGAGGATGAGTATAAAAGCACAAATCTATATATGTATTTATACAGTAGTCGCGAATTGTAAAGAAAAACTAAAGGGGGATGGGGGATTTTATTTTTGTTTGGTGTTTGGGGGGGGGGGGGGTACAACTAATATTACAAAATGATTGTGAAATATGTCAAAAGTTTAATAACAGTTTCATTAACAAGATATAAGCTTAATTAAATCAACTTGAAGCCCTCAAAACAAAACATATGCATTTAAACATGCAATTGTCAAAACTATCATTTGTTCCTTTCCACAGCTTTCATCCGGAGAGGATTATAAGAGTAGAATAAAAATCTACATAAACATTAGTAATAAAATAATTAAATTTGATAGTACTGTAGTTTTGTATGACTGTGCACCAGTCTCTCTCTCACGCACACGCACACGCACACACACACACACACACGCACACACACACACACACACACACACACACACACACACACACACACACACACACACACACACACACTAACAATAACACACAAATGTTATTTTTAAATTTACGTTTCGTTTTTTGATTGAACTTCAAATCCTTAATGTGTTAAAGATTTGTAATCAAGTGAAATTAACACATTTTCACTTGATTACAAATCCTTAACACATTAAGATTATTTAGTAAAAATAAACTGTACATTAAAAAAACATATATATATATATATATATATATATATATATATATATATATATATATATATATATATATATATATATATTCATATATATATAAATTCATACAATTTCCATAATTTTCTTTTGATTCTGAAAAGCTGCTTTGTGACCACTGTTAAATGTGCTATATAAATACAACTGAATTGAATGTAAAACTGGCTTGATTGTACAGCTCATGGCAGAACATTTACTTCTAGCTACACTGTTCATCTCATTAAAATTTTGTGGGAAAAAATGAAGGTCCTCAGAGAACTCCTCCTGCTGTCTGCATCTGTCTGATTCTTTTACAGTATTGGCAAATAAAAACAGTATAAATAGCTGGAATGTGCACTCGGTAGTAAATAAAGCAGTGTAGTGATAAATATCACACTTTTCATGAATTCCATACATACATACAGAAAGAGAGAAAGAGAGAGAGATGAGTCTGATGAATAGCTGAACGATGTTAACTAATTCATTTCCCACGCAACTCTATCTGTTTCGATTCAGCAAGAGCGATGATGAGGAGCAGAAGAGCGAGTAATGAAAACAGGAAGTGTAGAAGAGGGAGACAAATACATATTTAGAGATTTCTATATCATTCAGCAACCACTGTGAAGTTGATTATCCTCTTATAAGATCAAATACCTACGTGTTTTATTCCTTTTATACTCAGAGGTGTGGAAAGTACACAAATCCTGAATTTGAGTAAAAGTAGAGCTTCTCCAGGGCAAATATTACTCAAGTAAAAGTCCCACATTTACTTGTGTACTTGAATAAAAGTACAGATGTTTTCACCTTCAAATGTACTTGGGTATCAAATGTACAGGGACAGTATTATCCAAGTAAATCTCTCTCCCTCTATCCATCGCTCTACTTCCTAATTGTGATCATGCTGTGTTCATCGCTGTCTGCAACCTTTTTTGGTTTTCAACACCTGTTGCATTATTAGGCGTGTCTTGAAGGAATGGCAAGTCATGCAATTACACATCACGGTCAGCTAATGGCAAAATTCTTGCTTTAAATTGTACACCCCAGTAGGGTTGGATAACACAACACCATTTAGAAGTTAAGATGTTTGCTGTATTTTTGAGTGGAGTAAAGGTAAAGATTATGCGCAAATAAAACTCCTCACGTAAAGTACAGATATACGAAATATACACTCAAGTATAGCGGGAATGTACTCAGTCACCTCCATCTCCGTTTATGCCACAGTGATTTGCCTTTGAAGTCAGTGTGAATGAGTCGTTAGTAGAAACAATTACACATTAGAATGAGTACAATAAAAAAAACTTTAAAAGAACACTGCCTTACCAATCAGAATACAGAGTACAGAGCTGGTTTACGAACTTCATGTCATATTACATTGACAGTTTATTTAGGACAATCAAACCACCTGACTATGATGACAGTGGTAACTCTAATAATGATTATCACTTTGTCCCTGATGAGCAGACTTAGGGTGATGGTAGCAAGAAAAACTCCCTGAGATGACAAAAGGAAGAAACGTTGAGAGAAAACTCAACAGAGAATCAATCCTCATTTGGGTGATATCTGATGTACATCTCAGGGATTGATTTGAGGTCACCAGTTAGCTGGGGCTGATGTATGTAACTGTATCCTGGAGGAGAGGTTTCACAATCCATGTTTCTGTTAAACACAGTATTGTTAAACCTTGGATTGCAAGCTGTTACAGTTTAATATTCAGTTGTTACTTTCGCTCTTGAAGTCTAGGGGATATAGGAAGCCAACATAAGAATTGTATTTTTTTTAAAAAAAAGGATGTTAATATAATAAAGGCTTTCACTGATTACTAACAGGGAGTAAACTGTGTGAAATAACGAAGCAAACTCGAGATTTGCAAAGAGCATTAGCAAACTTTAGTAAAAACACAATACACCCAATTGTTCCTTAGTTACAGTGGGACTATCAGGACTATCAGGTTAGCCTGTTTGTCTGCTCCCTGTCCTAAGCCCTGGATAGTCATCCTATGGTTGCTAACCGTCGGGATGAGTCACTGGTTTTTGTTGTTTTGATCAAATGGTTTTGGGCATGATGGAAGGCTTCTTGAGCACTGGATTTGCACCAGTTGATGCTCTCGTTCATCCAGGCACGTGGGGGCCAGCCTTGTTGGTTTTTGCCACCCATGTCTGACATGTCCACCTGCTTGATGATCTGTTTATTATTCATGAGATAGGTATGAACATATAACATTATCTTTTTCTCATTGGGTTAAGTAGCTAGTGCTATGTTCCAGGAATTCCTGATCTGTTCCTTTCAGATTTTGTCCTGCCACTTTATTTTTAATATTCAGCAATACCAATGTATTTCAATTGTCAATAGCTTCTTATCACTTTTATTTAGTGTCCACATTTCAGCCACATACAACTATGTACTGAAGACACATTCATATAGAATCCGTAGCTTTGTTGGAATGGTGATCTTGCTGGACGCCAGTGCACTGTCCGCTTTGGCGATTCATTTTTTAATCTCCACTGTGCAGTTGCTGTCCCACATGATTGTGCTTCCTACTCAAACTGTTCTGCATTTTCGATTGTTGATCACTATTTCATGCTCTGAAGACCATTGTTTTGCTCTTCCTGATTGTTTCCTTGTTGTTTACTAGGAGCTAAGTCTCCTGGGATAGGCTCCAGTGTCTATACGCTAAAGAGGTCAAGTCAAGTCAATTTTATTTATATAGCGCTTTTAACAATTGACATTGTCGCAAAGCAGCTTTACACAATAAGAGGTGTAGACAGTGAGTGAGTGAGAGTCATTATAACTCTATACAAAAGTAATTATTCTTACATTAATGGTTTTTAATGCTTGAAACATTTATTAAATGTTTTATTAAATATGGTGGATTTAAGGAATGAATAATGAAATAATGGTTTTGTTTTGCTTGAGGTTAGTGTGTGAGTGACTCTTACTTTGATAAAATATTAAGGTAACCTTTTCCCAGAACTATGGGATATAAAATCAAATCTTTCTATATAATACCGCTATAATTATAGCATTGTTGTTAGATAAAGTCTTTACGATTTAATTACTTTAATTTCAAATGTGTACATGTCATTCAAACTGCTTTTTCTAAAAGTGCAATGAAAACAAACAGGAAAACAATCAATCTCACAAACAATAACATATTCCGATGCTCCAGCCTCAATAATCCAATCATGTCCTTTCACATAGCTAGAAGGTAATAGAAAAGAAGAGAAGAGAAGAGAAGAGAAGAAGCCATGTGTACCTCCATTTCCACACCACGGTTAAAGGGTAACCATCTGTGGTGTCATCTTTACTTTGTGGGAATCATGTCTGAGATTTATAGCAGCTAGAAAATTGGCATTTCCTCCCAGTAAGAAAATAATGGAGCTGCTTGCATCATTTCCTCACAGACTTCAGCATCAACACAGCATCAATTTTGTCTCTGAGAAATCCTGAATAACTTCTTCATGTTTAGATCAATATGTGGCTTCACTGAGAACTTTACAAAGAAAAAAATCAAGGCTGCTTGGGAAGGTTTATTCCTGGATTTTAAAGCAAATAAGTTTTAGCATCACTGAGCAGGGTTTTCAGCTTGTTTCGAGAGGAACCTCGTGCACCAGAAAGTTTGGGACTAAGTAGAAGTCTCTGTCATCTCAGTAGAATACTTAATGTAAAAAACAATGTGAAGTGTGAAAGACAGTTACTGAATTACTGACAATTACTGAAAGGCCTTTATGTTATCTTCTATTTCACAATGTAACATTATTAGCTTTTCCAGAATCCCTTTTTGGTTTGGTTCAAACTGAAATCTATCAGGGACTTGAATTGGCACTGTATATTTATAAATAAAAAAAAACCATCAGTATTTAATAAGTGTATTTAGCTGATGAACATAGCTTTAGAAATTTTATTAGAATGTTTGGTTAAGAACTTATCATATGTAATTTCTGGATGATTCTAGTTTCATTTAGAGCATTTGCATCAGACAACGTCATCACTATCTTTTCATGTCAAAGTTTCTTTGTGAACCAATTTCTAGCAACAAAAGAAACTTAAAAACAAGCATTTTAATGGCAAGAACATCTTCACTCATGCATTCTGTGGTTTTGCCAAAGTGATTCAGTTACAAGATGGTGAAATATTAAAGAGGGTTTGTGTCTTACACATTAATTCTCTGTCTGTCATCACATCCTGCTGACAGTGTGGTCTGTACATCACTGATACAGTCTGTGTATCACTTATTTCTCTCCCCCACCCTCTCTCTCTCTCTTCCGCTCTCTCTTTCTCTGTAAACATGACACATGAAGGTGATTTTAGAGCTGAGTGTAACTCATAGCTGCAGTAAAAGGCTGCAGATAAATGCTGCGTCTAACTCATGTAATGCAGTCCTGAAATAAAGCTCAATGATGTCATGAATTATTTAGTGTAATTCAATAAAACTGCAATGTCTGCCCGTATGTGGCAGAGTCCAGTCCCTTGTGCATATATAATTCATTCGCCACTTTTTAAAAAGGAAAAGAGAGAGAGAGCAAGATGGTAATTGAAAGAGGTAGACCATTCCTGCCAAATTTGATCCAAAGTTCATGTGGGTGTTTGTAGCATGTGGTTACTGCAAGCAGAAGGCAATTGGATAGGCAATCCAAGTATCAGAGTCATAGTTCCCAGTGTGGGTCAAAACATTGGTGGGCAACATCAACAAAGGATAATCTGTATTCAAAAACAAAAATACACTCAAAGGTCAGAAAAATAAAATCAATACACAACGAGAGAAACCGCAGGCTTAGCAAAAATTACCATCTACTGAATTTTGTGTTAAAAAAAAAACTGAGAATAAATAGGAAAAGATTATTATTATGTTAATATTATTATTTAAATATTATTTGACTTTTTGCTTTTATATGTATTGATAATTGTTATGGTGTGTTTATTACATTACAATTGCCCTATTGCTTTTAACAATCTTTTTAAAATACAGACATATGATGTTATTTAATTTGTCATTTATTACTCATTCAATCATACTCTATAGCACTTATCCAGTGCAGGGTCGCAGGAGCCCTGGAGTCTATCCTGGGAACTCAGGGCACTAGGCTGGACAAACACACACCCTCACATACACACATAATGGGCAATCTGCATATCTTTGCACTGTGGGAGGAAACTGGAGTACTCAGAGGAAACCCACACTATATTCAGTATAACAGTATAACAAACTAATTAAAAATAAGTTATACTTATTTGATTCAACTTAAAACTTTTAAGTGTTTTAACTTCCAATAACTCAAATTAAATAGTTGAAGTCATTGTAATTATAACTTCCAAATGATGTAATCTCATTACCAGACGTTTATTATTATTATTAAAAACAGCAAATAATTGTCTTAAATTTGTGTGTTGCATTATAGCATTCTATTTAAAGAGTGATACGAAGAAAAAGAGTCTTGAATAGCAAATGCATTTTATTTAAATTTGAAAACGTATAGGTAAAAAAAAAATCTGCACTATAGAAACAGTCAACATTTAGTCACTGGTGCCATGTCAGATTATTTAATGTTTTAAGAATTGAGAAAATACTACACTTAACAGCAGATTTAAATTTGAAAATGCACGCTCGCCGCCATTTTGAAATGGTAAAGGAGTCGTTGCAATACATGCAGGAGCCATTGCCTCTACATGTTTCCCTGGAAATAATATCGGCCATCATTTCTGTGGTTGCTGCTGTTTGTTTAGCGGTTTTAATCTGGTAATACAGTTACGGTATTTTGTAACACTAGGTCAGGATTTACAATTTTCCAAAACATAGATATTTTTGTGTTCATGTGTAATGATCACATTTGTTATAAACCTAGTTACACAAAATGGGGTCTTGAATCTAACTTCTGGTGCGATATAGGATTAGCGGAACAAGTAAAGACAAACAACAAAACAACAACAACAATTTAACCAAAACCCAAAGTGATGAAGCGATGAAAAACAAACAAACAAAAAAAAACGATGCAGCAAAAAAACAAAATATATACAAAATATATACAAACGCACAAAAAATGGATGAGTGTGTGTGGATGGAATAAATTGTCCAGATTCCGGGTTATTTATGAGTGTGTTTGTGAGTGTGTGTAGCGGGAGAGATGGTTTGGTTTTACTGAATCAGTCCGGGAGCACAAAAAAGGAGCAAAAGGGAAGTGAATGTGTCTGGCAAGGATTAATCCAGCAAAAGGTAAAATCCAATTAGTCTGTCTTCACTCTCTCTCTTGAATAAAAACAGCTCTGTCTCTACTCGCTTTTTTGCGGCAACGGTTTAAAGCCGACCTCTCGTGACCGGGAAGCGCAGTCTCGCGAGAGCATGATTAGGAACCAAAACCCAGTCTATGGGGTAAATAAAACCCAGAAAAGCACAGCTGCTTTTCCTTTATCAGCTTATTAATTTTTTCCCCTTTAAAAAGCGCTTTATATTCAATTCAATTCAATTTTATTTGTATAGTTCTTTTAACAATTGACATTGACAATTGTGCACATGTATATTGTGTAAGGGCAGAAAACTGTTCTGTTGTATATTTCTGCAGTTTCTACATATTGTGTTAAAAATAAAAATGCATGGGGATGGAATGTTCCTTTTGATTAAAATGTTGAATTCCTATTGGAATGTAAAACATTTGCTTCTGCATATGGAATTAAAAAGTCTTTATATATAATGTTTAAGGAATTAAATTTTGAGGTAATATTTAATAAGGGTTTTTTTTTTTTTAACTTAAAAATAAAATTATATGTTTTTTGGAATTAGGGCACGGGTGGCTCAGTGGTAGGTGTTTCACCTGCCATGTGAAAGGCCGTTGTTTGATTCCCAGCCAATTCCAAAACCCCAGCCACTGAATGCAGTGCCGGCCCCAAGCCCAGATAAAATGGGAGGGTTGCATCAGGAAGGACATCCAGTGTAAAACCTGTGCAAAGCTTGAATATGTATTATTGAAATTAGCTATTATTATTTTATTACAATGCTCCTGGATTCTGAGCTTCCTGACAAACAGACCACAGGTGTTAAAGTTCGGACAGCAGTTCTCAGAAAACATCACACTGAACTCAAGATTGTGTTCTGAGTCCCTTATCTCTTCTCTCTCTACACCCACGACAGCTATTCTCGACACAGCTCCAACTCCATTGTGAAATTCGCAGATGACACAGTGGTGGTTGGTCTGATCCAGAACAACGATGATACAGCTTATCTGGAGGAGACAGCAGAACTATCTTCTTGGTGTAAGAACAACAACTTGGGAGGATGACTTGACCAGGGAGATTGTGGTGGACTTCAGGCGACTCTCAGTACACGCCGCTCAAGACCAACGGGACTCTGGTGGAGAAGATGACCAGCTACAAATATCTGGGAGTCCATATCTCTGAGGACTTGACCTGTAGACCTCATATCTCTTCACTGGCGAAGAAGGCAAGGCAGTGCTTGTACTACCTTAGACAGCTGAGGAAGTTCAGGATCTCTGGGGGTCTGCGCAAAACCTCCTACACCTGGATCATCTAATCTGTTGTCTCTGGGAATATTACTATCTGGTTTGAGAATAGCAGCTCCCAGGACAAAAAGAAGAGTGATTAGGCATCACTAGGACTGAATCAATGGGAACAAGCGAATCACTAGGACTGAATTGCCTGATCTACAGGACATGTACATCAGGCAGTGCAGGTCCAGGGGACAGCACATTATAAAAGACATTCACCACCCTAACCACCAGAGATTGAAAGTAACGTATTACATTTACTCGCGTTACTGTAATTGAGTAGTTTTTTTTTTGTGTACTTCTACTTTTTAAAGTAGTTTTTAAAATCTGCAATTTCACTTTTACTTAAGTATGTTTTGTTTGAAGTATTGTACTTCACTATATTTGAAATCATATTCGTTACTGAGTAAAAAATAAATAAATGAAAAAGGAAAAAAAAGAAAAAAAATGCAACTGTGAAGGAAAAAAATTGCACCCTGGAACCCACTGCACTGATTGATTGATGGGCGGTGAGAACAAACACGCTAAATTCACAAGAATGATGGAGACAGACAAAACAGATGCCGGTGATGCAAACCCTTGGCCATTGTAATTGCCACTACTATGTTGTACAGTATACCACATTATGTATTGTAGGATTTCAGCTCTGGGTCAGAGGTGAATCGAATCTTTAAGGATTCGGGTAATTTTATTAAACTGGGCTAAAATTTATAGCATATACTTTATCTGCTACCCGTCCAGCATTTAGCAGGATTTAGTGTATCTTACCAATTCTACTTATCACGTGGCCACTAATGATAATACAAAATCTGGTATTTCTCAATTATGAGCAAGGTAACTTAAGATCTGGGCAAATGTTTAGACTTAAAAATACATTGGGGGCCTCCGAGTGGCGCAGTGGTTAAAGCGCTCGCCCTATCATCCGGAGATCGCTAGTTCGAATCCCGGGTGGTGCTGTAACCTCTCGCAGCCAGAGGTCTAGAGAGAGCTGATTGGCCGAGCTCTCTCAGAGGGGAGGGATGAGAGGTACTTAGTGCTCCTACATTAATCACGGCTCTACAGCCAGTCAGGGGCGTCTGTGAGCTCGCGCAATGGAAGGAGTGGATAGCGCCGACCTCCGAGTGTGTTACGCCGCCCCCAACGATGCGCGAGCGAGCAGTTCGAAAAGATGCAATCGGCTGGCGTCACGTGGTTCAGAGGAAACACGTGATAGTCTTTGGCCCTCCCGGCTGAGTGGTAGTAGTAGCCTTAATGTGGGAGCCCCCTAGTGACGGGGAGGAATTGGACACTACTAAATTAGGGAGAAAATCGGGGAAAAATCCAAAAAAAAAAAAAAAGACTTAAAAATACATGACCAGGACAACAGTTCTTTATCAAGAAACAAGAATTTATTTGACTAAACTACGATACATGAAACTACGCTATTAAACATACACGCACACACATACACACAAAACAGTTCAAAGGATGAAGGTTAATAAAGTTTTCTAGTACTGTTCACTAGACCTGAGAAAGTCACAAGAGCAGAGTCTTGGGTTTAAGCTTACGGTTTCGTTATGAAGCGAGCACCAATTTCAGCCAGGTATGAAGCTTTGTTTTTTACATGCGTTGCATTGCGGGCTTCTTCAGTGATTCGCATTCGTTGTTAGGGAATCACGGCGTTGCTGATTGGCTGCTGCTCTGGCGCTGTGATGACGTCTCTCGGGGAAGCCCTTCGCTGATGCGCTGGTTGCTTGGTTACTGACGGCAGAGCTCTGGCACCTCGTCTAGTGAATTCTTCATTGCAGAACTTCGCTGTTCTGGCAGAAAGTTTGCAGTTTGCTTGCCGGTCAGACGCAGGGCCAAAGTAGACGGTGGTCGAAAGAGCTTGCTTCAGAGGTGTAGTTGACGTTCAGCCGCTGGATGACGTGCCGATGTGTTTGGACCCTGGGGTTTTAACCCTTTGTTGTCTGTCCGTCCCACAGGTGATTGGTCCAATCGGATGTGGTTGCGGGCTTAGCCCCGCCTCACGTTGTTCCCCCTTTTGCGCATACATTAGGCCGGGTTTTTCGGCTGTCGCATGGGACCCATCCGGTTGGAAATTTCAATAGCTTTTATAAATGAATTTTACACAGGCTCTATTCATGTTACTAACATTTCGTGTACATGAGCGTTCTTTGAATAAGACAAGCTTTCAATGGATACCACACATCCCATATTTTACACACTCATTCAAGCTTAAAAATATATAACAAACATGTAATATGTTTAATTTTTAATAAAGTAAATTAATGTGTAAGACGAGGGATAGGGGAGGGGCTAATTCCACACACACACACACACACACACAAATGAAAATGCATATCTAGGACTGCGAACTTTTACTTTTTACTAGGACAATATCACAATACATTTACACATGAAACATTTGCACACTTTGCACACTCTAAACTTGAACTGCAGTCTTGCACATTATCCTGCCAATAATTCAATTCAATTCAATTTTATGTGTATAGCGCTTTTTACAATTGACATTGTCGCAAAGCAACTTTACACAATCAAACAATGCAAGTTTGTATGAAATGTGAATGTGTATGAATCAAAAGGATAAGATGGTCCCTGATGAGCAAGTCTAGGGCGACGGTGCTGAGGGAAAAACTCCCTGAGATGGTAATAGGAAGAAACCTTGAGAGGAACCAGACTCAACAGGGAACCCATCCTCATCTGGGTGATAACGGATAGCAGGGATTGATCAGCATAATAATGTGTAAGACTGAAAGTTCAGTAAAACAGGAGATGTTCGTTATTAGAGGCTCAAGTAGACTGTAGGAAATTCCAGTCCTGAACCATCGAACGACTGAAGTCACAGGTCCCCAGAGAACAGCCGTCTGCATCAGTCTAAGACAGGACAGTCTTCGTGGAAACCATCCCCAGCCACCACACACATCCCAGACAGAGCACACGGGGCATCCATGTGACGAGATTTCCAACCAGAAGCAGGACTCCAGGACGAGTTAGACAGGTCCAGAGGGCAGAGGGGTCTGGATCACTGGCAACTCAGGAGCGAACATGTACATGACAGAGAGACAGAGAGAGGGAAAGGAGAGAGGGAGAGAGAGAGAGAGAGAGAAGAGGAGAGAGCAGAAGAGAAGGAGAGATAACAGTTAGGTCTAGTCACAGTCACATAATGTATAAGGTGAATATACATTTAGTGCAGAGTGCAAGCAGGGACTCCGGCAGGACTAACTATAACAGCATAACTAAAAGGAAACACAGACATGAGGGCTCCCTGTGATGTAAAGCAATCAATCACCTCACCGTCAACAAACCTGAGTGATCAATGAGAGTGGGGAGGACAGCATCTAAACATACCAGTTGACCAGAATACTCTACATCCATGAGTCCCCCAGATCTGCTCCTTTACCTAAGGTTCATCTATTTACAAAAAAGCTTGGCTAAATAAATAGGTTTTTAGCCTAGACTTAGAGTCCTGAACATTAATAGGAAGACTATTCCATAACTTTGGGGCTTTGTAAGAAAAAGCTCCGCCCCCTGCTGTAGTTTTAATAATACGTGGTACTGACAGGCAGCCTGCATCCTTTGATGGAAGTAGGCGTGGCGGATCGTAAGACACTAACAGTTCACTCAGATACTGTGGCGTGAAACCATTTAGTGCTTTATATGTCAAAAGTAGTATTTTAAAATCAATGTGAAATTTCACAGGGAGCCAATGCAGTGTAGATAAGATAGGGGTGATGTGCTCGTATCTTCTGGTTCTAGTGAGGACTCTCGCTGCTGCATTCTGTACTAACTGAAGCTTGTTTATACACCTAGTTGAACAACCAGACAGTAAGGCGTTACAATAGTTCAACCTAGAGGTGATAAAAGCATGAACTAGTTTTTCTGCATCATTTAGTGACAATATATTCCTTATCTTGGCAATATTTCTAAGGTGAAAGAAAGCTATCCTGGTGATATTATCTACATGTGCTTCAAACGAAAGGCTGGAATCTATAATCACACCGAGGTCTTTTACTGTTGCACTTGATGGAACAGAAAGGCCATCTAAAGTTACAGTGTGATCAGAAGGCTTACTTCTAGCTACTTGTGGTCCTATGACCAGAACTTCTGTCTTATCAGGATTAAGCAGAAGAAAATTAATTAACATTCAATCTCTTATGTCCTGCACACACTGCTCAATTTTAGCAAACTGTTTTTTCTCATCTGGTTTTGCTGAGACGTATAATTGTGTGTCATCAGCATAACAATGAAAACTAATACCATGTTTATGAATTATGTTGCCCAGAGGAACATAATGAGTGTTGCGTGTAGGTATCTATGTTAATTAAATTACTAAAATAGACTTTCCGATTCTTTCTAAATTTATGTTTAGCTCGGGGAACAGACACAGTCTCAATATGATGAACCCTGAGTGATGACTCTATGCAGCTATCAGATGGTTGGTTCATCCTGTCTGTCTGCTCCCTGGCCTGGGCTCTGGATTGTCACCGATTAACTAGGCCTCTTCTGAGACTATGTGCTATACTGCAAGAAATGAGAGCAGCACCTTCCCAAGTGGGATGGACACCGTCCCGCCCTAACAGGCCAGCTTTGCCCTCAAAGGTCTTCCAGTTATCTATGAAGCCCACATTGTTATCGGAGCACCACCTGGACATCTAGCGGTTCAGCGACCATAACCTGCTGTAAGCTGTCGCCACGTCTCATTGGGATGGGACCAGAGCAAACTACTTCATCGGACATCGTCTTCGCTATTTTAAACACCTCTGTAAAGTTATGCTTGCTAACCTCTGACTGACGAAGGCGTATATCATTAGCTCCAGAATGTACCACTATCTTAGAGAACCTATGCCGTCCTAGAGCCCTAAGATTACCTGCTATGTCCGGTGGTCTGGCTCCAGGGATACACCTGACCACTGCCGCTGGCGCCCCTAAAGGCCGAGCTAATTTCACATGTCTCAGTATAGAGTCTCCTATAACCAGAGCTCTTTCAGGTTTCTCAGCGGGTGTATCACTGAGGAGAGCAAACCTGTTGGACACGTGAAGCGCAGAAGAGATGTGCTCTGGTGGGCTAGCCTTAGCATTAGCTTTGGCTGAACGAGTATGCTGCCGAGTCGTCACCCACTCGCCCCATTGTGAGGGCTCTAATGTTGGAATTGGGGGCTGGTTATCTCCGCTTGCGGCACCCAGACTTTCTGCTACGGGAATAACGCTGCTCTCGCGCTCACTAACCCTCTCTGAAGTCTGGATGCGCTCCTCTAATGCGAACATCTTTTCTGTCAGGGTGCTAACTAACACACACCTATCACAAATAAAATCATCACTAACGACGGAGGAAGAATGTCTAAACATCCTGCACTCCACACACTGCAAAATGGTATACATGATAACGTACCTTTGTGTCAGAGTTTAATTATTTGGTGATGGATTCCACTTGTTGTTTGTCAAATTATATGCGCGTTCTCCCAAAAAGCGCAAAATAAAAACAAATAAAGTCCAGTAGTATTAAAGTGTAAAACTAGTTTGTTATTTAGTATAAATGGGAAAAATATCATTATAAAAATAAAATATAATTTAAATGCTGTTACAAACAAACAAGGAACTTTCGCGGGAACAATACGGGAAAAAAAGCTACGTCACCAACAGGGACCAAAGATGAAAAAAGAAAAGAACCAGAAATGTGTAACGTAGGTATCATAGGCAAATGTGCAGTTTGGTTGGTATTTTGGTGTGCTCCAACACGTGTGTGGAAGAAACAAAGCAAGTCCAAATAGTTGAGTCCTATGTGGAGTTCTGGTTGAGAGTCTGTATAGCCTGCAGGAAGAACCTTCTCTTAAGTTTCTCTTTGTTGGCCTTCAGAGGGTGGAATCACTCTCCTTACAGCAACAAAGGAAACAGTCCATCGATGAGGTGGCTGAGGTCCATCACAATCTTCCTGGCCTTGGTCCAGCACTGCTTGCTGTAGATTGAGTGCAGGTCAGTGAACTTGGTGCAGATGCACGCCACCCTCTGTAGAGCTCGTCTGTCCTGCATGGTGTTGCTCCTGAAACAGATTACGATGTTGAAACCACATTTAGGTAAATGACCTACTACTGGCCTCTGATCAGAGATTGCGCTACTTGACCCTAGTAAAATGTTTGACACCATTGATCAAACTGTTCTTTTTGATAGATTAGAAAATGTTGTAAAAGCTAAGAGAATTTCCCTCTCATGGCTCAGGTCTTATTTGACAGACTGTTATCAGTTTGTAGATGTAAATGGTTCCTTTTGGTCCACCACATTGTAAGGCACACACACACACACACACACACACACATGCTCAAGACATTTTTACTTCACAGTCATTACCCAAACTACACTGGAGGTCACTCTCACCAAAAACTACTTTGCACAGCAGATTTTATTTGTTCTTCCTATTTATGCATCCAGTTTGAAACAATGTTGTTATCTGCTGTGTTATTTTATTTTTAGCTACAACTAGAAAAGATGTAGGTGTCAGCTCAAATATGCACCCTCTTGCAGGAAAACAATATCCTCAAAGAATTTCAACATAGTACAGAAATTGCACTAGTTAAAATCGCAAACGACTTTTTTTTGAAAGTTTTTAGCTTTGGACCAAGGCTGCATCTCAATACCCGTCTTACTTGATCTTAGTGCTGCATTCAACACTATAGATTACAAAATCACATAAGTATTCAGGGACAAGCATTAAAATGGTTTTGATCGTACCTGTCTGACCGATACCATTTTTTTAGATCTAAATGGAGAAGTGTCCGGTGTAATTCCAGTGAAATATGGGGTCCCACAAGGGACAGTTGTAGGACCTCTGCTGTTCTCCATATACATGCTTCCCTTGGGTAACATCATTAGAAGACATGGGATTAGTTTCCATTGTTATGCTGATGATATCCAGTTGTACATCTCAACAAAACCAGATGAAATACCCAAGTTGTCTAGACTTACTGAGTGTGTCCAAGATATAAAAGATTGGATGACCGATAACTTTCTTTTACTAAATTCTGACAAAACAGAAATATTACTTATTGGCCCAAAAAAACAGTACACAACAGCTCTCACAATTCAGCTTGCATTTAGAAGGATGTACTATTACTACCAGCTCGACAGTGAAAAACTTGGGCGTGATTTTAGACTTTTCTTATATTATATTTCTTATATTACAAAGACAGCCTTTTTCCACCTTAGAAATATTGCCAAGCTTAGGAACATTTTATCTGTATCTGATGCAGAAAAGCTAGTTTATGCATTCATGACCTCCAGACTAGACTATTATAATGCATTATTAGGTGATTGTCCTGCATCCTCAATAAGCAAACTACAGTTAGTCCAAAATGCAGCCACCAGGGTTCTCACCAGATCAAGAAAATATGATCATATAACCCCAATATTATCATCCCTGCACTGGCTACCTATTCAGTTTAGAATTAATTACAAACTAGCATTACTTACATACAAGGCTCTAAATGGTTTAACTCACAAAAGATCATAAAACTCCGGACTTCTGGTAGTTCCCAGAATATCAAAATCTATGAAAGAGTGTAGAACATTTTCATATTTAGCTCCAAAGCTTTGGAATAGCCTTCCTGACAGTGTTCGGGGCTCATGCACAGTTTCCCAGTTAAAAGTCGACTCAAGACGCAACTCTTTAATTTGGCATACACGTAAATCATCCCATAACCTCATACACCAGTACATCTATCCTGAATGGCAACTACGCTAGTTGTTTCCACCTGCTCTTTATTTTTCTACCCATCCCGAGGGATCTGGAGATTGTGGCAGCTTCAGTAGACTGAGGCCAACCCTGTGAGGATCCTGAGCCATCCAGAGAAGGACCTGCTCCAGCTGGATTCTGCTTCATTCGTTTGGAGCTACATGTGCTGCTCCTGAGCTTCCAGTGATCCAGACCCCCATCTGCCCTCTGCACCTGCTGACCCTGTGCTGAACTGGACTCCATGTTAACTTAAATAACTTCTGTCATATTGAACTTCCAGCTGCATAACACACATGATGTCATTATTTGATTCCTAATATCTGTTAATCACCCAAATGAGGATGGGTTCCCTGTTGAGTCTGGTTCCTCTCAAGGTTTCTTCCTATTACCATCTCATGGAGTTTTTTCTTGCCACTGTCACCATCACCCTTGGCTTGCTCATCAGGGACAATCTCATTATTATCTATACATTTTTTTCACTATATACACGCCCATAAATCTTCTTTTCAATTTGCGAAGCTGCCTTGAGACAATGACCATTGTTAAAAGCACTATATAAATAAATGAATTGAATTGAAAAAATTTAATTGAATTCTAGTGTTTTCAGTGGTCAATTACCTCACTGTGTGTCTGCATTGAGACATGTTTTATATACCTGCTCATAGACTATGCTGATAAAACTTGACACTACAAAAGGGCAGTAGAGTTGTTGTTGTAGGATTGTTCTTTCTCTGTGAACTCTTTTTCTGGTCATGAATGGTAATCCTATTTTGCATGTGCTTTAAATGATTTTTGTTGTTGAGCGTTAAGTTCATGAGCTAGACTAGGATAGATGCTCACAAAGATCTGAAGAGTTCAGACACATTACAGCAGAGATGCTACTTTTATTTACTTTAATTTTATTTCCTTTGCCAGCTCTCTGTGGGTTGGTTGTTTCAACTGATGTAGTCACACAACTTCTTACAAGTTCAACCTCTGTCCATGTATCTTATCCATCTTTTAATTCATCTAGTTCAAATATCTCATGTTTTCCAAATGCCTCTCGGATCTTGGTGATGGAGAAGAAGACTTGGGAGGATGCTCTGGACTACTGCAAGATGACTTACACAGGTCTGGCCTGTCTGACTTCATCCCCCCAGCTAGTCCTGCCTGAAACGATCACTGCTCAAACTCTCAATGCATGGATCGGTCTGCGCTTCATGAATGGAAAATGGTTTTGGGTGGATGGGCAGCCAGTGGAGAGCCTGGTCTCATTTCCTTCATGTCCAATTCCCTATCACCGCTGTGGTGCTTGTGACACTGAGACACACACCTGTGACAACAGAGACTGTGGAGAGGAACTTAACTTTTTTTGCTACTGAAGGTGAGTAACACATCCAGAACAACACACATTGTTGTATACATATAAATTCAATCACTTTATTAGCATGCCAAAATCATAATTTATTATTCATATCTCAAATACTGCACTAAGACAAATTTAGTTACAAGTTAAATAATAATGAAAGATGTTCAATTTCTTTCTTTCTTTCCACAGAGAGGCATCTTTCCTTAAATCTTCTACAGAATGAAATAGAAGAACAATACGCATACACATATCTTATGTTCAGATTATTGGATTAATATTTATACGCTGTAACAACTATTTGTGTGTGTTTAAGTTATTCATAATGGACATGTAACATATCTATATATTTGTGTGTGTATAATGTTTGTTGGTTGATAAAAAATAAATGAAAAGAATAACACACGTTTTCAATAAAAGTTTAGGATGAGAATATGATGGACTATAAAAAATTATTGGATTACTTTTTTTTAATGTATAGGGTGAGTATTTATGTCAGAGTACCTTCTAGAGAACAGGTATCAACGTGCCTTGTTTATACAGCTGGTGAAATAATAATGAAACAGTCAGTAGAACTGCACTTGCTCAACATATTCACACTGTCTAAAATGTACAGAAAGCCCACAGCGCAGGGATCGTCAGCATTCTGTATATACACCTGTACAATGTACATGTGCTCACACCTCATTGAAAGTAAAAATACCAATACTGAATTCATGAGTGTCACCTGTTGCCTGTAGCCATACAGTATGCTACTTTGTTCTTTCTAGTTTACAACAACACTTCAATATTCACTACTTTTACAAAGAAATATTAAATTTTTTATATATTAAATTGATGTATAAGTATTATAAAATCAATCCTAACTAACAAAAGTCAAATTCATTTACACACACACACACAGGTCAGCCATAACATTATAACCACCAGCCTACTACTGAGTAGGTCCCACATTTGCCACCTTAACACTGTGTGTTCTGACACCTTTTTATTGGAACCAGTGTTAACCTTGTCCTCAATTTTAGCTACCGTATCGCTTCTGTTGGATCGGACTACACGGGCCATCCTTCACACTGCATCTGCATTAGTGAGCCTGGGCCACACATGACCCTATTGCCAGATCACTTTTGGTATGTCCTGACCACTGCAGACCAGGAACATTCAAGAGCTGCAGTTTTGTAATTGCTTGAAACCCATTTGGCTAGCCATCACAATTTGGCCCTTTTAACAGTAGCTACTGTGTTGAAAACATGGGTAAGCAGGAAAATGAGCAATATAATATCGTCTACTGTCTACCTTTAGCATGAATAATGGCAGGCAATCTTTTTTAAAAATAATTTTGCATGAGGTCCTTCATTCTCTCAGCTGGTATAGCTGCCCATTCTTCTTGGCAAAATGCCACCATTTCCCATAAATTTTATGGTTGTCTTGCATAAACTGCATGTTTGAAATCTGCAGAAAAGTGGCTGAATAATATTGAGGTCAGGAGCCTGTGATGGCCGGTCCACATATCTCTGCTGCAGAAGCTGTGAGATTTGTCTAGGTGTTGTCTGGCGTGTCTCGACCATGCAGGTCATTTGTGTTCAAGTACCTCCTTATTGTGCTCTTGTTCTAACTGACCTTGGTTTAGTATCAACAGAACCTCTTATTCTCCATCTTGAACAGTGTTGACAGGCATTTTCAAATGTTGAGATATATTTTTATTAACTCTTCCTGCTTTATAAAGCTCAACTATTTTATCACGCAGGTCCATTGCCTGTTCTTTTGTCTTCCCCATGGTGCAGTATCCACCTCGTGAGCTGAGAAACTCACTACGTACGCACAAACACTATTTACAATTACATGAGTCACAGGTGTGGAAACATCCCTTTAATAGCCATTTAAACCTGTGTATTTATAATGTGGCCAACCATGCAAGAATGTGTAAACTTTTGATCAAGGGTATTTGAGTGATTTCAGCCATCATTAGGTTTTTAAAAAGAGTCAAACAACTAGAATCAGTCATATTATCCAAATCGCATTTACATAAATGGCAATGTTTACCAACTCCTTTCAGAAAGTACAAACTTTTCAGCACAACTGTATTTTAATTTTGTTGCAAATCCTTTATTTTTACATTTTAGTTTTCATATCACTTTCTTTCTTTCTTTATCTATTCCATCTTTATATTTATTTATGTATTTATTTATTCACATTTGATTGTATTTCCTCTCAGGACCGTGTGTGTCACTGATTATTGTTGTTTTTTTGTTTTCTGTATTTGTGTAGGGTGTGTACTATGGTAATTGTGTGTGTGTGTGTGTGTGTGTGTGTGAGAGAGAGAGAGAGAGAGAGAGAGAGAGACTGTATGGATGATTTAATACAGTTTGCATTCATCAACATGCACAAATTCTAATAACAAATCTGCCGTTCACACAACCTGAACAAACTTTAAATTATATATGAAAGTTTTTATACTTTTGACTACAAAAGGGAGGTTTTTAGGCTTTTTTCCCTTCAATTAATTAATTTTTACTCATTGCTCCTGTGGTTGAATTTTGATTTTGATTTTTAGTTCACAAAACATGTTGGTTTATTCATGTAAATTTGTTTTACATAAATATTTTCCCCTCATATGTGGAACATGTGGTTTAAATAATATTACATATTTCTTTAAATATTTTATTAATGTTTTTGTGCCCTTTTTAACCAGTCAAGCATTAATCTTAATTTTTGTCATTTAGATTTATTTAATAAATATGCAATATTTTTTCTTTACATTTTTACTTTATCACAATAATTACAAGATGAATAGATTATATGGAATAAGTGGCTTTATGTAATGAGGTCCAGGGCCATTGGCAGCTGTAACAGCTTTTGTGAAACTCTGATAGGGTATTCATTTTTGCAGTTACAAATGGACTGATGTAACACATTTACACCTACACAGCAGTGACAGGGGCGACAGTAGCTTTGAATGGAAAGCGCTGAGAAGACAGCCACCAGAAGTGTGGATAGTTACTGACTCACCTTCATAGTGTATATATATCAAATTGAATGTGTGTTTTTGTCCTCTTGGTTTGGTAGCTGTCCACTACAGTGTGTGTGTGCATTGGTAAAATACACTTTCTCTGCTCATAGCCCACAAATGAAATAAACAGTCTGTTTTAGCCAAACGGCAAAATATTGCTTGAGCCAAACAGCACTACAGGGAAGGCTCTGAATTTCTTTGGCTTTCCTTCAAACCTGGTCATTTCTGTAGACAAACTGTTAATTTCTGGGGACTTTAATATTAGTTTTGATCATTCAGAAGACCCTCTGAGAACAGCATTTATGTCCATACTGGACTCAGCAGGAGTAAAACATTTTGACACAAGACACACACATAAAGCAGGTCACTCTCTAGATTTAATAATATCCTTTGAATAAAGTATTAAAATATAGTGAAATTTCCAAAATGTGAAGTTATTTTAGATCATTATCTCATCTCATTTAAAGTGTGTCCAGTAATAATGAACGAACAGCGCCGCACTACCACATTAAACATCCACATCAACTACCACACAGAGCTTAATCAGTAATCTCTCAGCGTTATCAACTTTGATTAAATCACCATCTGACCCCACAGAACTCGATCAGGCAACTAAATATTTAGAGTCAACATTCCGTAATACCTTAAACAATGTAGCTCCAGCAATTTTTCCAAATAAAAATTATTACAGATGAGAAACTCGCTAGTATACTCCCTGGTATATAATATAATACACAAACTTTAAAACAGACCGGTCGAAAATTAGAATGTAAATGGCGTCAAACTAAATTGTTAGTATTTCAAATGGCATTTTGGAAGAGCATCCTGAACTATAAACACGCTCTTAGTGTTGCTAGGTCAACATATCTCTCCAATCACAAACAAATGCACCTCTACAGACCCCACTGTCAAGCTCCTGAAATTTGCAGATGACACTACAATCATCGGCCTCATCCAGGACGGTGATGAGTCTGCATACAGAAGGGAGGTCGAGCAACTGGCTGTCTGATGCACTCACAACAACCTCAAAATAGTGGAGATGATCGTGGACTGCAGAAGAAACCCACCCGCACTTCCCCCACTCAACATCGTGAACAGCACTGTGACAGCAGTGGAGTCATTCCGGTTCCTGGGCACAACCATCTCTCAGGACCTGAAGTGGGACATTCACATTGACTCCATTGTTAAAAAGGCCCATCAGAGGTTGTATTTTCTTCGCCAGATGAAGAAGTTCAACCTCCCGCAGGAGCTGCTCACACAGTTCTACTCAGGAGTCATTGAATCCGTCCTGTGCACTTCAATAACTATCTGGTTTGGCTCAGCTACAAAAGCAGACATCAGAAGATTACAAAGGACGGTTCGGACTGCTGAAAGGATTATAAACACTCCCTCCCCACACTACAAGAAGTGTATATATTCAGAGTGAAGAAAAGGGCTCGGAATATCACTTTGGACCCCTCACACCCAAGCCACCTTCTTTTTGAACTTTTGCCGTCTGGCCGACGATACAGAGCATCGAACACCAGAACAGTCAGGCACAATAACAGTTTTTTTTTCCCCAGGCAATTTACCTCATGAACAGCTAAAACATTCTTCTCACTGTGCATTAAATATATGCGCAATATTGTGTGCAACACCACTGTGCAATATACTGTGCAATACTGCAGATATTTACTTAACTTATTTGTAAGTATCTCACATCCTACTCCATTTGATGTTAACCCAATAAACTCATCCTTATTTATTTATTTTTTGTTTTGTGTCGTGCTGTTTTGTCTTGTTATTTGTTTTGTACTGGAGCTCTGTCACTAAAACAAATTCCTTGTAAGTGCAAGCGTACTTGGCAATAAAATTCTTCTCATTTGGAATTTTATAGAAATTAACAAAAATAATTGTAGATTTGTATTTAATACTGTAGCAAAATTAATTAGGAATATGACCAGAAATCTACAAATCAATACCATGCAATTGTGAGAACTTATGGGGTGAGAGTTTCAATAAAAAAATTGTAAGGATCAGACAAAAGACTCAGGCTTTGAAACAAGACTTTTAATAAGTTTAATAAGCATTTATGCAGATGATAAGCTAACCTAATCAAACAGGTAGCTTCCTGTTTGCGTATTGTTACCGCGAAAGTTCCTCGTTTGTTTGTATCAGTGTTTAAATTATCCTGCCTTTTTCTGTTTATACTAAATAACAATATTAACTAGTTTTTTGTTCTAATACTACCGGACCTTTGCCTTTTTCCAGTCACAAACAACTGAAGGATGAACAGAAAAGCCTTAGCAGTTAGCCCGTGTAGTGTGGATGGTAAACCCAAACGCGGAAGCAGCACGAATAGGCAGGATAACCACGCGATTAGTCTAAGAACTCTCTTACGTGAAGAGCAAGGATCTACACAAATAAACCCGTGTTCTAGCAACACACACTCAATCAAAGAAGCAACCCGAATCGGTGAGTACTCACAGAATAGTCGGCGTAGCTTCAGCAAAGGCATGGGAGAACTCACTGACTGAGCAATGTGAAGCACCATTTTGTCTCCTTTTATGCTTCCTGGATCGCGACCGTACTACTTCCGGGTCCTAATGCCGGTCGTGTTACGAGATCGTTGTGTGCATGACATTTCCGTTTTTTTGTGCTTTTTCGGAGAACATGTGCATCTCCTCATTTAAGAACAACAAACGGAATCCATCACCAAACAACTAAACTCCGACTCAGGTACGCTATAATGGATACTATTCAGCTTGTGCAGTGTGTGCAGGATCTTTAGACATTCTTCCTCCGTCGCTAGTGATAATTTTACTTTTGATAGGTGTGTTAGTTAGTACTCTGATGGAGAAGATATCAGCATTAGAGGAGCACATCCAGACTTTAGAGAGGGTTAGAGAGGTCTATACTGAGGCATGTGAACTTAGCTAGGCCTTTAGGGGCGCCAGCGGCAGTGGTCAGGTGTATCCCGGGAGCCAGAGCACCGGACATGGCAGGTAATCTTAGGGCTCTAGGTCAGCATAGGTTCTCCAAGGTAGTGGTACATGCTGGAGCTAATAATATACGCCTTCGTCAGTCAGAGGTTAACAAGAGTAACTTTACAGAGACGTTTAAACTAGAGAAGGTGATGCCCAATGAAGTAATATGCTCTGGCCCCATCCCAATGAGACGTGGCGACATAGCTTACAGCAGGTTCTGGTTGCTGAACCACTGGATTTTCCAGGTGGTGCTTGGAAAATAATGTGGGCTTTATAGATAACTGGAAGACCTTTCAGGGCAAAGCTGGCCTGTTAGGGCAGGACAGTGTCCATCCCACTCGGCAAGATGCTGCTCTTATTTCTTGCAGTATAGCACATAGTCTCAGAAAAGGGCTAGTTAAATCGGTGACAATCCAGAGCCCAGGCCAGGGAGCAGACAGACAGGATGAACCAACGATCTGCTAGCTGCATAGAGTCATCACTCAGGGTTCATCATATTGAGACTGTTTATGTTCCCCGAGCTAAACACAAATTTAGAAAGAATCAGAAAGTTTGTTTTAGTTTTTTTAATTAACATAGATACCACAAACTCAGATCACACTGAATGCGCAGCCAGCACCTCTGATCTGAAGCTAGGACTGTTAAATATTAGATCTCTCGCATCTAGAGCAGTTATTGTTAATGAAACTATCACAGATCAGGAGTTTAATATACTATGTTTAACAGAAATCTGGAGTAAGAGAATGAGTATGTAGCTTTAAATGAAGCTAGTCCTCCTAGATACAGCTAGATACACCATGATACAATGATAATCCGACTATGGTACAAAAACACGGACACAAATTTAATGCATTTGAAGTTCTTTATAGTAACTTAAAAAGTGTAGCTACAAATATGAAGTCTGCTCAGTCAATCCCACTAATTATCATTTACAGACCCCCAGGGCTGTACACTGAATTTCTCTGTGAATTTGCAGATTTCCTCTCAAATCTTGTTGTTTCTGTAGACAAAGTGTTAATATTCATTTTGAGAATCTAGAAGACCCTCTGAGAACAGCATTTATGTCCATACTGGACTCGGTAGGAGAAAATCAATGTGTAGTAGGACCCACTCATGAAGCAGGTCACACTTTAGATTTAATATTGTCCTTTGGAGTAAGTAAAAGAAATACAAGTCTGAAGCTATCTCAGACCACTGTCTCACTTAATAAAGTGAGTTATAGTAATAATGTATTCAATAATCAATAATCTCCCAGAGTTATCAACTTTGATTGCATCACCATATGACTCCACAAGACTCGTTCAGACGACTGATCAACATTTCATTATACCTTAGATAATGTTGCTCCAGCTAAAAGGAAATTGTTTAGAGATAAGAAACTCGCTCCCTGGTAAACATTAGGCGAAATAGTCAGCCTTTGAAACCAGACAATTTAAGTTATACAGATAATAAACTAACCACACCACATCAGAACCTAGAATAATTTACTCCCCTTGAAGAGAGTGAACTAATTTCACTCATCTCTTCTTCAAAACTGCCAACCTGTGTATTATATCCTATAATGACATTTTCTCAAACAGATTACCAGCAATAACAGAACCCCTGTGGAAAATAATTAACTTTTCACTCAAGAGTGGGTATGTTCCCAAATCCTTTAAATTAGCAGTTATTAAACCACTAATTAAGAAACCCGACCTTGACCTTTGTCAAGTGTCCAATTACAGGCCGATGTCAAACCTCCCTTTTATCGCTAAGATTCTGGAAAAGATAGTAGCACAGCTACTCTGTTCATATCTACGTAGGAATGGCATAAACTAATTTTATCAGTCAGGATTTAGGCCTCATCACAGCACAGAGACAGCACTTGTTAAAGTAGTAAATGATTTCCTATTGGCCTCTGATCAGGGTTGTGTCATTATACTTGTGTTACTTGACCTCAGTGCTGCTTTTGACACTATTGATCATAGTATTCTCCGTCACAGATTAGAAAATGTAGGAATTAAGGGAACTGCCCTCTTGTGGCTCAGATCCTATTTGACTGATCGTTATCAGTTTGTAGATTTAAATGGTGACCTCTGCATGTTCTAAAGTGGCGTTTGATGTTCCACAGGGTTAAATTTTAGGCCCACTGCTTTTTTAGTCTTTACATGTGTCACAAACTGGTATGACAGGCGGTTCAGGCGGATGTTATCACCATGGGCATAAAGGGCAGGCACAGGCACACGGGTGATTTCAACATAGAAAGTCTTTAATAGTGCACAAAAACAAACAAACAGGCTATTTGTGTGAGCACAGGTGTCCGTTCTTTGTACGTCGCTAACTCAGTTAGCTGGATTTGATTGTTATGGATTTGTCCTGATCTTGGATTGTTTCGTTGTTCGAAGCGAATCTCGCACTTGCTGTCATAGCAACATCTCCGTAAGCTTAAACCTGCACGGGAGCAGGTTTATTTCATGTAAACAGGATTTAGGCTGCGCTCCTGGCGCGTTATGATTAGTTGAAATGGTGAGGTCACATCTGATTGGTTAAAGGACATGACTGATGCGGACTGACTGCCTCCGTGGGGAAAAGAAAAGTATCTTGCATGAATATATGGATGGATGTATTTAAACATAAATACAGTATATGTATACATGTGTGTGTCTGTGGTCATCATTCGTGTGTTAATCTCCGTGTGTGTGTCTAATCATATGTAACAATCCCCCAAATGTAATATCCCCCGATTGCGTCTATATAAGTGGAGGTAATTTTCTCAAATCTGTCGCAGTCATGTCTTGTCCGTTTATGAGAGAGCAACCGGTTACTGAAGGTGTGAGGATTATACGTAGAGTTTTTCAAATTCCTCATTTATTGCGTGATAGACAGGATCCTTTAGCATGACAACATACTTCTTACTATACTTGTATTTGAGGTAATCAGTTACATCATTTTTTTAAGTAATTTTAAGTAAACAGAACTATCAATATTTGAATTTGTTGCAAATAAAGTAAATTCAATCCAGCGCGGGAATCGAACCCAGGTCTTTCGCATGGCAGGCGAAACACCTCCCACTGAGCCACCAGTGCACTTTAGATTTAAACTGGTGGAACTTTGAGGTGACAGTTACTGTTACTTAAGTACTTATGATTACTTAAAATATCAAATTTGTTCAGCTAACTTTAAATTAATACAAATAGGATTTGAGAGTATATATATATATATATATATATATATACACATACACACACACACACACACACACATACATACATACATACATACATACACAACATGGGTAACATGGGCAGCACTCACGTATTTAATAATTACTTTTATTTTAAATTATCTTTATTAAAGTTTGAAATTCTCCATAACCCTCTAATAAAAGCTCTTTCTCCGCTTGAGAAAAAAAAATTGAGCTGCTCTTTTGCCATTTCATCAACCAATCGCAGGGGTTGTGATCAGTGTTTCTACTGTTGATGCATATCGCCTTTTAAACAAACGCACGAATGCGCAATAATCCTAGACAACTCAATCCAGCTATACTAATCATCAACAACAGGTGTGCTGGAAGAACCGAATTAGCTGCATTGTAATTAGCACGATGATCTCATCTTAGATGTGTCAATTCATCTCGGATGTTTCAAGCGACGTACGAAGAATGGACCCCTGGGGGGTATTCCAGAAAGCAGGTTATGTGACATACCCTGGTAAGTTTAAGAGTAAGTTTGTGGATATCCTCAACTTTCGGCTCCAAAAACGGAGGTAACTCTCTGGGTATGTTTGTAACCATAGCAACTTACTCTCTGAAGATAACCTGCCCGGTAGCAGGTTATGTTCCAGGGTAAGTTTGTTTCAGAGGTTTATTGAGCACGGCGTTCGCTTTTGATTATGATCCTGTGGACGTAGAGGCACAAATTATACAAGTTTTTTTTCGCCGGGAGAGAGTTATAAGACCGCGTATTGATGTCTTTTAATTTCCTAATGATTATTTGAAAGAGTGTTATCGGTTTTCAAGGAAATCATTAATTTACTTAACACATCGCTTGAAACCGCATATTGCTAATGCTCAAATTAATTAAACACACTGAGTACATAAGTAACAGTAACCGTCACCTTAAAATTCCACCAAGTAAAACTCTATAGAGTGCTGGTGGCTCAATGGTAAGTGTTTCGCCTGCCATGTGAACGACCTGGGTTCGATCCCCAGGCCGGCATGTTTGCACCAACAATTTATTTGATTTGCAACAAGTTCAACAAACTCAAAAATTTACAGTTCTGTTTACTTAAAATTGGAAACATCACTTAAAAAAATTTATGTAACTTATTACAGTGTACATAGCACTTTGGGTTTTTTTTGCGTCATGGGATTTTTTATACAATGTGGGTGACGCAGAGCATGTGGGAAAGGCAACTGTGTGTAGAGCCGTTCGCACAATCTGTCTGGCACTTAAACACTTTTTACACACATCATAAACCCGATTAAGTTGTCAAAACTCAAAAAACTTGAGGTAATCAGTTACATCAATTTTTTTAAGTAATGATGTTTCCAATTTTAAGTAAACTATATATATTTTTTTAAATAAATTATTGTGGCAGTTGTTGGGAATCGAACCCGGGTCTTTCGCATGGCAGGCGAAACACTTCCCACTGAGCCACCAGAGCACTATAGAGTTTAAGAAGGTGGAATTTTAAGGTGACGGTTACTGTTACTTACGTACTTACGATTACTTAAAATATCAAAAGGTTCTGAATACTCAAAAAGGTCTATTAATTTTACCTAATTTCAATTATTTAAGTTAACAGTACTCAATGTGTTTAATTACTTTGAGCATTAGGGTTTACAGTGTGTAATAAAAGGGAAGCCGATGTCAAATGTGCTATTTAATACTCTCACACATTTACTCTGTCCGCTATTTTTTGCCAAGCAAACTCTCTTTCTTTAGCCGATGCAGCCGTGTTGCTTTTTTCATTATTATTGGCTTAAATTCTTCATATGCTGCATTTAAACCTCCAACTCCGCGTCTGTGAAGTATGCCGCTCGCTTTTTTTCACTTTGATTTTCCATTTTGACTCGTGAAATCGGCGATCCATTGAAAATGTCTTTATGTAGCACCGTGCACGCGCATTAACTCTGGGTAACCAGTAGGAGGTTGATTAAACTTACTCTTCTCAGGGGTTTTGGAACCGACATACTCATGGTATGCAGGTTTGGAGTAAATCAACCCTGAGGTTAAGTTTTACCAAATGGTAAGTTAACCCAGCTTTCTGGAATACCCCCCAGGAGTGCTCAAACATACACACAGGTCTCTTAACACATACTCAAGTTCTTGAGAAAGACACAGGCTCTTTAAGGCATACAGACTCTTTAAGGCATACAGGGAGCACACTGGAGGATAGGGAAACACACTGGAGGCTAAGGGAATACAAACAGCACACAGCACAGAACTTAAATAAAACTCAGAAAAAAACAAAACAATACACTTACAAACATCATCAGACAGATAAGAGAAAACAGAGTCTATATAAACAAACCAAAAATAAAACACAATCAAAAAATAACTAAATCAAAACAAATGCCCTCTGACAATATTAATGCTCGACCCACTTTCCCAGAACAACCAGCTATTTATAACAATACTAATGAGCTACCTTGTTTCAGGTGAGCTCCAGCATCACCTGACCGAGGTGTCTTCTGGGAAACTGAGTCGATTAACAAAAAACTACAAAAAACAAACAAACGTGCACACAGTGCCCTCTAGGGGTGGACCCTTACAACATGCTTCCTCTGGGCAACATAATTTGTGAGCATGGTATTAGTTTTCATTGTTATGTTGATGACACATAGTTGTATGTGTCAGCAAAACCTGATGAGAAAAACCAGCCTACTAAAGTTAAGCAATATGTGCAGGACATAAGAGATTGGATGTTAATTAACTTCCTTCTGCTTTATCCTGCTAAGACAGAAGTTCTAGTCATAGGACCACAAGCAGATAGAGGCAAGCTTTCTGATCACACTGTAACTTTAAATTCAATTCAATTCAATTTTATTTGTATAGCGCTTTTAACAATTGACATTGTCGCAAAGCAGCTTTACACAATCAAAAGAATTAAGTTTGTATGAAATGCGAATGTGTATGAATCAAAAGGATAAGATTGTCCCTGATGACCAAGCCGAGGGCGACGATGGCAAGGAAAAATTCCCTGAGATGGTAATAGGAAGAAACCTTGAGAGGAACCGGACTCAACAGGGAACCCATCCTCATCTGGGTGATAACGGATAGCAGGGATTGCTCAGCATAATAATGTGTAAGACTGGAAGTTCAGTATAACAGGACGTGTGTTTAAATTAAATGGAGTCTGGAGTTTAAATTAAAGGTTTGTTCCTGGAGGTAGACTGTAGGAAATTCCAGTCCTGAACTATCGAACAACTAAGTCACAGGTCACCAGAGAACAGCCGTCTGCATCAGTCGAGGACAGGACAGTCTTCATGGAAACCATCCCCAGCCACCACACGCATCCCAGGCAGACCACACGGGGCATCCATGAGACGAGATGTCCAACCAGAAGCAGGACTCCAGGACGGGTTAGACGGGTCCAGAGAGCAGAGGGGTCTGGATCACTGGCAACTCAGGAGCGACATGTATAACTCGACAGAGAGACAGAGAGAGGGAAAGGAGAGAGGGAGACAGAGAGAGGAGAGAGCAGAAGATAAGGAGAGATGGCAGTTAGGTATGGTCACAGTCAAACAATATATAAGGTGAATGTACAGTATATTTAGTGCAAAGTTCAAGCAGGGACTCCGGGAGGACTAACTATAACAGCATAACTAAAAGGGAGAGCCAGAAGGAAACACAGACATGAGGACCATCTGTGATGTAAAGCAACCAATCACCTCACCATCAACAAACCTGAGTGATAAATGAGAGTGGGGAGGACAGCATCTAAACATACCAATTCACCAGAATACTCTATGTCCATGAGTCCCCCAGATCTGCTCCTTTATCTAAGGCAAATTTATTTACAAAAAATGCTTCGCTAAATAAATAGGTTTTTAGCCTAGACTATGGTGTTATAGTTAGTCCTGCCAGAGTCCCTGCTTGCACTTTACACTAAATATACATTCATCTTATACATTGTTTGACTGTGACCATACCCAACTGCCATCTCTCCTTCTCTTCTGCTCTCTTCTCTTCTCTCACTTCTTCTCTCCCTCTCTCTATTTCCCTCTGTCTGTCTCTCTGTCAAGCTACACACATGGACAAAATTGTTGGTACCCTTCGGTCAATGAAAGAAAAACTCACAATGGTCACATAAATAACTTTAATCTGACAAAAGTAATAATAAATAAGAATTCTATGAATGTTAACCAATGAAAGTCAGACATTGCTTTTCAACCATGCTTCAACAGAATTATAAAAAAAAATGAACTCATGGAACAGGCCTGGACAAAAATGATGGTACCCCTAACTTAATAGTTTGTTGCACAACCTTTTGAGGCAATCACTGCAATCAAACAATTCCTCTAACTGTCAATGTTCGTGACGTAGCTTCCTGTTTTTCGTATTGTTCCCGCGAAAGTTCCTCGTCTGTTTATAACAGCATTTTAGATTATATTTTGTTTTTTATAATTATATATTTTTCCCGTTTTTACTAAATAACAAACTAGTTTTTACGCTTTAACACTACTGGACTTTATCTGTTTTTTTGCGCTTTTTGAGAGAACGCGCGTATCATCTGACCAACAACAAGCGAATCCATCAGCAAATAATCACAACTCCGGCACAAAGGTACGTTATCATGTCTACCATTCAGCTCGCTCAGTGTGTGGACTGCAGGATGTTTAGACATTCTTCCTCCGTCATTAGTGATAATTTTACTTGTGATAGGTGTGTGTTAGTTAGCACCCTGACGGAGAAGATAGTAGCATTAGAGGAGCGCATCCAGACTTTAGAGAGGGTTAGAGAGCGCGAGAGCAGCGTTAATCCTGTAGCGGAAAGTCTGGGTGCCACAGGTGGAGATAATCAGCCCCCGACTCCGGCAGTAGAGCCCTCACAGCGGGGCGAGTGGGTGACGACTCGGCGGCATACTCGTTCAGCCAAAGCTAACGCTAAGGCTAGCCCGCCGGAGCACACCTCTTCTGCGCTTCACGTGTCCAACAGGTTCGCTCTCCTCAATGATGCACCCGCTGAGAAACCTGAAAGAGCTCTGGTTATAGGAGACTCTATACTGAGACATGTGAAATTAGCTCGGCCTTTAGGGGCACCAGCGGCAGTGGTCAGGTGTATCCCGGGAGCCGGAGCACCGGTCATAGCAGGTAATCTTAGGGCTCTAGGTCAGCATAGGTTCTCTAAGATAGTGGTACATGCTGGAGCTAATGATATACGCCTTCGTCAGTCAGAGGTTAGCAAGCATAACTTTACAGAGGTGTTTAAAATAGTGAAGGCGATGTCCGAAGAAGTAGTTTGCTCTGGTCCCATCCCAATGAGACGTGGCGACATGGCTTACAGCAGGTTATGGTCGCTGAACCGCTCGATGTACAGGTGGTGCTCCGAAAACAACGTGGGCTTCATAGACAACTGGAAGACCTTTGAGGGCAAAACTGGCCTGTTAGGGCGGGACGGTGTCCATCCCACTCGGGAAGGTGCTGCTCTCATTTCTTGCAGTATAGCACATAGTCTCAGAAGAGACCTAGTTAATCGGTGACAATCCAGAGCCCAGGCTTAATAATAAAATATATGTACAGTAAAAATATACAATAAGAAAAATATAAGAAAATAAAAATATAAGAAAAGATATAGAGAATAAGAGAACCTGGGTGCAAATGTAGAAAAATATATATCTGATATAAGAAATATAAGAAAGCCTAGGTGTACCTAGGTGTACAGTATGGAGGAATATGGAATATAAATAGAGATGTCCAGGGAGTGTGCAAGTATGCTATAAAGTGTTTTGTACTTAAAGTGGCTTGTGCTATAGAATAAATAGTAATGTAGTGTGAAGGGTGTGCAGTTATTGTCCCAAGAGTCCAGAGAGTAGTGTAATGTAGTGTAGTGTGAATGGTGTGCAATTTTTGTCCCGAGAGTCCAGAGAGAGTGCAAGAAGCATGAGTGTGGGTGTGTACAGTCAGTACTGTTTGGTGTGCTGGTTGAGAGACCGTATCGCCTGCGGGTAGAAGCTCCTCTTCAGTCTCTCTGTATTGGTCTTCAGGGAGCGGAATCGCTTTCCTGACCTCAACAGAGAGAACAGTCTATTACTGGGGTGACTGAGGTCCTTCATGATCTTCCTGGCCTTGGTCCAGCACCGCTTGTTGTAGATTGAGTGCAGGTCAGGGAGCTCGGTGTGGATGATGCGCTCAGCTGATCGGCCAACCCTCTGTAGAGGTCGTCTGTCCTGCATGGTGCTGTTCCCGAACCAGGTCGAGATGTTTCCCGTCAGGATGCTCTCTATGGTGCAGGAGTAAAAGTTCCTGAGCACCTTGGAGGGCAGTCTAAAGTCTCTCAAGCGCCTGAGGTGGTACAGACGCTGTCGGGCCTTCTTCACCACGGTGTTGATGTGACAGGACCGTGACAGGACCATGACAGGTCCTGCTTGATGTGGACACCGAGGTATCTGAAACTGTCTACTCTCTCCACTGGGCTGATGTTGATGACAGGGGTCTGGTAGTTCCTCTCTTGCTTTGTGCTAAAGTCTAGTACCAACTCCTTCGTCTTGCTGACGTTTAGAAGGAGATTGTTCCTCTGGCACCAGTGCTCCAGATTCCCAATCTCCTCCAGGTAGGCCGTCTCATCATTGTCAAGTCAAGTCAAGTCAATTTTATTTATATAGCGCTTTTAACAATTGACATTGTCGCAAAGCAGCTTTACACAATAAAAAGAAGTAAGTTTTTATGTAATGTATATGAATCAAAATGACAAGATTGTCCCCGATGAGCAAGCCGAGGGCGACGGTGGCAAGGAAAAACTCCCTGAGATGGTAATAGGAAGAAACCTTGAGAGGAACCAGACTCAACAGGGAACCCATCCTCATCTGGGTGATAACGGATAGCAGGAATTGCTCAGCATAATAATGTGTAAGACTGGAAGTTCAGTATAACAGGAGATGTTTTAAAAATAAAAATGAGTCCAGTTTGTTCCCGGAGGCTCAGGTAGACTGTAGGGGATTCCGGTCCTGAGTTATCGAACAACTGAAGTCACAGGTCCCCAGAGCATCACTCGATGACAGGACAGTCTTCATGGAAACCATCCCCAGCCACCATACAAATCCAGGCAGACCACACGGGGCATCCATGCGACGAGATCTCCAACCAGAAGCAGGACTCCAGGATGGGTTAGACGGCTCCAGAGGGCAGAGGGGTCTGGATCACTGGCAACTCAGGAGCGAAACATGTATAGCTCGACAGAGAGACAGAGAGAGGGAAAGAAGAGGGGGAGAGAGAGAGAGGAGAGAGCAGAAAAGGAGAGAACAGAAAATAAGGAGAGATGGCAGTTAGGTATGGTCACAGTCAACATGTATAGGTGAATGTATAATTAGTGCAAAGTGCAAGCAGAGACTCCGGCAGGACTAACTATAACAGCATAACTAAAAGGGAGAGCCAGAAGGAAACACAAACATGAGGGCTCCCTGAGATGTAAAGCAACCAATCACCTCACCGTCAACAAACCTGAGTGAACAATGAGAGTGGGGAGGACAGCATCTAAACATACCAGTTCACCAGAATACTCTACGTCTATGAGTCCCCCAGATCTGCTCCTTTACCTAAGGCTAATCTATTTACAAAAATGCTTGGCTAAATAAATAGGTTTTTAGCCTAGACTTAAACACTGAGACTGTGTCTGAGTCCCGAACATTAATAGGAAGACTATTCCATAACTTCGGGGCTTTGTAAGAAAAAGCTCTGCCCCCTGCTGTAGTTTTAATAATACGTGGTACTGACAGGCAGCCTGCATTCTTTGATCGAAGTAGGCGTGGCGGATCGTAAGACACTAACAGTTCACTCAAATACTGTGGCGCGAGACCATTTAGTGCTTTAAATGTCAAAAGTAGAATCTTAAAATCGATGCGAAATTTCACAGGGAGCCAATGCAGTGTAGATAAGATAGGGGTGATGTGCTCGTATTTTCTGGTTTTAGTGAGGACTCTCGCTGCTGCATTCTGTACTAACTGAAGCTTGTTTATACACCTAATTGAACAACCAGACAGTAAGGCGTTACAATAGTCCAACCTAGACGTGATAAAAGCATGAACTAGTTTTTCTGCATCATTTAGTGACAATATGTTTCTTATCTTGGCAATATTTCTAAGGTGAAAGAAAGCTATCCTGGTGATATTATCTACATGAGCTTCAAACGAAAGGCTGGAATCTATAATCACACCGAGGTCTTTTACTGTTGCACTTGATGGAACAGAAAGGCCATCTAAAGTTACAGTGTGATCAGAAAGCTTACTTCTAGCTACTTGTGGTCCTATGACCAGAACTTCTGTCTTATCAGGATTAAGCAGAAGAAAATTAATTAACATCCAATCTCGTATATCCTGCACACACTGCTCGATTTTAGCAAACTGGTTTTTCTCATCTGGTTTTGCTGAGACATATAATTGTGTGTCATCAGCATAACAATGAAAACTAATACCATGTTTACGACTTATGTTGCCCAGAGGAAGCATGTAAAGGGAAAAAAGCAGTGGGCCTAAAACTGAGCCCTGTGGAACACCAAACTCCACTTGAGAACATGAGGAATGATCACCATCTAAATCTACAAACTGATAACGATCAGTCAAATAGGATCTGAGCCACAAGAGGGCAGTTCCCTTAATTCCTACTACCTTTTCTAATCTGTGAAGGAGAATACTATGATCAATGGTGTCAAAAGCTGCACTGAGGTCCAGTAACACAAGTATAGTGACGCAACCCTGATCAGAGGCCCATAGGAGGTCGTTTACTACTTTAACAAGTGCTGTCTCTGTGCTGTGATGAGGCCTAAATCCTGACTGATACAGTTCATTTATGCTATTTCTGTGTAGATGTGAACATAGCTGCTGTGATACTACCTTTTCCAAAATCTTGGAGATAAAGGGAAGGTTTGATATCGGCCTGTAATTAGAAAGCAGACAGGGGTCAAGGTCAGGTTTCTTGATTAGCGGTTTAATAACGGCTAATTTAAAGGATTTGGGGACATACCCACTACTGAGTGAACAGTTAATTACTTTCAACAGGGGTTCTATTATTGCTGGTACTATCTGTTTGAGAAAATGTGTCGGTATAGGATCTAATATACAGGTTGACGATTTTGAAGAAGAGATGAGTGAAATTAGTTTCCTCGCTTCAAGGGGAGTAAAGTGTTCTAAGTTCTGATGTGATGTGGTTAGTTCATCTGAATTATTTAAATTGTCTGTTTTCAAAGCCTGAATTTTTTGCCTAATATTTATGATTTTATTATTGAAAAAGTTCATGAAATCCTCACTACTGCATGATGTTGTTGTGGAGATTTCTGCAGTGGTCTTGTTTTTAGTTAAGTTAGCTACGGTATTAAATAAAAATCTCGGGTTGTTTTTGTTATTTTCTATAAGAGTGGAGAGATACGTTGATCTAGCATCACTGAGAGCTTTTTTATAGTTCAGGATGCTCTCCTTCCAAGCTATTTTGAATACTATCAATTTAGTTTGGCGCCATTTACGTTCGAATTTTCGAGTGGTTTGTTTTAAAGCACGAGTGTGGTCATTATACCAAGGAGCGAGTTTCTTATCTCTAATCATTTTCCTTTTAACTGGAGCTACATTATCTAAGCTATAACGAAGTGCTGACTCTAGATATTCATTCGCCTGTTCGAGTTCTGTGAAGTCAGATGGCGATCCAATCAAAGTTGATAATTCTGGAAGATTATTGATAAAGCTCTGTGCGGTATTTGATGTAAATGTACGTTTAAGGTGGAAGCGTGGTGCTGTGCTGCATACATTATTACTATAACACGCTTTAATCGAGACAAGGTAGTGATCTGAGATAACTTCAGACTGTGGAATTGTGGTTATATTTCCTATAATTAATCTGAAGGATAATATTAAATCTAAAGTGTGACCTGCTTTATGAGTGGGTCCTACTACAGACTGATTTACTCGTACTGAGTCCAGTAAGGACATAAATGCTGTTCTCAGAGGGTCTTCTGGATTCTCAAAATGAATATTAAAGTCTCCAGCAATTAACGCTTTGTCTACAGAAACAACAAGGTTTGAGAGGAAATCTGCAAATTCGCAGAGAAACTCCGAGTACGGCCCTGGGGGTCTGTAAATGATGAGTAGCGGGATCGACTGAGCTGACTTTATGTTACTATAGAGAACTTCAAATGCATTAGATTTAAAACTGTGTTGTTGTACGAGAGACAGATTATCGTTATAAATAACTGCGACTCCTCCTCCTCTACCAGTTAGCCGAGGCTGGTGTATGTAGCTGTATCCAGGAGGACTAGCTGCATTTAGAGCTACATACTCGTCCTGTTTAATCCAGGTTTCTGTTAAACATAATATATCAAACTCCTGATCTGTGATAATTTCATTAACAATAACTGCTTTAGATGCGAGAGATCTAATATTTAACAGTCCTAGCTTCAGATCAGAGGTGCCGGCTGCGCATTCAGTGTGATCCGAGTTTGTGGTATCTATGTTAATTAAATTACTAAAACAGACTTTCTGAGTCTTTCTAAATTTATGTTTAGCTCGGGGAACAGACACAGTCTCAATATGATGAACCCTGAGTGACGACTCTCTGCAGCTAGCAGACGGTTGGTTTAGCCTGTCTGTCTGCTCCCTGGCCTGGGCTCTGGATTGTCACCGATTAACTACACAGTTTTAAATTTAATGCATTTGAAATTCTCTATAGTAACATAAAGTCAGCTCAGTCGATCCCGCTAATCCTCATTTACAGACCCCCAGGGCTGTACTCGGAGTTTCTCTGCGAATTTGCAGATTTCCTCTCAAACCTTGTTGTTTCTGTAGACAAAGTGTTAATTGCTGGAGACTTTAATATTCATTTTGAGAATCCAGAAGACCCTCTGAGAACAGCATTCTTGTCCATACTGGACTCAGTAGGAGTAAATCAGTCTGTAGTAGGACCCACTCATAAAGCAGGTCACACTTTAGATTTAATATTGTCTTTCGGATTAAGTATAGGAAATATAACCACAATTCCACAGTCTGAAGTTATCTCGGATCACTACCTTGTCTCGATTAAAGCGTGTCATAATAATAATGTATGCACAGCACCGCGCTTCCACCTTAAACGTACATTTACATCAAATACCGCACAGAGCTTTATCAATAATCTTCCAGAATTATCAACTTTGATTGGATCGCCATCTGACTTCACAGAACTCGAACAGGCGAATGAATATCTAGAGTCAGCACTTCGTTATAGCTTAGATAATGTAGCTCCAGTTAAAAGGAAAATGATTAGAGATAAGAAACTCGCTCCTTGGTATAATGACCACACCCGTGCTTTAAAACAAACCGCTCAAAAATTAGAACGTAAATGGCGCCAAACTAAATTGTTAGTATTCAAAATAGCTTGGAAGGAGAGCATCCTGAACTATAAAAAAGCTCTCAGTGATGCTAGATCAACTTATCTCTCCACTCTTATAGAAAATAACAAAAACAACCTGAGATTTTTATTTAATACCGTAGATAAATTAACTAAAAACAAGACCACTGCAGAAATCTCCACAACAACATCATGCAGTAGTGAGGATTTCATGAACTTTTTCAATAACAAAATCATAAATATTAGGCAAATTCAGGCTTTGAAACCAGACAATTTAAATAATTCAGATGATCTAACCACATCACATCAGAACTTAGGACACTTTACTCCCCTTGAAGCGAGGGAACTAATTTCACTCATCTCTTCTTCAAAATCGTCAACCTGTATATTAGATCCTATACCGACACATTTTCTCAAACAGATAGTACCAGCAATAATAGAACCCCTGTTGAAAGTAATTAACTGTTCACTCAGTAGTGGGTATGTCCCCAAATCCTTTAAATTAGCCGTTATTAAACCGCTAATCAAGAAACCTGACCTTGACCCCTGTCTGCTTTCTAATTACAGGCCGATATCAAACCTTCCCTTTATCTCCAAGATTTTGGAAAAGGTAGTATCACAGCAGCTATGTTCACATTTACACAGAAATAGCATAAATTAACTGTATCAGTCAGGATTTAGGCCTCATCACAGCACAGAGAGTCCCTCTGGAGTCCCTGCTTGCACTTTGCACTAATATACATTCACCTTATACATGTTGACTGTGACCATATCTAACTGCCATCTCTCCTTATTTTCTGTTCTCTCCTTTTCTCCTCTCTCTCTCCCTCTCTCCTTTCCCTCTCCCTGTCTCTCTGTCGAGCTATACAGGTCACTCCTGAGTTGCCAGTGATCCAGACCCCTCTGCCCTCTGGAGCCGTCTAACCCTTCCTGGAGTCCTGCTTCTGGTTGGAGATCTCGTCGCATGGATGCCCCGTGTGGTCTGCCTGGATTCGTATGGTGGCTGGGGATGGTTTCCATGAAGACTGTCCTATCATCGATTGATGCTCTGGGGACCTGTGACTTCAGTTGCTCGATAGCTCAGGACTGGAATCTCCTACAGTCTACCTGAGCCTCCAGGAACAAACTGGACTCCTTTTAATTTTAATTTTAATTTTAACACATCTCCTGTTACACTGAACTTCCAGTACACATTATTATGCTGATCAATCCCTGCTATCCGTTATCACCCAGATGAGGATGGGTTCCCTGTTGAGTCTGGTTCCTCTCAAGGTTTCTTCCTATTACCATCTCAGGGAGTTTTTCCTTGCCACCGTCGCCCTCGGCTTGCTCATCAGGGACAATCTTATCATTTTGATTCATACACATTTCATACAAACTTACTTCTTTTTATTGTGTAAAGCTGCTTTGCGGCAATGTCAATTGTTAAAAGCGCTATATAAATAAAATTGATTTGACTTGACTTGACTTCTGCACCTCTCTGCAGGTATTTTGGCCCACTCCTCATAAGCAAGCTGCTCCAGTTGTTTCCGGTTTGAAGGGTGCCTTTTCCAGACAGCACGTTTCAGCTCCTTCCAAAGATGCTCAATAGGATTGAGGTCAGGGCTCATAGAAGTCCACTGTTCCATGAGTTTATTTTTTTTATAATTCTGTTGAAGCATGGTTGAAAAGCAATGTCTGACTTTCATTGGTTAACATTCATAGATTTTTTTTTTTAATTATTACTTTTGTCAGATTAAAGTTATTTCTGTGACCATTGTGAGTTTTTCTTTCATTGACCGAAGGGTACCAACAATTTTGTCCACGTGTGTAATTTGCATTTGAATGTTGTCTGACATTGTAAAGCACACACAGTAACACTAAAACATGATTATCTTCATCACTACACTGTAAACCCTAATGCTCAAAGTAATTAAACACATTGAGTACTTTTAACTTAAATAATTGAATGAGTAATAATTTTGAGTATTCAGAACTTTTTGGTATTTATGAGTTTGTGGAAATGACACTTCTCAAGTTAGCTGAACAAATTTGATATTTTAAATAATCTTAAGTACTTACTGTCACCTTAAAGTTCCACCAATGTAAAATCTATAGAGCACAGGTGGCTCAGTGGTAAATGTTTTGCCTGCCATGCAAAAGGCCCAGGTTTGATTCCCAGCCCGGATTGTTTGCAACAATATATTTGATTTGCAACAGGTTCAACAAACTCAAAAATTTATATTTCTGTTTACTTAAAATTGGAGACATCATTATTTAAAAAAAAATATGTAACTGATTACCTCAAATATTTTGAGTTTTGCCAACTTAATCAGGTTTAGAGTGTACAACTGAAACCAAAGAAATCACTAATTTATCAATTAATTATTAAAATGGCCAGAGTCAGTCTCCTTGCTGGATCCCAGGAAGCCCAGGATCATTCGCGGCGATGGCTCACCAGCCGTGCCTAATTCCGCGGCCCTGCTCCTTTGCACACCAACAGAAGGAGAGGCAGCCTAGCTAGTAACCGAGAAGCAAAATTGATTTGGCCGCACTAGCCTGAGAGGACGCCTAGCTAGTGAGCAAGGAGCGATATTGATTTGGGCGCACTAGCCTGAGAGGCCGCCTAGCTAATGAGCGATATTGATTTGGGCACACACCCATCACAGGCGCACGCCGTGACAACTTGTAGCACAATAATATTTTGAATATTTTGCAGGCTGCCGTTTAGAGAAACCAGATAATAAAGAATAAACCAGTTGTTGGGTCAAAACAACCCAACCAGGTGTTCATTTGTAAATGACTCACTACATCTCATTTGACCCAACATGAGCAACCCAACAATGTGTTTAAAGTACCTGAAATAACCCAGAATTATGACCCAGCATAAACAACCCAACGTGTTTACAGAAACAACACAGCATTTTTTGTGTCTTTTTCTGAGTGCTAGTGAACTTTCAATGTTCAACTTCAATGTTTTTTTTTTACTCATTATTGTACAGCAAATATCAATAGCTCTGATTCAGATTTTTCATGCTTGTTGTATAAAATACACATATGTGGAAATGACCATTACTGTAGTATTTATTCAATACAAAATATTGTTTTGACTTTTTTATGACTTAATTACATTTTAAAACCGAGACGATGGAAAATGTCACTTTGCGCCTCCTGGCGGCCATTTCACGAATTACTTTGAAATGCGACCGCTGTTGTTTTGTCGCGGCAGTGAGCGTGGCGATAATAGACATTCCCCTCTTCTACCTACTGTATGAAATGTTGACCTAACATGAATGGTTTGTGATTAGACAACGTATTAGGAATTTGTATGGTCAAGTTGAGATAATTACGTGAACCTTAATCGAAAAAAAAAAAGCATTTTAAGTCAACAAATACATTTATTATGAGTGTACTGAAAAGAATTATATTATGTAAAGTGCACAACCTTCCTTGTTCATTTTTTTGAGTGTATCATTAGCTCTAGTTAAAGTCTGGTTGGAGCTGTGTAGGGGTAAGCAAACTACAATTTCATTCAATTCCAGGAATATAATGATCACGAGTTATGCTATCCATCTTATTCTTTCCTGCTTAATTTCCTCCACACCTCTCACACGGATTTCAAGACCTTGTCGGGTTCTCCTGGAACGATGGGGCATGGAGCGTCTTTTTCCTCCTCCGCCTCTTTGCTCTTTTCCTGCACATAGATTGCCTTATGTATGGCAGTTAGTTTCTTCATACAAGATCTGAGTTCCATTTGCAATTGTTCTAGCAATGGGCCTTTATACAGACCTCTACAAAATGGCCCGTAAGCATTTCATGTGGGGTTAAGTGTGTATTTCTGTTAGTTTGCATGTGATAGCTCATTAGTGCAAGGGGTAAAACGTTAACCCAGTTAAGCTTTGTACTAGCACAAATTTTGTTAAGCTTGGCTTTGAGAGTGCCGTTTATTCTTTGTACCATCGCCTGGGACTGCGGATGATAGACACACCCAAATATTTGCTTTATTCTCAACTGTTGTAGTACTTGTTTTACAGTTTACTGAATGAACGCTGATCCATTATCCAAGCTGATTTTTCTAGGTATCTCTTCTCTTGTAAGGAATTTGATAACTGTTCATGCCCCTTCATCTGCAGACGGCATTGTTTCTGCCCATCTGTCAATTATTACAAGCATGTACCATTTGCCTCGAGCAGACTTTGTCATGTCCACACAGTCCATCACTAAGCGCTTAAATGGTCCTTCTGGTACCGGTATATGGCCAATAGGTGCTGCTGTTCCCTTTCTGACGTCATGCTAGGCACATATCTCACATGAAGAACTCATTAACCATGGCATGTAGATATGGAGACCAATACCCTTGTTTTTTTTATTTTTCTCAACCTCTCACAACCTCTCCTCTTGCACAATAGTCAAATCCATTAGCATCTGAAATCAAAATGTTCAATAGTGCTGTGGGTGCAATGATTAGACCTTCATGTGAATGCCAAATACCCTGTGCATCTTTCTGAGCTCCCCTCTGGAGCCACATCAAGTGCTCGTAATGAGCTGCTTGATGTTGAATCCGAATAATATCCTCCAACTGAGGCTGATGTTCTATGAGAACTACTGGCGCCAACACTCCTACTTGACACTTTGATGCTTGCTTTGCTTCCAAGTCTGCTATGTTGTTATCTTTATTCATTTCCTTTTTTTATTGGACTGACATTTAACGAAAACCAATCGTTTTGGTAGCATTATAGCAGACCTTAATTGACTTATCTGCTTAGCATGCTAAATGGAGGTTCCATCACTCTTTTTAAACCCTCTTTGCTTCCATACTGCACCAAACACATACAGATAGAACGATTTGGTATAATTAGGTATACCTAAGGTAGGTGCTGATGGCATTTCATTTTTGATAGATTTAAATGCTTACAATGCATCTGTGTTCCATTTTAATAGAGCACTTGGATCTTGCAGTCCTACTTCTCTCATTATTTCCCTCAATGGAGCTGTTTTTACTGCATACTCCTCAATCCAATCAGCGCTAAAACCTGTTAAGCCTAGAAAGGTCATCAACTGTTTAACTGTCTATGGCAATGGTGCTTTACTTATGCCTTCTAATTGGATAGACATTATGGCTTTTGTACCATGTGAAATTAGCCACCCTAAATATTCAACTTGATGCTTGCAGTATTGCAGTTTAGCTTTGGACATTTTACGACTTTTCTGAGCTAGCTTACTGAGTACCTGAATGGAATCACTATGGCTCACTTCATGCTTCTAGCATATCAAAATATCATTCATATACTGGAGGAGTCTATCATTAAATCTCCTAAAACAGCTTTTAAAACCTGATTAAATGTATGTGGAGAGTGTCAGAACTCCTGAGGCATTCTCCGGTATGTATATTTTTTATCAGCGTATTTAAATTCAAACAAATATCTACTCTCTTCTGCTACTGGAATACTGAAGAAGGCTGAACAAAGATCAATCACAGTGAAGTGTTTGGATTCGGAACTGACATTGGTTAGCAGTGTGTGTGGATTTAGAACATCTGCTGGATAATCCTCTGTTAGATTATTAATTGCTCGCAAACCATGCACAAGACGCCATTTGGTTTTACTTGGTTTGATCACAGGAAAAATTGGAGTATTACAGCAACTGGTTGTCTCTACTCTACATGATATAATGGAGCCGTCCCCAGTTACCACTTGTGTCCCACACCGGGCCTCCATGCAATGAGATCTCCAACCAGAAGCAGGGCATCAGGATGAATCAGACAGGTTCAGAGACTGCGTATGGATCGCTGGCAACTCAGTAGCATCATGTGTAGCTCAACAGAAAGAGAGAGAGAGAGAGTATGTGGTATGGAGAATGGTATGGGCACACATAATGAATAAGGTGAATATATGTTTAGGGCATTACCAAATACAATTCTATTTATAAAAGGCTAAATAAAAAGGTTTTCAGCCTAGACATAATAATTGAGACTGTGTCTGAGTACTAACCATTAATTGGAAGGCTATTCCATAACTTTGTGGCTTTGTAAGAAAAAGTTCTGCCCGCTGCTGTAGTTTTTAGCAAACAGGGTACCGAGAAGCAGCCTCTATCCTTTGATCGAAGTAAGTGTGGTGGATCACAAACCACTAGCAGTTCACTCAGGAGGATTCTGTGGGCATGTGCACATTTTGCCTCTGTGTTGGCCCAGACCAGTTTTGCCCACATTTATGCTAGGGCTGCATTGTCACCTGTTTTAAGCAGGAACTGCATCTCTGCAATTATCTGTGGCTTCTGATCAGAGGATCTATTGATGGTCTTCCAGACAGTGACATCAATGACTAGCCTGCTCAAGCTATTCACTGATCCCATGAAATCCTTCATGCATTATTTCTGCCGCTTGTATCCACAACCTCAATCTTGGGATTAATACTCAAAGCTTGTGGCCATAGGTGATGGCTGGGCTGTAGATTGACCAGTAAATTAATAGCTTTGTCTTTAGACTCAGCTCTCATCACCACAACAAATCAGTAAAATGTCCACATTACTGTTGAAGCCATACCAATCGCTCTGTCAATCTCTGATTTTGATTAACTCTCACTCATGACGAAAGACCTGAGATACTGCCTACAATGGATGAGTTTAGGTATCTCACTTCCAATCTGAAGGGGACAATGCACAGTTTTAAACCAATCACTCAGATTTGCAGGTGCTAACCCTCATCCCAAAGCCGCTAGGATCACATCATCTGCAAATAGCAGAGATGGAGTCCTGAAGTCATCAAAATGGAAGACCCTGCTGTCTGGAATTTTGTACATAAAATTATTAACAGAATTGTTAATAAGGGTCAGTCGTGGCAGAGTCCAAAGTGCATTAAATCTGAACTGATGATGTTGACGTGGACCAAACTCCCACTCTGGGAACTTCACTATATGCTCCCCAAATATACTAACTTAGGGAGTATATCATTCATTGCGGATTTACTTATAAACTGCCTGGTCAAAAAAGTCACACACACTGTAATATTTTGTTGAACAGTGTTTTGATTTAATAATGGTTATGGTATCATGTTGATAAGCTATGCAATGATATGACATTTATTTCACATTAATTTCTCTTAGCCAGAGAACTGCATAACACCTTCTCCAGCACATCATACGATTCTCAATGCAGTTAAGGTCTGGTGGTGATTAATCCATTAATAATTAATCCATTTGTAAATAATTAATCAATTTGTAAAAAAGTTTGTCTCTTGCCCCTTAAACCACCTCTTTCAAAATTAGAATGCAATGAATCTTGGCATCATCGTCTTGGAATATGCCCATGCCATCCGGGAACCAAAATAATAATAATTAATGGAAATATATGGGCATTCACTACTTTCAGGTCATCAGCTGACTCATTGTTCTTAAAATTCACTTCTGAAATGTTTAGCAAATTTGCATAAAGAAATAAAACAAGAAGAAATAAAACTTTTGGAACTAAAAATTAAGTTTTTAGTTTGTGTGTGTTTGTGTGTTTGAGATACGCAGATTATTGTAACAGCTGTCACGTCACACAGATACGGATGTCAGGAGACGAATTTCCCCAGCTTCTTCAGGCTGTCTCAATCCACACACACACACACACACACACACACACACACACACACACACACACACACACACAACCCTACTGAATGAAAATGCATACATTCTTACAGAGCACCTAGCTATCTCACACATATCTGATGGCTATGGGATGTTTAAGTGCGATTATATAACATTGACATTTATGTGCATCAATCATTATTTGTCTGTAGAATTTAGGATCAGTATCTGAGGATTTTCTTTCATTTTTAAATATGTTCATGTTGATAAATGGCAACCAGCATCAGAGCTGAAGTATTTTTGTTCATTTCTATGTGAATAAAGAATATTATTTAGCAGCATATTCGCAGTCTCAAAAAAAGGGCAACATTTGAAGAGAATTAACATGTCTATGGCTCCCATCTGAACAGAACACTATCCCGCCCTAATTTTATATAGTAGCCTTATAGTGGCTACTGTTTGCCTTAAAAAACTATATTTGGGTAAACTAAATGCAGTATGTGCTGTATATAGTCAGGTCTGTAAGTATTTGGACAATTTTTATAATTTTAACTGTGCAGTACCATGATTCATTTGAAATGGAGTGATAGATATGTAATTGAAGTACAGTGGAACCTCAGACAAAATCTTTTGCCCAGTTTGTGAGCATTACGCGAGAAAAGCAAAAATTCCATACATTCCATGTGGCACACATGCACTTCTTGTTTTGATGCCGAGCATCACGAGATCACAACTGAGCCAATGGTTTGTTTCTCTCTCGTGCTGCGGAATTGTGGGTAATCGTCACTCGTATATTCAACATCCATGCATGTGTGTACTGTTTACTACAAGAAAATCACCACATATGTATGCGCCCATGTAGAGAATCTTTTATTTTGTGTTTTTTTTTTGTTTAGTTTGTGTGTGTGTGTGTGTGTGTGTGTGTGTGTGTGTGTGTGTGAGAAAGTCATCCACAAGTCCTTTCACACATGCACACACCCTTTAAAGCAAAAACAAATGTCATTGGAGAGGTTCCTTGAGGAGGGAGCATGTGCAGGTGAAACACATGTGAAACAGCAGGGAGGAGATTCATCATGGTGGCGCCCAGTCTTCGAAAAAATAAAAACATTACTAAAATTACTACCCTACTTTTCAACTTTCTCTGAACTTTTAAGCATCTAATTATAAATAAAATATTTATAAAATCGCAGTGTGATGAGTATACCATATACTGGATTAACTATCAGCCCCCGAAGCCTTTATTGATCACCACTACCACTTGTTTACAATAGATCTAACGATACACGAAAAAGACCTCATCCACCGACGTAAGCGACCTTCCAACAAGAGAAATTGATGTCAGTGTACTCTCCTCTATAAATAAAAAATTAGATCTACTGGTTACACTTCATGATAAAATAAAAGAACTCAGTTTAAGCCTGGAATTTACACATAATTACAGTGGAACCTTGGATTACGAGCATAATTCATTCCGGAAGTAGGGTCGTATTCCAAAATACGCTCATAAACCAAATACAATTTTCCCATAAGATATAATGAAAACTCAAATTATTCGTTCTACAGCCCAAAACAATAAATACATAAAAATAATGAATACAATATATAAAGTAAAAATAAAACCTGCACTTAATATTTTTAAAAAAGTCAAAATAAATCCTGACAGATAAGTGTTTCAATTTGTGCGCGCAGGCGCTGTGTATTTGTATATATGTGTGTGTGTGTGTGTGTGTGGAATTAGCCCCTCGCCTCGTCTTAAACAGTAAAACTCCTCCTCCCTCTCCCACCTCGCTTTTTAAGTTCCACAATTAACATACACAATGCAAACACGGTTTTAACGGGAAAAAAAAATCTTTCTAATGATACTCGCGTGGGCATACTAACGGAATCACTGCTGTAAAGTAAAAAAAATTTAATAAATGAACCAGCACCTTACCTTGCGAAGTATTGCGAAAGAGCTGAGTTTTCTGTGTAAATAAAGCGCGTGTGCAGCTGGGGAGAGTGTGTGTGTGTGTGTGTGTGTGTGTGTGTGTGTGTTTCCTACACACATAGGAAAGAGAGGGAGATGTTGATTATACCAGTAAAAGACTAGCAGTAAGACGCAGCAGGGGAGACGATTACCCATAATTCCGCAGCGCAAGAGAGAAAAAATTCTGCTTAAAATCTCATTGGACACTGTTAATCAAATCACCTTTCACCCATTCACCATCTTGGATCCCGCATCATCGCCAAACTGGAACATTATAAACACAAGGAACTGAACAAGAGTAAAGGGAAAGAGCTTAAAAGGCACACACTATAGACTGAATGACCAGTTCCCACGTGAAATTAACAAGCAACATAAAATCCTCTACCCTATCATGAAACAACATCGGCAAAAAAAAAAAAAAAAAAACGTGCAAATATTATTGTAGATAAATTACACATCGAAAGACAGATTTTTAAATCATTGCTGCTACTTCAGAAATGTCAATTGTTTACTGCTGCTCTTCCTACTACCTCAACTCGTACCTCAAAAAAAAAAAAAAAAAAAAAAGTACTAACATGTTACGTTCTCGTGTTTGTCTTTTTGTAGCTCTTTGTATGCACATTTGCAATGTGTACTCTGTTGTTTATTGTTGTCTCTTTTTTGTACAGAAATTGATAGTTTTAGGTTAACTTAAAAATGTAAATCTGTCATATCTGAGCTAGTCAGCTAATTAGATCTCTTAGTTAGCTAGCTGGTCCTGGTAAACTGTGCTGTTAATTTATGTTGTGTTGTTAAATTTATGTTGTGTACTGAACTGTATATGGTTGAAATGACCTACTTGACTTGAGCAGCGGAGAAAATCATCGGGACTAGTCTTCCGGAGATAAGTACTATCTACACGACACGCTGCCTTCGTCGAGTGCACAACATCCTGCGGGATCAGCATCACCCTGGACATCACCTATTTCAGCTACTGCCTTCAGGTAGAAGGAACAGGTCCTTACGGGCCAGAACCACCAGACTGTCCCACAGCCTTTTTCCTACTGCTGTGAGGCTGCTGAATGATTAGACACCTTCCTCTCGAACCTTGTGCCCATTTATTTAATTCTTTATTTACATTTACATTTAGGCATTTGGCAGACGCTCTTATCCAGAGCGACTTACAAAAAGTGCTTTAAAGTTTACATTACTGGATGGATAGATACACTGGGTTAACAAGGTCAATAACTAAGTGCGATTAGTCTAACACAACTGGGAAGAGTTTTTTTTTTTTTTTTGGGGGGGGGGGGGGTTAGTCCTGTAAGTACTGGAGAAATAGATAAGTTTTGAGTCGCCGTTTAAAGATAGTCAAAGTCTCTGCTGTACGGACATCTAGAGGAAGTTCGTTCCACCACCTAGGTGCCAGAACAGAAAAGAGTTTGGATGAATGCCGCCCTCGATCCCTGAGAGATGGTGGGACGAGGCGAGCAGTGCTGGAGGACCGGAGGGAACGTGGCGCAGTGCGTGGTGTGATTAGAGCAGAGAGGTAAGTGGGTGCTGGCCATTTTTAGCTTTGTAGGCAAGCATCAGTGTTTTAAATTTGATGCGGGCAGCTACAGGAAGCCAGTGCAAGGAGCGGAGGAGTGGGGTGGTGTGGGAGAACTTGGGAAGGTTGAAAACGAGACATGCTGCGGCATTCTGGATCAGTTGTAGAGGACGAGTTGTGGACAGAGGCAGGCCAGCCAGGAGTGAGTTGCAGTAGTCCAGTCTTGAAATAACAAGGGACTGAACAAGCACCTGAGTAGCCTGTGAAGAAAGAAATGGGCGGATTCTTCTGATATTGTAAAGAAGAAATCTACAAGAGCGAGTAAGGTTAGCGATGTGAGGGGAAAATGACAGATGATTGTCCATGGTTACCCCAAGATTGCGGGCAGTGGCTGAAGGAGTGATTTAAGTGTTGTCCAGGGATATCACAAGATCTTGACCTGGGGATGCGTCACCAGGAATGAACAAGAGTTCGGTTTTACTCAGATTGAGTTTCAGCTGATGAGCTGCCATCCAGGATGAGATGTCTGCCAGACATGCTGAGATCCGCGTGGAAACCCGAGTGTCAGAGGGAGGAAAGGAGAAAACAAGTTCAGTGTCATCTGCATAACAATGGTATGAAAATCCATGCGATAATATGAGCTTACCAAGAGACAGGGTATAGAGGGAGAACAGAAGAGGACCAAGTACTGAGCCCTGCGGAACACCAGTAGAGAGTCTACATGGGGCAGATGTAGATCCCCTCCATGTCACCTCATATGACCTATCTTCTAGGTAAGAAGCAAACCATTGCCACGCTGTTCCACAAATACCAAGGCTTGTGAGAATAGATAATAGGATCTTGTGGTTCACTGTGTCAAATGCAGCTGACAGGTCCAGGAGGATCAGGACAGATGACAGTTTAGCAGATCTAGCAGCATGGAGCTTCTCAGTGACTGACAGAAGGGCAGTCTCTGTGGAATGTGCCACCTTGAATCCAGATTGGTTGGGATCATTAAGGTTGTTCTGTGAGAGATAAAGAGACATTTGGTTATAAACAGTTCTTTCAAGAATTTTGGAAATAAAAGAGAGAAGTGATACCGGACGATAGTTGTAAACTTCTGATGGGTTCAGGCAGGGTTTCTTGAGGATGGGAATAACCCTTGCTTTCTTAAAAGCAGCAGGAACATGACCAGATGATATGGAATGGTTGATGATGGTTGTGGTGAAGGGAAGGAGGTCTCGTGAGATGGCCTGGAGAATTGTGGAAGGGATTGGGTCTAAAGAACAGGTAGTGGGGTTAGATGACGAGATGATCTGCTGAATCTCATCAGATGACAGGTTGGAGAATTCTGCTAAGGGAGGGAAGGGAAGTTCCTGAGGTTCTACTGTAGGAGTTTGGTTGGGAGCGAAGGACTGGCGGATTGCTGCAATTTTCCCATCATAGAATGTGGCAAAATCGTCAGCAGTCAGAGAGGAAGGGGCAGGAGGAGTCGGTGGGTTGAGTAGTGAGGAGAAGATGTTATGGAGTTTGCCAGGATCATGTGCAGAGGCTTCCAGCTTTTCTCTGTAGAATGCAGTTTTGGCAGAAGTCACGTCACATGAGAATTTGGAGAGAATAGTCTGGTAAGAGACAAGATCGGCATCAAGCTGCGATTTCTTCAACCCTTTTCCTCCGCCCATTAAAAGTTCAGCTAAGCTAGCGCCCAGGTGGGAGGGTCCTGCGAAAATAAATAACACTAAGAGCCAAAAAAGCACACTATGTCTTGGGGCCACCCACAAAACCTAGAATGTGGTAAAGGTAATGTGCTAGTGCAGTCGTCCTCCTCATACGCCAGACGTTGGGGGGGGGGGGGGGTCTATGTAGCACCGCCACATAATCGGACGGTTTATATAGGCACCAAAAAGGGGGTAAATAAAAATAAAACCGCCGGGCCTTATAAACCGACCCCGATATGGTTTATCTTGTTCCCAAAGACTGTGTTTGGTTTCGGGTTTAAGCTCTCGCGAGCATGCGCGATTGCTGCGCGAGTGATCCCGGATGTTGCGCCACGTCATGTGACCCGGTATAAAAGCAGAACCGGCAAACATGTCGAGGAGGAGAGATGAGGATATGCAGCGCTGTGTCAGAGAGCGAGAGATTGATTGCCGCGACCAGTGGATTACTTTCCCTAATTGGAGTTGTCTTTACTGGACCGCATCAATACCCCTCTTTTCCGTTTTCGAGCTCCCGGATTTAACATCTTATACCGGTGAGACCGAACCATCTCTCCCGCCACTCACCTACAAACACTCGCAATAACAACCCGGACTTTGGACATTGCTTTACATACATACTCACACACACACACACACACACACACTCCATACATTTGTATATTTTGTATATTTATTTGTATATATTGTTTTTTTGGTGCACCTTTTTGTTTATTATTTATCTTAATACACGTTGGGATTATTTTTGAATCGTTGTGTGGCGTCATTTCTTGTTCCGCTCGGCCTACACCATACCGGAAGTAGATTCTAAGATCCCGTTTAGTGTAACTAAGTATAAAGACAAAGCTGAACGTTACAACTTTAAACTATCTTTTTTCAATGATCCCAATACACCCCACCCTTACCTGGTTTAAATCCTTGGATTCATTAATTACCAAGTTCCCTTTCAAAAGCTACACTCGATGCTGCATGAAAACGCTATGGGAACATTCCAGTGTTCACCGGTTGTGAAGCATGTGTGTTTTAAACACGGCAAACTTTTGGCACCTGCAGGTTATAAATAGGACTGAACTGGAAACCTCCTCAGGTCTTTTTGTCTTCAAGGACCGCATTGTATGTGGTGTAAACACTTTATGAGACTAAAATAGAAAGCGTTACACTACTCACCAAAAAAGATGGCAGAGTTAGAAAAGAGATGCGTGTGAAAGATATCTCGCAGAAGGCGATCTCGATGCTTCTGGTATTAAGGGTTTGGGGGAAAAGCACTCTATCCTTGGGCTTGAGGGAGGATGTGAGCATTGTAATCTCCTCCCTATTAAAGTCCTTCGCGCTTGGTTCACCTTCTAGAAAATGAAACCGCGAACCCCTCCCCCATCCCAATGAGACGTCCGACATAGCTTACAGCAGGTTATGGTCGCTGAACCGCTGGATGTCCAGGTGGTGCTCAGAAAATAATGTGGGCTTCATAGACAACTGGAAGACCTTTGAGGGCAAAGCTGGCCTGTTAGGGCGGGACGGTGTCCATCCCACTCGAGAAGGTGCTGCTGCAAATACTGCAAAATCTTGCAGTATTTCTAGCACATAGTCTCAGAAGAGGCCTAGTTAATCTGTGACAATCGAGAGCCCAGGCCAGGGAGCAGACAGACAGGCTAAACCAACCGTCTGCTAGCTGCAGAGAGTCGTCACTCAGGGTTCATCATATTGAGACTGTGTCTGTTCCCCGAGCTAAACATAAACGTAAATTTAGAAAGACTCAGAAAGTCGGTTTTAGTAATTTAATTAACATAGATACCACAAACTCAGATCACACTGAATGTGCAGCCGGCTCTCTGATCTGAAGCTAGGACTGTTAAATATTAGATCTCTCGCATCTAAAGCAGTTATTGTTAATGAAATTATCACAGATCAGGAGTTTGATATACTCTGTGTAACAGAAACCTGGATTAAACAGGATGAGTATGTAGCTTTAAATGAAGCTAGTCCTCCTGGAGGAAGCATTGCAGTTATTTATAATGATAATCTGTCTATTGTACAAAAACACGGGCACAAATTTAATGCATTTGAAGTTCTCTATAGTAATGTAAAAGTGTAGCTACAAATATTAAGTCTGCTCAGTCGAGCCCGCTAATAATCATTTACAGACCCCCAGGGCCGTAATCAGAATTTCTCTGTGAATTTGCATATTTCCTCGCAAACCTCGTCATTACTTTAGAGAAAGCGTTAATTGCTAGAGATTTTAATATTCATTTTGAGAATCAAGAAGACCCTCTGAGAACAGCATTTATGTCCATACTAGACTTAAATCAATGTGTAAATCAATGTGTAGTAGGACCCACTCATAAAACAGGTCACACTTTGATTTAATATTATTCTTCGGATTGAGTATAAAAAAATTATTCACAATTCCACTGTCTGAAATTATCTCAGATCACTATCTTGTTTCAATTCATCTTTGTCATAGTAATAATGTACGCACAGCACCATGCTACTATATTAAACGTACATTCACATCAAATACCACACAGAGCTTTATCAGTAATCTTCCAGTGTTACCAACTTTGATTGGATCGCCATCTGACTCCACACAACTAGATCAGGCGACTGAACTTTTAGAGTCAACATTTCGTTATACTTTAGATAATGTAGCTCCAGTTAAAAGGAAATTTATTAAAGATAAGAAACTCGCTCCCTGGTATAATGATCACACGCGCAGTTTAAAACACACCGCTCGGAAATTAGAACGTAAATGGCGTTTCAAATCTATATTTCAAATAGCATGGAAGGAGAGCATTCTGAATTATAGAAAAGCTCTTAGTGTAGCTAGATCAACGTATCTCTCCACTCTTATAGAAAATAGCAAAAATAATCCTAGATTTTTATTTAATACTGTAGCCAAATTAACCAGAAATAAGACTACTGCAGAAATCTCCACAACATCATCATGCAGTAGTGAGGATTTCATAAATATCTTTAATAATAAAATTGTAAACATTAGGCATAAAATTGAGGCTGTGAAACCGGACAATGTAATTGATGCAGATGTTAAACTAACCATGTCAGATCGGAACCTAGAATACTTTACTCCCCTTGAAGAGAATGAATTAATTTCACTCATCTCTTATGCATATTCATCAATATGTATATTAGATCCTATACCGACACATTTTCTCAAACCCCTGTTGAAAATAATGAATTCTTCAATCAGCATTGGGTATGTTCCAAAATCTTTTAAATTAGCAGTTATTAAACCGATAGTTAAGTCTGACCTCGAGACTACACCCATCCTGTTTGGGGATCTGGCGGTACAGGAATTGGTTAACCACACAGTAGTGAATTTTATTAACATCAGGTTCTAACCTAGCTTCATTCCACAGTGTATGGAGTCCTTCATCCACCTTTTGGGGCCTCTCCAGTTCTCCCCAGTCACATGGCATACCCCACTGTAGAACAGCTCCCAGGTGCACCGCCAGATGGGCATTTGTGGTCTCTTCCTCCCAGCGCCGTGACAGTGAATCGGGAACGGTGTTGCATTGCCCTTTACGGTACTGGACTTTGAATTCAAAAGCCTGTAGTCTAAGTACCCAGCATGTAAGGCGTGAAGAGGGGTTCGGCTGATTGAAAGTTAGAGCAGCATGATCAGTAATAATAGTAAACACTTTATGCTCTAGGTACTGACGCCACTTTTCCACTGCTCATACCACAGCTAGACATTCCTTCTCTGACGCTGAGTATTTACTTTCATCTTCATGCAGTAACCGGGAGGTGTAAGTGATCACATGTTCCCTATCCTCGTGGTCTTGGGTGAGCACTGCACCTAGGCCAATGTCGCTGGTATCGGTCTGCACTTTAAAGGGGCGGTTAAAGTCTGGGGCTGTTAAAACTGGTATGCTCTGAAGAGCCATTCTCAGGTCCTCGAAGACTGACTGGCATTCAGAGGTCCACACCCATTTGGCTCCTTTCTTCTTCAGGGCGATTTATCCAAAAATGTGAACAAGAAGCCAAAAAACTAGAAGAGGAAGCGTGAGGTCAAAACCAGGAGATCAAAGAGTGGGGCAAACAAATCTGAGATGAGAGGCATAAAGGAAAATAAATATACATTCACCTTATACATGTTGACTGTGACCATACCTAACTGCCATCTCTCCTTATTTTCTGTTCTCTCCTTTTCTGCTCTCTCCTCTCTCTCTCTCCCTCTCTCCTTTCCCTCTCTCCTTTCCCTCTCTCTGTCTCTCTGTCGAGCTATACATGTTTCGCTCCTGAGTTGCCAGTGATCCAGACCCCTCTGCCCTCTGGAGCCGTCTAACCCGTCCTGGAGTCCTGCTTCTGGTTGGAGATCTCGTCGCATGGATGCCCCGTGTGGTCTGCCTGGATTCGTATGGTGGCTGGGGATGGTTTCCATGAAGACTGTCCTGTCATCGATTAATGCTCTGGGGACCTGTGACTTCAGTTGTTCGATAACTCAGGACCGGAATCCCCTACAGTCTACCTGAGCCTCCAGGAACAAACTGGACTCCTTTTAATTTTAATTTTAAACACATCTCCTGTTATACTGAACTCCAGTACACATTATTATGCTGATCAATCCCTACTATCCGTTATCACCCAGATGAGGATGGGTTCCCTGTTGAGTCTGGTTCCTCTCAAGGTTTCTTCCTAATACCATCTCAGGGAGTTTTTCCTTGCCACCGTCGCCCTCGGCTTGCTCATCAGGGACAATCTTATCATTTTGATTCATACGCATTGCATAAAAACTTACTTCTTTTTATTGTGTAAAGCTGCTTTGCGACAATGTCAATTGTTAAAAGCACTATATAAATAAAATTGACTTGACTTGAAAAACAAGAAAGGTCTTAATGGGCATGAGGCGAGACGGCGTAGCTGGGAAACATGGAACATAGGATTGATCTGTCGCATAGTTGAGGGGAACAAGAGCTTAACTGCGCATGGTTTGACAACCTTGGTGGCAGTGAAGGGTCCAATGTATCGGGAGAGAGTTTACGAGAGACAGTCTTTAGGGGAATGTCTCGAGTGGAGAGCATGACTCTCTGTCCCACTCTGTACTTAGGGGCCTGAGAGCACCTGACGTCTGCTTGAGCCTTGTACCTCTTGCCGACATGTAATAGCATCTTGCTTGCAGCCAGGTCCTCTTGCAGCATGTATGAAGGCTTAGGAACATTGGCGGGAATAGGGGTGGCTGAAACCCCAAACAGCAATGGAATGGTGACAGGCCGGTTGATGATGAGATCTGGGAGTTGTGGGTGTAACATGGTGGACTCGCATTTCTCTGCACTGATGAACAGATTGTTCTCCAGTAGTCTCTGCAGTACCAGCCGAACATGGTGTTGGTGTTCCTCCAGGTCCCGAAAAAAGATTAACGAATACTGAGGAAATCCCTGAGCACGTCGTTAATAAGGGCCTGGAAGACAGCGGGGGCATTAGTCACTACTATTCGTAGTGTCCTGTGGGCGTGTGAAAGGCCGTCTTCCATTCGTCTCCTTCTCGGATGCGGACGAGATGATACGCATAAATCTAGTTTGGTAAAAATCTTGGCTCCTTGGAGGAGTTCAAATGCAGTAGCCATTAATGGGAGAGGATATCGGTTCTTGACTGTGATGTCATTTAAGCCCCTGTAATCAATGCAGGGACGAAGGGACCCATCTTTTTTGCCCACGAAGAAAAATCCGGCCCCTGCTGGGGAGGAGGAGGGGCGAATAATGCCTGCTGCGAGAGATTCAGTGATGTAATGGTTCATAGTCTTGCGTTCCTTGGGAGACAGTGAGTGCCTCCTTTTACTGCTTTAACTCCTATGAGTCTGAGGGTGTTTTGGGGCCCTGAGGAAGTTCTGACATGTCCTGACATTTTTCACAGTTACTTATAAACATATAAATGTCTAAAGGCTAACTACACTGTATTCAGCACAAACTGGGCTACAGTAATATGTGAGCAGCATGTATGTACAAGTTTGTATTTTGGAGAAAATAACAGTTATGCGTGATTATTGAAAACAACAAAAAAATATCACTGAAATAAGTTCACAAAACACATTCATAACATTTGTTTATATTTTTTGTTGTTACCTGGATCTTGTAGTCTAGAGTTTTTATTTCAAAATGATGTGATAATCATCTTGATCACTCATTCACAGAAAACAATATATTCATTTACATTTTCTAAGACACTTTTTGTTTAGAAAGGCCGTATGCGAGGAGGCGTGAATGATCATGAATAATGCTGTAATTCACACCAGAGAAGACAAAGACCCGAATAATGATTTGCATAATGAGCCTTTCAGTCAGGTATGTGACACAGGGAAATGCTAAAAGTAAATAATTTTAGGACAAAAAACATATATTTTTTGTTTGTAGTTTATTTAGAATATAGTTAACTGACCTATAGAATAACTGACTCTTACACCCTATACATAACCTACTCACTTACATAGTGCAAAGAAAATGTTCAGGATTGAATGGAGACGGACAGACACAGATCACCTTATACACAGAAGATAAATTTATGGCATAAATATGGCCGTGCAAAATAAAATGAAAAAATAAAGGGTGTTTAGTCCACTCCATGGTGTTTTTTGCTTCTTACCATACACTGCTTTACACTGCATACTAGGGCTGAAACGATTCCTCGAGTAACTCGAGTAATTCGATTACAAAAAATTATCGAGGCAAAATCTTCTGCCTCGAAGCTTCATTTAATTAATTTTAAAAGCTTGCGTTATATTTTTGCACAATTATTTGTTGACAGCACGCTTTTGACACAGCGCGCTTCCGGGAGCAAACCGCCAGTAAACACCAACGAAGAAGAAGCGCTTACGTCACCCACAAAGCAGAAGGAGACACAAACAGTTAGCTGTGTATTGATTTGAGGGAGCGTTCTGTTCCGGGCTGCAAAATGGAAGGGAGCGATAAAATGATCAGTGAGGCCAAGAGAAGAAGAAAGCAGAAATTAGGCTTATGTTATGCCTGAGATGTAGATTTTGAAACTTTTAGTTGTTTTAGTGTTTTTGTGTAATTATTTGTTTTAATGTGTGCCTTAGTTTTTTTTTATCCTTAAAGTAATTTGAAAACCTTTTTTTTTTTTGCATCCGAGAAAAGACTTTAAAATAAGAATGTATGGTGCGGTAATGCACTTAATTAATCTCAGTCAACTTTAATACACCTCTCTCACCTACGCGGTTTTGCGCGGTGACCGGAAGTACGGTTCTTCATGATTCACCGCGAGTTTTGCTGCGTGAAAAATTTTATATGTGTAAGTCGCCTTAAAAACATGTTTAAACATGTTAAATTTTTTTGCCGGACCTTGCAGAACTTTGCGTAACGTTGGCGGGCGTCGCAACGGCTCACGGTGCCTAACACCGCATCTCACTGCGAGTCAAACAGCATAGGTGAGATAGGGGTATAAGCTATTCCTTGTATTGTGAATAATGACAATGTTTATTTTTGATAAAATGCTATAAGCATTTAAAAAATAAAAGTAGATTTTTCTAAAAAAGAAAACCAATTAATCTTTGTTTCTCTTATATATTTTACGTTGCTGTTTAATTAAACAAAAGTGCATTTTATCCAATTACTCGGTTAATCGATTACATTTTTGGTAGAATACTTGATTACTAAAATATTCGATAGCTACAGCCCTACTGCATACAGACACTGTTAATAGCTGGAGCAACACTTCTGTAACCCAAGGTTAGGGCTGCAACAACTAATCGATAAAATCAATAATTATCGATAATGAAATTCGTTGTCAAAGAATGTCGTTATCGATTAGTTGGACTGGTCACGTTACTGAGGAGGATGCACAAATGATGCACAAATACACAAAGATACACACAGCCGCTCGTGCAATGGAGGTTACAGAAGCGTCTGCAGGAAAAAACGCGTGCCTATGGCGTTATATTCCTGCCACAATTCTGAGCGCGCGGTTTGACATTTTGAGAGCGGACAAAGCACTCTATGCGCGTGCAGTGTCTCAAAACCAGCCAACCAGACTTCCACAAAAGCAGCCATTATAACAGGTGCCATCCAATATAATAAGAGTACAACAATTGTTTAGCTTTTTTATTTATTTATTTATATATTGGATATTTAGAGGAGTTTTACTGTTCAAAAACAAACTTTGTCTTTAATTTAAGGTTTAAAATGTCAACATTAAAGATCATTAAACTCTATATGTGGCTTTTGCATTTTTTTAAGTTTAGTTTTATACATAACTAATACCCTGATTTATGGTTTTATATAGTTATTATCAAAATAATCGTTAGTTGCAGCCCTACCCGAGGTCAGTCCATGTGCTGGTTGTACACAGTCACGGGTATCGACGCTTATTGTGTGTCCATCCACTTTAAAATGACCAAAATCCAGTTCCCTTCCATCCAGAATCCGGACCCCTTCTTGATTTCTATCAAACAGGTGGCTGATCATTTTCACTGTCACAACTGCTTGTAAAAAAAAAAAAAAATTAAAAAAAAAAAACACAACATGAGCATGATAACACAATAAAATAAACTACTGTATATCATCAATCACCATGCACAATGACCATGCATAAAGACAACACAAGCTTTTGTAATGTCATGCAACAATTAAAAAAGCGAGGGGCTTTTTATTCTTATATCTGAATATCAATAAGCTACATGAGGTAGTATTTTAGCCACCAGGAGCTAAACTGTTTGTGCTAAATAACATTATAGATAGTAGTGTCAGAAGCTAACCAAAAACTGAACCAAATAGATACCGTAAGCTAAATGTATCCAAAACTGGGTAAAATAAATTGGAATATTTACACCACAGCTGATACTGACAACCATCACATAAGGCATTAGCTTAGCCACCGGGAGCTAGCAGGTTTGTGCTAAGCTACATAAGGCAGTATGGTAGCCGGAATAGCAGTGTTTTCTACGTGCTACCCTAAACTATGTATGTAAAAATAAAATGAGATGAGATTTATATGATCAGAATAAGGATTATATGAGACTTAATAACTCACCCATGGTAGCAGCTTGCTGGATTCTCCTCCTCCGGTGGAGAAAATAACTCTTTAAAACACACCCATTTTCTGTCGGAGTTTCAGTGTTGTTCTGAAGAAAAGATAAACTCCGCCCACCGTCCAGAACATTCTGTAGCGCTTCAGAAACCTGTACAGCGCGTGACATCTTCCACATGTGCAGGAAACTCACTGACTCTGTGTGTGTGTGTGTGTGCGCGCGCGCGCAGTGGGCGTGGTCTTGTATGTCGCGTGCTTCTACAGCTGTTTTCCCTGTGAATAGCATGTGGGCGTGTCCTATGGGCGTGTCCTGCCTCTGGTCATTATCAGGTAATGAAGAGCGGAGAAAAGACTGTGCCTCTCCTCGGATTCATACGGATTACATAAAATGAGAACATTTTATTTAAAAATAGACCCTTTAAGCTTTAAATAGATATATTTCTCATGTCGGTGTGTGAAGTATTCGCGGAGTTTCAGTTAATTTTAGTGACGGGTTTCAGAAAGATATTCACGGAGACTGAGACGGCTGAAAGCTAAGCCTGTTTATTTTCTTTATTTTACCAAAAGCACAATGTTTTGTTCATATAGTGAGTATACATAAATAAAAGTAGATCCTTTGCAGGTTTAAATGATTTACTACACTATATGTGATAAAAAATTACCAGAAAAAAATGCACTTGGACCCACCGGCGGCTCCGCCGACTCCTAAGAGTTTTCAGTCATTGACCTGATCTCCTGCAGTAAAAACAGACCCCTTCCACTCGATGGCATCGTCTCTCCTCTGAGAAGATGCGGGTTCTGTCCAGTTGCATGGGCTCGTCCTGGGGGGCAGCTTGTGGAGAGGGGGTCAAGGAAGAGCCCTGGGTGGAGTAAACCGGGTAGGTCTATGAAGGCAGAGACGTGAATCCACTTGGCCGGCCAAATCAATTAGCCCCTGGAGTGACGAGGGTAGTTTATGGGAGACTAGTTCATTCTTGAGCATCTCAGTTAAGCCTTTGAGGAACACATCGCACAGGGCTCGGTCGTTCCATCCACTGGAAAGCACTAGGGTCTGAAACTCGCTGGCGTAGTCGTAGGCTGAGCGTGTGCCTTGTCAGCGTCTCAGTAGTTTACGTCCAGCTTCCCTGCCATGACATGAACGGTTGAACACCCTCTTCATTTCCTTGGCAAAACTCTCGCAATTGGAGCAGCAGGGGTCATGGGTGTCCCAGAGCGCGGTGCTCCATTCCCGTGCTCGTCCTGTGAGAAGTGTGATGACATATGCCACTTTAGAATGTTCCGTGGTGAAGGTGGAGGACTGGAGTTCAAAGATGAGCGAGCACTGGGAGATAAAGGAGCGACAGGTTCCTGGATCTCCTTCATAGGTGGGGGAAGCGGGGAGGCGTGGCTCTCGTTGCTCACCAGAAGTCCCACTTGGTGCTGGAGAGAGTCTGAGCCTTTGGAGCTGGGAAGTGATATCTGCAAGTGACTGCTTAGTGGAGAGCAGGTCCTGCTGACGTGCTCCGAGCAGGGCGCCTTGGCTCTCTACGGTCGCCCTCATGCGGTCAAAATCTGCTGGATCCATATCATGGCTGGATTATTCTGTCACGAGGCGACGTGGAGCGAGATGGATCCAAACGCGGATGAAAAACAGCAGGTTTGGAAGGGGGCGTGGTCGAGGAGCGAAAGCGAGGGTCGGAAACCAAAAGGTCAGTCTGCGAAACAGCAGAGCCAAAACGGAAAGCGAGAGTCAAAATCAAAAAAACGAGCGGAGTTTCAGTAATCGTAAGATCAAACAGCGAGGCGGTATATCCGAAAACGTGAACGAGAAGCCGAAAACCAGAAGGGGAAGCGCAAGGTCAAAACCGGAAGATCAAAGAGCAGGGAGAACAAATCCGAAACGAGAGGCACAAAGCGAGAAACAGGAACCAAAGCAAACTTAGCAACGTGATCATAAGAAAAGAAAACACAAAAAAATATAGGGACAAAATACACAATAATCCAGCAGGTTAACCCACGCATAGCGTGTGCTTAAATGTTGGAGTAATCACTAGGAAATGAGAAACCAGTGTGCAGACGGGGCGGAAATGGGGGCATGGGAAATACATGTGATGGGCTAGATAAAACATGAGCACATGGGGAAGAATTACAGCGTGGGAAAAAAGACGGCAGACAGGGGGTGAATCATGACAGGTATTAGGATTAGGAAGCAATTACTTTTTCCCCATAGGTTCAGGCAGGTTTGGACAGCTTTTCTCCCTTAATAAATGAAATCATTAATATAAAACTGCATGTTGTATTTACTCTAGTTATCTTGGTGTAATATTAGTATTTGATTGATTCTGAATGCCCTGCGATGGATTGCCACCATGTCCAGGGTGTACCCCGCCTTGTGCCCTAAGTCTCCTGGGATACGCTCCGGGCCTCCCTGTGACCCTGAATACGGGATTAAGCAATATAGATGTGAGTGAGAGTGAGTGAGTGAATGAATTTGAATCATTTAAATGTGACAAATATGCAACAAAATAAATAAAAACACAGGAAGAATTTCGATTTATATTTGATTATGGTCTGAATATCACAAAAACAAGAATAATTACTAATGAATTCTCATGAACAAATAGACAAATACCGCCAAAAAAAATAGGTACTGTATTTGTTATGTATTTATCTTTTACATTAGCAACTATAAATGTTCAATAAAAAAAAATAAAAAAATAAAATAGATAAAATAACCATCTGAAATTCAACCCATTTTGGCACAATCCATCATTCATCCCCCACATATGACCACATCATCAACCCAACCACTGGACTTGGAAAGTCTTTTGCTATCGTTCATCATATTCTGGTTCTTAACATTGTTAACTGATTTACAATTTTATATAATATAAAAATTATGATATAATTTATTTAATACATTTAGATTTTGCGTAGTCTATATTGTTTGCTGCTTGCCTGGATGTCTGGCTGTTATGGACCTTGACCTTTGGATCATTTGCCTGATCGGAATACACTGCAACTGTCTCCAAGCAAAACAAAGACCCTGTATACAGGACTAAGCAGTAGATATGATAATTGAGTGTAAATACTAAAATAATCTGAAATATTGTATTTGTACTGCACCAGGATAACTACATGGAGTCATCTATCAAGTGCTTCACAAGTGCTGGGCAGAATACTACTGTTTGCTTGTAAGTGGCACAGTGGAATAGTGGATGCACTATGGCCTCTGTTTGGCATAGTTACATCTGGCTTAAAACTAACACAGCATTAAGAACATCAGGAGGGCATCATTAATGCACTCAGAGGATAGTGAGTTTGTTCAGCTACGTTTTCTGTAATTAACAGGGAAGAAAGTGCATGCCCCTCTCAGCCTGCATGGCCAGTTTCACTCCTTGGACTTTCATTGGGATGTGAACTCATACTCATTCATAATATGGTGACTGTTTATTGTTGTTTTAGGATGCACTATCAGATATGTTCTCTCCAATCCACCATTTGTATTTATGGCTATTGGCCTGATTCTGAGACCTACAAGAATGTCAAAGAAGAAATAATAAAACGCAAAGATAAGAGAGACAGGAGAATAAGATTACATGATGAAACTATTTTTTTATCATTATGTATTTTCCATATTCAGGAGATAACGTATTTAACCAGCAGCACTCCCACATCTCTATAGCATTTATTGCCATATCCCAGGGGACTCTGGGCTTATTGCCATATTGGGGTACACTCTGGACAGTCTGCAGGGCACCATCCATTGCAGGACACAGTCATACACACACTCACACACTCTATATTCAATTTAGAAATCCCATTTAGCATGTTGGAAATGTTGGCAGTTGGGCTGTGGGAGGAAAACTGCCAAGCACAGAGAGAACATGCAAACTCCATGCACACAGACCCGAGACAGGACTCGATCCCTTTTAATCCCTATTAATATTTATCTGACCAGTAAGCCAAATGCAAATGAGTAGTACAGTAAGATTCATGCTCCACTATTGAGCAAAACCTGAGGTTCTCAGTAAACGTAGAAAGTGAAAAAAAAAAATGGTATTCATATGGTATTATATTTTATTGTTTGTATATTTTTTTCATAATTTCACAAATCATGTCCTTTTTCAGTTTTTGATTATAAACTTATTTTTTACGTTGCTGGAATCATTGTGTGCGTGTGTGTGTGAGGGAGGGAGGGAGAGATATTGTTGTGTTTTGCTCATCATTATGTAGCACCTGGGTGTGTGTGATGGTAATCAGACTGTATGGATCATTTCCTAACAGTTTGCATTCATCAACATAAAACTCTACTAACAAATCTGACCTGCACACATCCTCAAGAACCTCATATCTGTTTTCCCCCACATGATACACACATACAGCATGGTGTCTTAGTGGTTAGCACTGTGGCATGACTGACTCGGGTCTGTGTGCATGGAGTTTGCATGTTCTCTCTGTGCTTGGCAGTTTTCCTCCCACAGCCCAACTGCCAACATTTCCAACATGCTAAATGGGATTTCTAAATTGAATGTAGAGTGTGTGAGTGTGTGTATGACTGTGTCCCCGTGCTTGTGTCGTGGCTTGTGTCAACAACTGTGAGTAGAGAAAAAGCAAATCATGTTTATTGAAGACAAACGTGGACAGACTATTCTGAACTGGTCAGACAGACAGACACCCCATTAAGCTCCAATCACAAAGTCCTCAAAGTCCCTAACTTCCTTAATTTCACATGGGTTTATATACCCGACAAGTGCTTCATCACGCCTCCTTGTTTCTTTGTTTGTGGGTTTCTTTCAGGTACTCCGGTTTGCTCTCACATTCCAAAGAATTGCAGACTAGGAGAATTGGCATGCTGCCCATAGTGAGTGAATGTTGACTGGAGGTTGTGGCACAGTTGTACAAAATGGGAATAAATACAATGGTCACCATAATTCCTCGTTGGACTACAGAGATTCCTGAATAAATGAATGGATACACACATATAATAAAAACGTAAAATTCACACAAATATTTGTCTTTATACATCTATCATCTGGTATTATTATTATTATTATTATTATTATTATTAGTTTATTTTTTGTAGTTTATTATTTTTTTAAATTACTTAATAAAAAGTCAATACTTTAAAAGAGCATTTGGCCCTTCCTGAACTGGATTTTTGTCAATTACTTTAGTTCTCATCTGTTCTTTAGATTGCCTAATTCCTTATATCATGGCATATGTTGCTTCTAGCGTGCTTCACTTTGTCAGACAGGTTGAATTTAAGTGATTTCTTGATTTCTTGATTTGTCTGGCAGTAATCAGGCCTGGGTGTGGCAAGTAAAATTTGACTCAGCTTTCTAAAAGAATATTGTTAATCACAGTTTATTTCTGGTTTAGCAAGGAGAGGGCCTTTACTTTTTCACATAGAGCCAGACAGGTTTGGACAGTTTTTTTTTTTCTTAATAAATGAAATCATCGTTTAAAACCTCCATTTTGTATTTACTCAGGTTATCTTTCTGTAATAGTAAAATTTGTTTGATCTCAAACATTTAAGTGTGACGAATATGCAATGCAAAAAAATCACAAAGAAGCAAATACTTATTCACAACACTGTATTTACACTTTTAAGTATTTCTATTTATTTTATTTAGAATTGTTCAAGATTAATTTCTGTTAACTTATTAATATTATGTTTTTAATAGGTCATAGTTTTTGTTTAGATGTTTATTTTAAAAATGTTATGATTAATTTTCATATGTTAAAGTTTCACACATTTTTCATTTCATCACGTTATTCAGAAATAATTATATCGGAATAATTCTATTTATTTTTGTTTATTAATACCACCTGTATTTCTGTATCTGTGTGCACGCACACACACACACACACACACACACACACACACACACACACACATATGCAGAATTATATTAATACAACATAAAATATAGGGAGAAAAATGTGTGTGTGTGTGTGTGTGTGTGTGTGTGTGTGTGTGTATGTGTGTTCCTCTATACAGATGGTGTTGGTGTGTAGGCTTAAAACTGATGTGACAGAGGCCAAAACCTTTTATGATCCTGTCAGTGAGTCATTTTCAGCCTTGCACACACACACACACACACACACACACACACACACACACACACACACACACACACACACACACACACACACACACACACATGACTTTTGAGTGTCTCTCTGCGACGTAATGTTCAGTGTATCCTGAAAACGTTTGCTATTGTTCTTGGTATTTTAGTTCTTTACTTTGTTAACTTGTTTGGTGAACTGGGATTTGCCAAGCCTACATTTCTTGCTAGTTGCCTGAATCTCTGACTGTTACAGTACCTTGAATTGTACTGACCTTTTTTGAAGCATTTGCCCCATTTTAATAAATCTCATCTGCAGCACCTTGACAAGAGGACATGTTACAACTTTGGTATTATCTCCTTGTATTACCTGATCCTATTGGTCATGTATAATTTTATATATTTTTTAATATATTTATCTCTAATAAAGGGTTTGGAACACCACTAAATGAAGGACAGCCAGGTCAGTGCATTTTTTTTTACTTGACCAAGAGCATACATATTCTCAGAGCATACAAGTTCACCTCTCTTTTTAGCTAACACCATTCCACTGTATAGAGTCATTTTCAGCTATAACAAATTATTTCAACACAAAACCAACTGATAAATACACCAAAATAAATGTTTTCACCATTTTTATTCTGACCTGTGACATCCACATATGCCTGATGTAGCAAAATAGTTAAGTTTAAGATAAAATGGACATTAAATCCCTTCATAGGATAAAATTTGTCATTTATTGACAAATTAAATACTCTCTCTCGCGTCCCCCTAACTCTCCACAGCCTACTCATTATGGACTCTGCTAAATTACAGAGGAGCAGGGCAATTAGATGACAAGACCAGGAATGTTTTGATACTAAAGCGCAATTGTGATGAAACCTACAGTACTAAACCTGATATAATCAATGAACACAACAGGGATCATCCAGATCGCCCGGCCCATCATTATAGGCGATGACCTAAAGACTGTACTTAACATTTGTTACCCAAACTACCCCAGCTCTCCACTGCAAGTCACAATTACCTGAATTCAGACCTACTTTGCATAGCACATTTTAATTTTGTGTAAATATTTATCCATCATCTTAAAATTGTTGTTATCTGTTGATATTGTTACTCATAGATAATACCGATTAAACCTGACACTATTAAAGGACACCAGACCTAAACACTTCATATGCTTAGCCCTGTTTTCATGATTGTTGTTTTTATGTCCCTTTTTGTCTAAACATGAGTGAGGCTACTGTTTTGCATGTGTTTTGAATGATTATTTTAGTTGATTTGGAAAGTGTGAGCTTGGCTGGTATAGACGGATATAAAGACCTAGAGAGATCAGACGCATCACAGCAAAGATGCGATATTTATTTGTAATTTCTTTCTTACTTATCTGTAAAACAGATCAGGACAAGAATGATTCTCCTTCACCTACTTCATATAATTATACATTTAATTCATCTGCAAATTCATATGGCTTCCCCACTGGTTCATTTAACTCATCAACAAATTCATCAAACCCATCAACAGATTCATCAAACCCATCAACAAATTCATCAAACTCATCACCTAGTTCATCCAGCTCATCGACTAGTCCATCCAGCTCATCGACTAGTCCATCCAGCTCATCGACTAGTCCATCCAGCTCATCGACTAGTTCACCCAGCTCAACTTCTAGTTCATCCAGCTCAAGTACTAGTTCATCTACCTCAGTTGCCAGTTCATCCAGCTCAACTACCTCCAGTTTGTTAAACACAGCTCTGATCTTGGTGATGGAGAAGAAGACCTGGGAGGAAGCTCTGCACTACTGCAGGATGAACTATACCGGTTTGGCCTGTCTGACTTCGTCCCCCGAGCTAGACCTGCCTGAAACTGAGGCTGCTCAAACACTCACTGTGTGGATCGGTCTGTGCTTCATTAATGGCAATTGGTTTTGTGTGGACGGGGAGTCAGTAGAGAGCCTGGATGCATTCCCTTCATGTCCAGTTCCACAATACCGCTGTGGTGCTTGTGACACTGAGACATACACCTGTTACAACAGAAACTGTGAAGAGGAACTTAACTTTCTTTGCTACTAAAGGTGAGTAATGCAGCCAGAAAAACACATCAGAGTCTTATAAGTAAGTACAAATGCTATCACTTTATTAGCATGACATGATCTTAACTCATAATTCATAGTTCAAATATTGCATTGAGGACAAGTTCAATTACAGGTAAGATTTGAATGTCTTTATTTTCCTTTGTTTTTCTTCATAGAAACACATCATTCCATGAATCTCCTTCAAGATGAGAAGATGAATGAAGCAGTAGAACAAGACAGATATATTAGAATCATTAATTTGTTGTGTTAATGTACAAAATTACTTTTGATGGTGTATTTGGATTGAATGTGACTGGAGTAAATTTTAAGCACAATTTATGTTTATGTAAGTTTTAATACACTTATTAAAATATTTATGGTAAGACATGATGTTAATTCATGAAGTAGTCAAATTGTGTTTATAAAGCAACAACATTTGGCCAAAGTACTGTATAATTAAGCAGTGACTACCACAAAACACTAGAAAAAGACTAGTATAAGTATCCCATATACAGTAGGTACAGTATGTAGTGAAATCAAACAACATTCCACCAGCACCCCTGTGCTACATAAAACAACACCAGACTACATGTAACTAAATTACACTATAACACAAGACAAACTTAAAGGTCACAATTTGGAGGATTGCAGGATAACAAGACACTGCAAAGGATAGTGCGGACAGCTGAGAAGACCATCTTTTCCTTCCTCCACAGACAATTACATTACATTATCATAGATGTAAATACATGAACAACGTGGACAACCACACACATACAAAGACACCCCTCACACACTTTTTACCCTTCTGCCATATGGAAAAAGGTACTAGAACATTTGTTTAGTACAGTACCTACACTATCAAACAAGCAAGGTAATCTCTCTCTCTCTCTCTCTCACACACACACACACACACACACACACACACACACACACACTAATTTGGACACTATTCCAGTCATTTCTCTTTCTTGCACATCTGAACTGGCTGCTAAAAGCACTAAAATACTGCACTTTATTGACCTGATTATGGCTACCAAGAGGATGTTATGTTTACACTCATTGCATTTATTTATTTAATTAATTAATCACTTGCTCATTCTCTATAGCTGTCATGTTCCTTCAAGCACTGGAGGCGGACGCAAACGCAGGGTGTTCAAGCACTTGTCTTTATTTAATATATAAACATCAAACAAAAGAAAACAAACAAAATAACACTCCCCAGGCTGGGTATGGCGCAGGCAGGCTGGTAGTGACGAAGTGGGTCTTTACTTTAGACCGCAGTTCCACTGGCAAAAATAACGTGAACGGAGTATGGCTGGGCTTCCCTCAGCCGTGACCTTGACCTAGGTCTATTATCCAGCCTCGCTCTGCTGATATACCTCAGTCCTGGGGGGAGAGAAGAAACGAACAGGTTTGTTAGGCTCTGTGACATGTACAAACAATGAGTGCACGACGGTGAACGGACAAGTGTGTACGGGTTCGGCCGACCTAAATAGAGACACACAGGGAGGACACAGGTGATCTTAATTTGATTTAAACATTGATAACAAGTACACACGTAGACACACTAGGGGGGGACAAAGCGCCGGCTCAGTAATCCGGTGAACCCGATCTCTCTCTCCCGGACTGAGGTGGCACAGATGTGACAGTACCCCCCCCCCCAGGACCGGCTTCCCGAGGGAGGTGGGGGCGCTCTCTCCGCGTCACCGGCGGGAGTAGGGACCCACCGGACTGATGGGATAGCCGGCGGGCGGGGCGGCCCGGAGGTCGCGGCGCCGGGCGATCCGGCCGAGCTTGGTGAAAATCGGAAATGAGTTCCCGATTTAGGATGTCTCGCGCCGGTACCCAGCTCCGTTCCTCCGGACCGTAGCCCTCCCAATCTACTAGATATTGCAGGGCCCCCGCTCTCCTCCGGGAGTCCAGGAGTTCCTTCACTCTAAACGCGGGGGCGCCCTCGACTTCCACAGCCCCGGGGAGAGATGGGTTCGCGATGCCGCCGTCTAGCGGCCCCCGGTTCACTGGCCTGAGAAGAGAAACATGGAAGACAGGGTTAATACGAATATGACGAGGGAGTTGTAATTTAAATGAGACGGGGTTGATTTGGGCTATAATGGGGAAAGGGCCGATGTACCGCGGGGTGAGCTTGCGACAGGGAAGGTTTAAGTGAAGGTCTCGTGTCGAGAGCCATACCCGATCACCTACCTGGAGCGGAGGACTTTCCCCTCGCCGTCTATCGGCGAATTTTTTAAAGCGACGAACCGCTTGGGAGATTTTAGTATGCGCATTTTCCCAGACTTTTTCCGCTCCTTTAAACCATTGATCCACCGTGGGTACATCGGTGGGAGTGGCATCCCACGGACAGAGCGGAGGCTGATGCCCGAGCACACACTGAAACGGCGTTAGGCCGGTAGCGGAGTGGCACAATGAGTTTTGGGCATATTCCGCCCAGATTAACCAGTCTGCCCATTCATGTTGTCGACTGCTACAATATGCCCGGAGGTATTTCCCGAGTTCTTGAACAGTCCGCTCAGCCTGCCCGTTAGATTCGGGGTGGTAGCCTGACGTTAGACTAACAGTGGTCCCCAATTTCTGGAAGAAAGCTTTCCAGACTCTAGCGATAAATTGGGGACCACGATCTGAAACAATGTCCTCGGGGATACCATAGCAGCGAAACACTGTTTCGAATAGGGTTTCTGCAACCTGGAGGGCCGATGGGAGAGAGCTAAACGGGACAAAGCGACAACCCTTTGAGAAACGATCCACCACTACTAGGACTGTCGTGTACCCTTTTGACACCGGCAGATCCGTTACAAAATCCACTGCTATGTGTGACCACGGTCTGTTAGGTGTGGGTAGGGGCATTAGTTTCCCAACTGGCAGACAACGAGGATTTTTTGTTGTTGCACAGACAGCGCAAGATAAAACTGCTGTTCTTACGGTTTCGTGCATCTTAGGCCACCAGAACTTTGGTTCCAGGAGTCTAAGTGTGCGAGTGATGCCTGGGTGTCCCGAAGCTAGACTAGAATGGGCCTCTCTTATCACTCGTTCGCGAAGTGTCTCCGGAACATACGTTCGGCCCGGGGGGCAGCCCTCCGGCACGGGGTTGGACCGAGCCGTTTGAGCTACCTCCGCGTCGATGTCCCATATGATCGGAGCCACTACGAGTGATGAGGGCAAGATCGGTTCGGGGTCCGAATTCTGATCTGGCAACGGAAAACAGCGGGATAGCGCATCCGCTTTCTTATTTTTAGATCCCGGTCGATAAGTGATGCAAAACTGAAAGCGGGTAAAGAACAGCGCCCAACGGGCTTGACGAGGGTTTAATCTTTTGGCTTGTTGGATATACTCCAAGTTTCGATGGTCAGTTAGTACCACGAACTGGTGTTTAGCTCCCTCTAACCAATGCCGCCACTCCTCTAACGCCGCTTTTACTGCTAGCAGTTCGCGGTTGCCGATATCATAGTTGCGCTCGGCAGGTGTTAGTTTACGGGAAAAGAAGGCGCAGGGATAGAGTTTCTCGGGATGGCCTTGGCGTTGTGACAGCACCGCTCCTATACCCACTTCCGACGCATCGACCTCGACTACAAAGGGCTTCTCCGGGTTAGGTAATTTTAATATGGGCGCGGTGGTAAATGCTGTTTTTAGGCGCTGGAATGCCGTGCGCGCTTCCGGTGAAAGCGCGGGTAGTTGTTTCGGTTTCCCTTTTAACAAGCTCGTGAGTGGTGCTGCCATCGTACTGAAGCCCCGAATGAAACGCCGATAGAAATTGGCGAACCCAAGAAAGCTCTGTAGCGCCTTGACTGACCGTGGTTCCGGCCATTGTTGGACCGCCTCCACCTTGGCCACCTCCATCTCGACCCCCCATGGCCCTATGCGGTAGCCGAGAAATGCAACCTCCCTCTTGTGGAATTCGCATTTCTCCGCTTTAGCATAGAGCCCGTGTTCGCGCAGACGACAAAGGACGGCGGACACATGAGAGACATGTTCGGAATATGACCGCGAGTATATCAAGATATCATCCAGGTACACTATCACATAACGGTTCAACATATCCCTGAACACGTCATTCATGAACCCCTGAAACACCGCAGGTGCGTTTACCAGTCCGTAAGCCATCACGTTGTATTGGTAATGACCTGACGTCGTGCTAAACGCCGTCTTCCATTCATCGCCCTTGCGAACACGAACGAGGTTATATGCGCTGCGGAGGTCAAGTTTGGTATAGATGGAAGCGCCTCGGAGTTGGTCGATCACGGCTGGCACCAGTGGCAGCGGGTGCTTGTATTTTATTGTGACCGCGTTTAACCCACGGTAATCAATACAGGGACGTAAACCTCCGCCTTTTTTTTCAATAAAAAAAAAACCTGCCGAGGCTGGTGACGTGGACCTGCTGATGAGCCCCTGCTGGAGAGCCTCCCTCACGTATTCCTCCATTGCCCGGGTCTCCACCACGGACAACGGATAAACGCGTGCGCAAGGCGGTGCTTTCCCCGGCAGAAGCTCAATCGCGCAGTCCCACGGTCGGTGAGGGGGAAGTCGTGCGGCTGCCCTAACACTAAACACGTCCCTAAATTTCACGTACTCGGATGGCACCTGGACCGAAACTAGGGCTTGCGGACTCTCTATTGAAGTGGTTAGGACCGACAATGCAGCCGGCGTGCATGTTTTAGCGCATCGTGGGGCCCAAGATGTGATGCGTGACCTGGCCCAATCAAAATTCGGGTTATGTAAGCTGAGCCATGGGAGGCCCAGCACGACGGACTGGTTCATTCGAGGCAGCACAAAAAATTTTAGCTCCTCGGTATGACCGGGGAAGGCTAATCGAAGGGTCGCGGAGAGATACTCAACGGGCGAATTAATTAATTGTTTGCCATCCAGAGCTTTCACTGTGATCGGCGACGGAAGCTTCGACACGGGAGCTCGTAGCGAGGAAAGGATAGATGGGGAGATGAAGTTTCCGGCCGAACCCGAGTCTATAAGGGGGAAAACAGACACATCAGAATTATTAAAAGACAATACGGCTTGTAAAACAAAAGGATGATGAGTGCGCGGGGGTGTGTGAGCCATTACTTTGCGTAGGGGACAAGAGCTGACTCGGTGCCGGCCCCCCCCACAGTACAAACACAACCCCTCAGTCATTCTCCTCTGCCTCTCTTGGGTGGACAGGCGTGATGAGCTCATGTCCATCGGTTCGGGGTTCGCCCCCTCGCGCGGTTCAGGTCGGGGTGCTTGGTTGATGCCGGCGCGGTTCCGTAGTTCGGACCCCCACCCCGATGCTCTCGCGGGGGTGTGACGCCGTTGGCCGCGGAGGTGCTGGTCCAACTTGATAGCCAGGTTGATGCACTCATTCAGTTCCATACCAGTATCGCGGCACGAGAGTTCCAGGTGGATTTCTGGTTGCAGTCCTTCTCGAAACCTGGCTAACAAGCTTTTTTCACACCACCCGCTTTCCGCGGCTAGGATACGGAACTTGACCGCATAGTCGGCCACAGTGTTGGCCCCTTGCTTCAGCCTAAGCAATTGTTGTTCTCCCGACCTGCCGTGATCGGGATGGTCAAAAACCGCGCGAAAGGCGTGGATGAACCGGTCGTACCTGGTGGTAATGTCCCCCCCCGCACTCCACACTGCTGCGGCCCAGTCCATGGCTGGCCCTGTGAGTTGCTGAGTGATGAAGCTGATCTTCTTTTGTTCAGCAAGCTCTGGAAAATCAGCGAGGTAGAGCTCACAGGCCATGAGGAACCGCTTGCATCCTTCCGGATTCCCCGCGTATCTCTCCGGGGGAGCCGAGCGTGGTGGGGACGGTGCGGCGCGCCGAGGCGTAGGAGAAGAGGGAGGTCGGGCGATCGCGAGCTGACTCACGCTACAGGCGAGGTCGTGAACCGCTCTCGCCAGGCCGTCGATCTCCCGTTGCTGGTACCGGAGGTACTCGTACATTGGGGGGTCGTCTTCGGGCAGGGGGATCCCTGCTGCGTCCTGTGAGGTCCGTTCATCTGTCATGTTCCTTCAAGCACTGGAGGCGGACGCAAACGCAGGGTGTTCAAGCACTTGTCTTTATTTAATATATAAACATCAAACAAAAGAAAACAAACAAAATAACACTCCCCAGGCTGGGTATGGCGCAGGCAGGCTGGTAGTGACGAAGTGGGTCTTTACTTTAGACCGCAGTTCCACTGGCAAAAATAACGTGAACGGAGTATGGCTGGGCTTCCCTCAGCCGTGACCTTGACCTAGGTCTATTATCCAGCCTCGCTCTGCTGATATACCTCAGTCCTGGGGGGAGAGAAGAAACGAACAGGTTTGTTAGGCTCTGTGACATGTACAAACAATGAGTGCACGACGGTGAACGGACAAGTGTGTACGGGTTCGGCCGACCTAAATAGAGACACACAGGGAGGACACAGGTGATCTTAATTTGATTTAAACATTGATAACAAGTACACACGTAGACACACTAGGGGGGGACAAAGCGCCGGCTCAGTAATCCGGTGAACCCGATCTCTCTCTCCCGGACTGAGGTGGCACAGATGTGACAATAGCACTTATCCTGTATAGGATCGTGGAGGTCTGAAGCCTATCCCAGGTGATTCAGGACATTAAGTGGGGTACACTGTGGTTGGGGTGCTAATCTATCTCAGGGCACAAGCACACACACTCACTCACACTCACTCACTATGAACAATTTGGAAACAGCAATTTACATTTTATTCTAAATGATATTGGCTATCTGTTTTAACTGTCTGGCATACAGTGACGGTGGGTCCAGTTGTGCCTCACCAATCAACTTACTTTACCATTTTACAAATTGATTAAGAGAGCTCCTTTTTTACAGAAATATTTCCAATCCATGACACCAAGGAAATAGATTAAATTAATTCAGTAAAACACGATAAAATAAGATCTTGGTTTTAGCCACATGGAAGTGGAACGGTTTCCTCCGACAGTGTAGCCGCTGGTACCCCTTTTAACACACAGCTACACAATTCTCTTCCAAGTTCAGTTTGAAGTAAGGTATTTATATGATGACAAACATTGCACAGATTGGCTTTTCATGGTTGTGACATCATGCGTACGAGCATGTTTCCTAAAATGCCATATATTTTTTAGATATGTTTAATTTAATATATTCAATTCAATTCAATTGTATTTGTATAGCGCTTTTAACAATGGTCATTGTCAAACAGCAGCTTTACAAAATCAAAAGAAAATTAGGGAAATATATATGAAATGTGTAAGAAAATATGTATGAATAAAAAAATGATCCTAATACCAGTACCTCTGTCTTGTTAGGATTGAGCAAGGAAGTTAATTAGCATCTTTATTAAGCTAGCTTTTTTATCTGGCATTGCTGAGACACATAACTGTGTGTCATCAGCATACCAGTGAAAAGAAATACCATGCTTACAAATTACGTTGCCCAGAGGAAGCATGAGAAGAGAAAATATCAATGTATTTCCATGGTCAGCTGCTGTAGGTGAAGCAGATCCATATGTCATGGAGATGGGCATAATGGATATCTACCATTAATTTGAATACAAAGGGTGTGCCTTGGCCAGTAAGCAGTTCCTTGTGCAGGCCCACCTGACTAATTCCCAGGCAACGTTTCTGTGATGTGGGCTTTGATGTAGAAACCTTCATGTAGCTGGTTGTATGGACCTTCAGGAAGAGGATAAATTCCTGGCCACTGGCTAACTTGGGTATAGCGTTAGCAAAATACATAGATACTGTACTGTCCTACTCAAAAGGCATGCTGATAATGGGGTTGCACGGGCTGAATTTTTGGAGAAAAAAGCGTATTTTTCAAGACCTGGCAGTGAAACAAGTCCTGAATTTTCTCCACCATATTTTGGGGCTTGAGATGGCTTCAATGGGGATGTGAATGTATCAGGTGCATTTCCTAGATTTTCTGAATATACTAAGTATGCGGGGAGGTCAATGAATTTTCTCAGCCTCAGAAAAGGGTTGACAGGTTTTTAGCCACTGCATATTCCTCTACTTTATGCTGACCTGTCATAGTTGCTGCTAATAACCTTTTTTTTTCTAGGATCCAGTTAGGGTGCAGTTTTCAGGCCCAGCAGGCTGTTTTTAAGTGTTGAGGAATAATTGTGTTGACTGCTGATCCAAAGTCTTGCCAACAGCCTCAAACATGCTTGCCTTTATTGTCCAGGTGGTTGAGTGACCATTGGAAGGTGTTGCTGATCATGTCATCCATTGAGAAATTGGGTCAGATATTCTGGGCAGCCAAGGTGAGGGTACGGCCCTGCCCAGTAATCACCGCGCATGTTTGTGCAGGAACCCACCTAATATACAAAGCCACCTTGATCCATAATTTGAGGGCTCTACTCTTTTTTGTCAGCCTCTCTTTTTATGATAACAGTGTATGATCAAACCCTAAGGTGTATATACTGTATGTGTGTATACTGAACGTATTTGTTCATTTTATTTAAAGTGACTGTCTACTATAAACAAACCCAGGGTTGTAACACAGGGTTTATGATTCGAATGCCATGACTTCAGTTTTATATTCATTAAAAAAACAAAAGGACAAAACAGCTGTCCAATCTTTAACATCTTTGACATCATTGCCACAATGCAACAATCTCCATTTCAAAAACTGAATCATCCCAGAACAGAACCTCTAATGTCTACAAAACATTACAGATTATATATAAGAGGAAATCAACACCATTAATCCTTAGTTTGTGGGGTTGTAGCAAGCGAGGCATACAGTAAGTGCAGAGGTTAAGACTTGCTGTTTTTAATGAAAATAAAAATACATAAACACAAACAACTAAAACATACAGAAACTAAACCAGAGGCTATGACAAAACAAAACCAGGAACAGGAGAAAACATGAACAGATTAACAAAACAGCATTCCAACAAATAAAAGAACATGTGCAAGACAAAGACTGAACTCAAAACATGGCTACTTATAGGCAAGGCAAGTTTGTTTGTATAGCACATTTCAAACACAATGGTAATTCAAAGTGCTTTACATAAAAGAGAAGAAAATAATGATAAAAGAAAAAACAATGTCAATAAAACTTTTCTAAAAAGTATTTAAAAAAAATTGATTTAAGATACAAATAATGAAACTTTTAAAACAAATAAAAATTGTATTTAAAATCTAAATAAAACAGTTAAAAAATATTAGATAAACATAAAATAACGCAGTCAGTTCGGACGTACAGTAGCACAGCACTCAATCAATAAATGCTCAGCTAAACAGATGAGTTTTAAGTTTAGATTTAAATGTGACTAGTGTTTTTGCACATCTGATCTCTTCTGGAAGCCGGTTCCAACTGCAGGCAGCATAATAGCTAAAAGCGGACTCCCCTTGTTTTGTGTGAACCCTCGGTATTTCTAACTGACTCGTTCCTAATGATCTGAGCGTCTGTTAGGTTTATATTCAGTGAGCAGATCTGCAATGTATTTAGGTCCTATAGGCCATTGAGTGATTTATAAACAAGTAAAAGTACTTTAAAATCTATCCTGAATGTTACAGGCAGCCAGTGTAAGGACCAGAGGACGGGTGTGATGTGCTCAGATTTTTTGGTTCTAGTCAGAATTCTGGCAGCAGCGTTCTGGATGAGCTGCAGCTGTCTAATGGTCCTCTTTGGAAGGCCAGTGAGGAGACCATTACAATAATCCACCCTGCTGGTGATAAAGGCATGGGCAAGTTTCTCCAAGTCGTGATGGAAACAAAACATCTAATTCCTGCAATGTTTTTGAGATGATAGTATGCTGATTTAGTTACTGCTTTGACATGACTACTGAAACTAAGTTCTGTCTCCAGAATCACCCCAAGATTCTTGACTTGATTTTTAGTTGTTTGACCCCTAGAGTGAAGGTCTGCATTCACCTTCAGAGCTTCATCTTTGTTTCCAAGTGCAATGACTTCAGTTTTCTCCTTGTTTAACTGAAGAAAATTTTGGCACATCCAACTGTTAATTTCATCAATGCATTGGCAGAGGGAGTCTACGGGGCTATAATCATTTGGAGATAAGGCTAGGTAAAGCTGGGTATCATCAGCATAGCTGTGAGAGGCAATTTGGTTATTTCTCATTATCTGACTCAGTGGGAGCATATACAGGCTAAACAGGAGCGGTGCAAAAACTTTCTGGGACTCTATATGTCATGGACGTCCACTTAGACTTATGCTCTCCTATACTAACATAATAACCTACTTATGGCTAAATTAATTAGCTACCTCGGTTCAGGTGAGTGCCCCCATCACCTGACCGAGGTGCATTCTGGGACATGAAGTCCAAAACCAAAAATATTTGGGTGCAAGGGCTGACAGCAGAGCATGTGACAATAATGAAGAATGTGAGTTGTCTAACGTATAATATTACTTTACAATAAAACTGTAGAGTTGTTTTTTTTTTTTCTTCAGAAAAAAAAACTAGCAGATTGACAAGAGTGAAGTGCATATTAACACAGAATTAAAGAAAAAAGGAAAAGAAAAGGGAAGCCATAAATAAGGTAAAGAAGAGCTGGATTGTGAAAAAAAGAATTATGAATGTTAAAAATAAAGTGAAATGGCATGAGAAGCCAGAGAATATTACCGGCATCAAACTGCCTTGTCTCATTTAGTGATAATAATAATAATAATAATAATAATAATAATAATAAAACCTTTAAATGTTTATACAAATACGCACTTATAAGCTTTATTATTTTTATTTATTATAATTATTACAATTATTTTAATTTAACAAAATTTTACTCAGTTAAACTTTTTTTTCCCCACAAAATCCATTACATTACAAATAGGCTCAATATATCAATTATAAATGTTTTCACTTTTGTGTCAAGTGTCTCCATTTTCTTTGAGACCCCAACATTAATCAAACATACAGTGTTAAGTGGAAATTTGTGAAACTTGTCTTTTCTATACTTATGGCATATGTAACTAAAAATGGTCTGCCTTTCACACGAGTCCTAAAAGTAGAGTAGATAAAGAGAACACAACAAAACAAAAAAGTCAAAAATACTATGCTTACTTATTTACTCATTAAAGAACACTATCCATTAACACATCTTTTCAGGGCAAAAGAGTTTACAACATTCCAAATAAATAAATTAAAAAAATTCTTTGTTTTTTCCCCCTGATTTTTTCGCCCCAAGCTGGTGTAGCACAATTTCCACCCTCCACTTAGTTCTAACACAGCTATCAACTAGGGAGGGTGAAGGTCATTACATGCTTCACCCAAGACCAGTAGATCCTGTTGATCCTGTTGACTAAATCTTTTGAAGCTGCTGCTCATGCATCATCAGGGGGGTCAGTAATACACTCAGAGGAAAGTGTTTTGATTCTACAATTTCTGTGTCTTGATTTTATTTTCTCTCAGTGCTGGAATCATTGTGTGTGTGTGAGTGAGAGAGAGAGAGAGAGATGTGTGTGTGTGTTTACTTGTGACTGTGTAGCACCTGGGTGTGTGTGATGGTAATCAGACTGTATAGATCATTTCCTAACAGTTTGCATTCATCAACATGCACAAACCCTACTAACAACCTACTTCTATCTGCCCTGACACACCTTCAACTTCCTTTACATATTATTTACTATATCTGTATTTACAACATGATTAAATTATTTGAATAACTATTTTCCAACAGCCACAAACAATATTCACTGTAACACACAATGACTCAAAACATAGCACACAACACACTGTATGGCAAAAACACAAATACACAACAATGCATCGTAACAGAGAATAGTACATTGTACAACATAGTAACACTGTGACAAATACTAAAACAAAGTATTACATGCTATTAATTGATAAAGATTAATAATTTAAATGCTAGTTGCTTTGGATAAAAGAAGTTAAGGAATAAAATGATTATAAATAGATGCGCTAGGATTAGTGTATGAATAAGATTTTATTGTTTTTTGCTCCTAAGTCTGTGGCAACTGAGTGCATATTATGGTAATTGTGTGTGTGTGTGTGTGTGTGTGTGTGTGTGTGTGTGTACCTTAGACTGTAGGGATAATTTCCTAACAATTTGCATTCATCAGACAGCAAAGTTCTACTCACAAACTATAACCCATGGGGGTTGGGGGGACATTATATATTGCATAAACATTCTGTTGACTAATAGACAATAAATGCACAACACACTTTAATATGCAGTAACACACTGTTATATCACTAATACCTTCACTATAAAATAACACATCAAGATAGAAAAGCAAACTAACAGTTAACACAGTTTAAAAGACAATGGCATGCTGTAACACACAGTAAGATTTTCTATACATTTAAATTCAATACAATTCAATTTTATTTGTATAGCGCTTTTAACAATTGTCATCGTCGCAAAGCAGCTTTACATAATCAAAAGAAAGTTTGTATGAAATGTGAATGTGTATGAATCAAAAAATGGTCAGATAGTCCCTGATGAGCAAGCCGAGGGCGACAGTGGCAAGGAAAAACTCCCTGAGATGGCAGTACGAAGAAACCTTGAGAGGAACCGGACTCAACAGGGAACCCATCCTCATTTGGATGAACAGAAAGCAGGAATTGATCTGCACTCATACTGTGTGTTGGGTGGCAGGCAGTTCAGTATAACAGTTGTTAAAACAGATGTTAGTTGATGTTAATATGGAGTACAGGTAGTTATTGGAGGCTCTGGTAGACTTGTAGGAAATTCTAGTCCTGAACTATCTAGTGACTGCAGCCAAATCCGCAGAGAAACAGCTGTCAACATCAGTCGAGGCCAGAACCGTCTTCATAGTAGAGTGAAACTGTCCCCAGACATCAGACACATCCCAAAGAGACACACGAGAAATCCATGTGACGAGATCTCCAACCAGAAGCGGGGCACCAGGATGAGTCAGGCAGGTCCAGAGAGCAGAGGGAGTCTGGATCAATGGCACTCAGGAACGACAGCGAGAGGGAAAGAGAGGGGGGGGGCAGAAGAGGAGAGATAACAGTTAGGTATGTTCACAATCACATAATGTACAAGGTGAATGTATATTTAGTGTAGAGTGCAAGCAGGGACTCCGGCAGGACTAACTATGACATCATAACTAAAAGGGAGGAGCCAGAAGGAAACACAGACATGAGGGGGAACTGAGATGTAAAGCAACCAATCACCTCACCATCAACAAACCTGAGTGATCAATGAGAGTGGGGAGGACAACATCTAAACATACCAGTTCACCAGAATACTCTACGTCCATGAGTCCCCCAGATCTGCTCCTTTACCTAAGGTTCATCTATTTACAAAAATGCTGCGCTAAATAAATAGGTTTTTAGCCTAGACTTAAACACTGAGACTGTGTCTGAGTCCCGGACATTAATAGGAAGACTATTCCATAACTTTGGGGCTTTGTAAGAAAAAGCTCTGCCCCCTGCTGTAGTTTTAATAATACGTGGTACTGACAAGCAGCCTGCATCCTTTGATCGAAGTAGGCGTGGTGGATCATAAGACACTAGCCATTCACTCAGATACTGCGGCGCGAGACCATTTATTGCTTTATATGTCAAAAGTAGGATTTTAAAATCAATGCGAAATTTCACAGGGAGCCAGTGAAGTGTAGATAAGATAGGGGTGATGTGCTCGTATCTTCTGGTTCTAGTGAGGACTCTCGCTGCTGCATTCTGAACTAATTGAAGCTTGTTTATACACCTAGTTGAACAACCAGACAGTAAAGTGTTGCAATAGTCCAACCTAGAGGTGATAAAAGCATGAACTAGTTTTTCTGCATCGTTTAGTGACAATATATTCCTTAACTTGGCAATATTTTTGAGGTGAAAGAAAGCTATCCTGGTGATATTATCTACATGAGCTTCAAATGAAAGACTAGAATCTATAATGACACCAAGGTCTTTTACAGTTGCACTAGATAGAACAGAAAGGCCATCTAAAATTACAGTGTGATCTAAAATCTTGCTTCTAGCTGCATGCGGTCCTATGACTAGAACTTCTGTCTTATCAGGATTAAGGAGAAGGAAGTTAATTAGCATCCAGTCTCTTATATCCTTTACGCATTGCTCAACTTTAGCAAGATGGTTTCTCTCATCTGGTTTTGCTGAAACGTATAACTGTGTGTCGTCAGCATAACAGTGAAAATTTATATCATGCTTACGGATTATGTTGCCCAAAGGAAGCATGTAAAGGGAAAAAAGCAGTGGGCCTAAAACCGAACCCTGTGGGACACTAAACTCCCCTACAGAACATGCAGAATAATCACCATTTACATTTACATTTAGGCATTTGGCAGACGCTCTTATCCAGAGCGACTTACAAAAAGTGCTGATCAGAGGTCAATAGGAGGTCATTTACTACTTTGAGTGCTGTCTCTGTGCTGTGATAAGGCCTAAATCCTGACTGATACAGTTTGTTTATGCTGTTTCTATGTAGATATGAGCATAGCTGCTCCGCTACTATCTTTTCCAGAATCTTAGAGATAAAGTGGAGGTTTGATATTGATCTCTAATTGGACAGCTTACAGGGGTTATTAGTGGTTTCATAACTTGCTAATTTAAAAGATTTTGGAACATACCCACTGCTGAGTGAAGAGTTAATTATAACAGGGGTTCTGTTATGAAAATGTGTTGGTATAGGATCTAATATACAGGTTGAGGAATTTGCAAAAGAGATTAGTGAAATTAGTTCATTCTCTTCAAGGGGAGTAAAGTATTCTAGGTTCCGATCTGACATGGTTAGTTTACCATCTGCATCAATTACATTGTCTGGTTTCAAAGCCTTAATTTTATGCCTAATGTTTACAATTTTATTATTAAAAAAGTTCATGAAATCCTCACTACTGTATGTTGTTGTTGTGTAGATTTCTGCAGTGGTCTTATTTCTGGTTAATTTGGCTATGGTATTAAATAAAAATATGATTAGGATTATTTTTGTTATTTTCTATAAGAGTGGAGAGATACGTTGATCTAGCATCACTGAGAGCTTTTTTATAGTACAGGATGCTCTCCTTCGAAGCTATTTGAAATACTAACAATTTGGTTTGACACCATTTACGTTCTAATTTCTGAGCGGTCTGTTTTAAACTTCGCATGTGATCATTATACCAGGGAGCGAGTTTTTTATCTCTAATAATTTTCCTTTTAACTGGAGCTACATTATCTAAGGTATAACGGAATGTTGACTCTAAATGTTCAGTCGCCTGATCGAGTTCTGTGGAGTCAGATGGTGATCCAATCAAAGTTGGTAACACTGGGAGATTACTGATAAAGCTCTGTGTGGTAGTTGATGTGAATGTACGTTTAATACGGTAGCGAGGTGCTGTTCGTACATTATTACTATGACACACTTTAATTGAGACAAGATAGTGATCTGAGATAACTTCAGACTGTGGAATTGTGGTTAGATTAGATTAGATTCCACTTTATTGTCATTGCACATAGTTACAAGGCAACGAAATGCAGTTAGCATCTAACCAGAAGTGCAAGTTAGCATATATATAAGTGAATGTTTATATATATATATAAGTGAATTTACATTATGTGCAATAGTATGAATATACATATGAATAAATATGAGTAATTTAGCCGCTGGATGCAAATGCAGAGTATACCTATACACACATCTACATATATGAATATACACATATTAGTATACAGTCCATGTGCAGACTGTACAAATGAATGAACAGGAAGTATTTACAGAGGTATTAAACAGGAATGTTGGTTATCAGTGATGGTGGTATCGTCCATGTAAGGGGGTCAGTGAAGTTGTGTTTAATAAGGTAACCACTGTGGGGTAAAAACTGTTCCTCAGGCTGCTGCTCTTGGCTTTTAGGCATCTGAACCTTTTTCCAGAGGTAAGGAGAGCAAACAGTTCATGTGCAGGGTGAGAGGTGTCCTTCACGATGCTTCGTGCTCTACGCACACACCTCCTTTTGTAGACTTCCTCAATGACAGGAAGTTGGGTACCAATGATGTGCTGGGTGGTTTTTACCACCCTTTGGATGGATTTACGGTCTGAGACAGAGCAGTTACCATACCAGACTGTAATACAGCTGGTTAGGATGCTCTCTACTGCACAGCGGTAGAAATTGTTCATTATGACTTTAGAAAGGTGATTCTTCCTTAATAGTCTCAGAAAGAAGAGGCGCTGGGAAGCTTTCTTGAGGAGACTGGTGGTATTAGTGGACCAAGTTAAATCCTCAGAAATGTGTATCCCCAGGAACTTGAAGTTTGTAACACGGTCGACCATTGTCCCGTTGATGTAGACAGGGGAGTGTGTGTTACTCCTTCTCCTTCTAAAGTCCACAATGAGTTCCTTGGTCTTACTGGTGTTCAGGAGCAAGTGGTTGTCAGCACACCACTCGGCCAAGTGCTTTACCTCTGCCCTGTAGTTAGTCTCATCGTTGTCACTGATGAGGTCAATCACTGTCGTGTCATCTGCAAACTTAATTATGGTATTAGAACCATGCATAGGGCTGCAGTCATGTGTGTGTACAGTGAAAACAGGAAGGGGCTCAGTACACAGCCTTGTGGCACGCCAGTGTTCAGGATTATGGTTGAGGAGAGAACGTTATTAGCTTTAACATTCTGTGGCCTGTTGGTCACAAAAAAAAATCCAGTATCCAGCTGCATAGAGAGGTGTTGATTCCGAGATCAGTAAGCTTACTAATCAGCCTGGAGGGGATGACTGTGTTGAATGCTGAGCTGAAATCCACGAACAACATTCTTGTGTAAGTGTTCTTATATCCAGGTGAGAAAGTACCGTGTGCAGTGTTAGGGAAACAGCATTTTCAATGCTCCTATTCTCCCAGTAGGCGTACTGATGAGGGTCCAATGTGGGTGGAAGGCTTCTCTTGAGATGTGCTAGGACTAGCCGCTCAAAGCACTTCATGAGTATTGGTGTCAGTGCTACCTACGCGGTAATCATTAAGGCACATACACACGTGGACAAAATTGTTGGTACCCTTCGGTCAATGAAAGAAAAACTCATAATGGTCACAGAAATAACTTTAATCTGACAAAAGTAATAATAAATAAAAATTCTATGAGTGTTAACCAATGAAAGTTAGACATTGCTTTTCAACCATGCTTCAAAAGAATAATAAAAAAAAAATAAACTCATGGAACAGGCCTGGACAAAAATGATGGTACCCCTAGAAAATACTGAAAATAATGTGACCAAAGGGACATGTTAATTCAAGGTGTGTCCACTAATTAGCATCACAGGTGTCTACAATCTTGTAATCAGTCACTGGGCCTATATATAGGGCTCCAGGTAGTCACTGTGTTGTTTGGTGACATGGTGTGTATCACACTCAACCACACTCTGGACCAGAGGAAGCGAAGGAAAGAGTTGTCGCAAAAGATTCGAAAGAAAATTATAGACAAGCATGTTAAAGGTAAAGGCTATAAGACCATTTCCAAGCAGCTAGATGTTCCTGTGACTACAGTTGCACATATTATTCAGAAATTTAAGATCCATGGGACTGTAGTCAACCTCCCTGGACGTGGCCGCAGGAGGACAATTGATGACAAATCAAAGAGTCGGATAATCCGAATGGTAACAACCGAGCCCAGAAAGACTTCTAAAGAGATCCAAGCTGAACTTCATGCTCAAGGAACATCAGTGTCAGATCGCACCATCCGTCATTGTTTGAGCCAACGTGGACTAGATGGGAGACGACCAATTATTGTTGAAAACAAATCATAAAAAAGCCAGACTGGAATATGCCAAACTACATGTTGACAAGCCACAAAGCGTCTGGGAGAATGTCCTATGAACAGATGAGACAAAAATCAAACTTTTTGCCAAGGCACATCAGCTCTATGTTCACAGACTGAAAAATGAAGCATATCAAGAAAAGAACACTGTCCCTACTGTGAAACATGGAGGAGGCTCTGTTATGTTCTGGGGCTGCTTTGCTGCATCTGGCACAGGGTGTCTTGAATCTGTGCAGGGTACAATGAAATCTCAAGACTATCAAGGGATTCTAGAGAGAAATGTGCTGGCCAGTGTCAGAAAGCTGGGTCTCAGTCGCAGGTCATGGGTCTTGCAACAGGACAATGACCCAAAACACAGCTAAAAACACCCAAGAATGGCTAAGAGGAAAACATTGGACTATTCTAAAGTGGCCTTCTATGAGCCCTGACCTCAATCCTATTGAGCATCTTTGGAAGGAGCTGAAACATGCTGTCTGGAAAAGGCACCCTTCAAACCGGAAACAACTGGAGCAGCTTGCTCATGAGGAGTGGGCCAAAATACCTGCAGAGAGGTGCAGAAGTCTCATTGACAGTTACAGGAATCGTTTGATTGCAGTGATTGCCTCAAAAGGTTGTGCAACAAACTATTAAGTTAGGGGTACCATCATTTTTGTCCAGGCCTGTTCCATGAGGTCATTTTTTTAAATAATTAGGTTGAAACATGGTTGAAAAGCAATGTCTGACTTTCATTGGTTAACATTCATAGAATTCTTATTTATTATGACTTTGTCAGATTAAAGTTATTTCTGTGACCATTGTGAGTTTTTCTTTCATTGACCGAAGGGTACCAACAATTTTGTCCACGTGTGTATGTCGCCACGTCTCATTGAGCAAACTACTTCATCGGACATCGTCTTCGCTAGTTTAAACACATCTGTAAAGTTACTCTTACTAACCTCTGACTGACGAAGGCGTATATCACTAGCTCCAGCATGTACCACTATCTTGGAGAACCTATGCTGTCCTAGAGCCCTAAGATTACCTGCTATGTCCGGTGCTCTGGCTCCCGGAATACACCTGACCTCTGCCGCTGGCGCCCCTAAAGGCCTAGCTAATTTCACATGTCTCAGTATAGAGTCTCCTATAACCAGAGCTCTTTCAGGTTTCGCAGTGGGAGAATCTCTGACGAGAGCAGAAGCGCAGAAGCAGAAGCGCAGAAGAGGTGTGCTCCGGTGGGCTAGCCTTAGTGTTAGCTTTGTGTGAATGAGTATGCCGCCGAGAAGTCACACACTTGCCCCGCTGTGAGGGCTCTAATGCCGGAGTCGGGGGCTGGTTATCTCCGCCTGCCGCACCCAGACGTTTCACTACCGGAATAACACTGCTCTCGCACTCTCTAACCTTCTCTAAAGTCTGGATGCGCTCCACTAATGCTGATATTTTCTCTGTCAGAGTGTTAACTAACACACACCTATCACAAATAAAGTTACCGCTAACGACGGAGGAAAAATGTCTAAACATCCTGCACTCCACACACTGCAAACGCTGAGTATCCATTATAACGTACCTGAGTCGCAGTTTAGTCGTTTGGAGTTGGATTCCGTTTAGACAAAGAAACTCGTCGGTTCTCCAAAAAGCGCAAAAAAAAACGGAAAAAAAGGCGAAGCCCAGTAGTATGAAAATGGAAAAATTTGTTGCTATTAATATCAATATTGTATGAACAAAAAGCTATATAATTTAGACGCTGATACAAACGCGAAACTTTCGCGGCAACGATACAAAAACAGGAAGCTACAGGAATTGAATTGAAATAGGACTCTTGAAACAGGAGCCTTGATAATTTGTGATAGCCTTCTTGGGTATGACTTTGATCCGTGTCCCAGTTTTCGATTCCCTGTCTGCCCTAGTTTACAAGTTTTGCCGATCGACCGACCCATGCCTGTCTCTTGAATACAATTAATGCTTACTCATGTTTTGGCTTGTATTGAGTTAATAAATCTAAAGGTTTATTTATCTTTTGAAGTCCTTTGAAAAGATAAATTTCCTTTATGTGACTTTGAATGGATGGAAGGACGAAAATACACAAGTGTTATGGTTTTGGAATGACGTGATGGTAAATAAGTAAATGACAAAACGTTCAGTTTTGGACGAACTAACACTTTTGATTTAGTGTTACTAAATCAGTCATAAGCAATTCACACATTCTCCCATGTGTCTTTGTCATTATAAGGCTATTTGTTTAATATTATTTATGGTTACTTAATGAGAAATATCATTGATCTGCTCTGTCGGTAAGACTCTGATAATCAGTCATTCTGCCACCTAAATGATGGGAAAAAAAATAGTTTAATTCGATCAAAGGAAGCAGACTGCTTGTTAGTAATGTGTATTATGAAAACAACAGCAGGGGCGGAGATTTTTCTTACAAAGCCCCAAAGTTATGGAATAGTCTTCCTAGTAATGTTCGGGACTCAGACACAGTCTCAGTGTTTAAGTCTAGGCTAAAAACCTATTTATTTAGCGCAGCATGTTTGAAAATAGATGAACCTTAGGTAAAGGAGCAGATCTGGGGGACTCATGGACGTAGAGTATTCTGGTGAACTGGTATGTTTAGATGCTGTCCTCCCCACTCTCATTGATCACTCAGGTTTGTTGACGGTGAAGTGACTGGTTTGCCTTACATTCCAATTCCCACTCACATATCTGTTTCCTTCTGGCTCTCCCTTTAGTTATGCTGTTATAGTTAGTCCTGCCGGAGTCCCTGCTTGCACTCTGCACTAAATATACATTCACGTTATACATTATGTGACTGTGACCATACCTAACTGTTATGTCTTCTCTCCCCTCTTTTCTCTCCCTGTCTCTCTACCTCACTGCTCATCATTCATCATCGATCTCATCATGAATGCCCCATGTGGTCTGTTTGGAATGCGTGTGGTGACTGAGGATGGTTCCACTTTACCATGAAGGCAGTCCTGGCCTCGGCTGATGCAGACAGCTGTGCTCTGAGGACTTCACACAGTGACTGCAGTTGCCCCTTTGTCAGGACTGGAATTTCCTACAGTCTATCTGAGATTCTAATAACAAACTGAACTTGAAGACATCAACTGTTATACTGAACTTCCAGCCTCCTAACACACAGTATGAATGCAGATCAATCCCTGCTATCCGTTATCACCCAAATTCAATTCAATTTTATTTGTATAACGCTTTTAACAATTGACATTGTCGCAAAGCAGCTTTACACAATCAAAAGAATTATATAAGTTTGTATGAGATGTGAACGTGTATGACTCAAAATGATAAGATTGTCCCTGATGAGCAAGTCGAGGGCGACGGTGGCAAGGAAAAACTCCCTGAGATGGTAATAGGAAGAAACCTTGAGAGGAACCAGACTCAGCAAGGAACCCATCCTCATTTGGGTAAAACAGATAGCAGGGATTGATCTGCACTCATACTGTGTGAGATTGGAAGTTCAGTAAAACAGGAGACGTGTTTAAGTTAAAATTGAGTCCAGTTGGTTATTGGAGGCTCAGGTAGACTGTAGGAAACTCCAGTCCTGAATTATGGAGCAACTGAAGTCACAAGTCCTCAGAGAACAGCTGTCTGCATCAGCCGAGGAAAAGAGTGCAAAGTGGAACCGTCCCCAGTCACCACACGCATCCCAGGCAGACCAAACGGGGCATTCATGATGAGATCTCCAAGCAGAAGCAGGACACCAGGATGAGTCAGATAGGTCCATTGGGCAGAGGAGGCCTGGATCACTGGCAGCTCAGGAGCGACATGTATAGCTTGACAGAGAGACAGGGAGAGGGAAAGAGAGAGAGAAGAGGAGAGAGCAGAAGTGATGGGGGTGCACCTCAATCTGTTGTCACACCTTGCTCCCTACATAGGCGGCTTCTGCAGGTGTGTGAAGGTGTAGGGCCGCCAGGTCAGGCCGGCTAGTGATAATTATTAATGTTAATGGATCTCGGGTTTTCTCTGCGTTATAAAAGCGAGGGAGAGAGCAAAGAGTTGTGCGGTGGAGCTAAGTGAGTGGCATGTGAGCGGGGCGAGACCAGAATGCTGTCATTTGATCTTCATGATGAGGACAGTGTAAAAAGAACTGCTCAAGGTCCCGTGGAACCTTTACTCCCACGCAGAGCCCACCTTTGTGTCTCCGCCACCAAAGAGGAAAAGGCGCTAGGTGGATTGCGTTAAGGACTCTGATCCCAGCCATGAAAGTTGCCCATCCAAACAGCCCAGACAGACCTTAAAAAGAGATTCCCACCTGTGGCCGTGCCCAGAGAGAGCTGTGAGAGGCCGGTCTTGGCCCATGTCAGCGTGAGGGTACGTTTTAAGGAGTGCTTCCTCCGAGTTCAGTCTGCAACTCTGTCTGCCGCCACCTTTTGCCAGCATGCCAGCTGGGCACCGCCACCAGACCTGCATGTGCACACCTTCACTCCTTTACTCGACCTTTTCCTTCCCTATATTTTCTAAATAGAATTACCCCTTTTCCCATAAGATGCCTCGTGTCCATGTGTGTCACATTCTAATTGACCACAGCATACTATAACACTTAATAACATACCAAAATAGACAACATCATGATAACAACACAATCATGCAAAAAAACACTATAACACAGTACTACATCACTCTATGATATTACACTGATCATAACATACACTAATCACTGCAGCACAGAATATACTGAACAACACAATAACACACTATAACACAAACACACTTTAAGACAAAATTATACCCTCCAATGGACAAAAACACACTCCAAGTTACTGTAATATGCAATAACACACTGCACTATTCAGTAGCACATTAACACTTTTATGGACAGTAACTCACTCACACAAATAAAACACTGTAATAAACAAACAGTAGTAGCACAAAATGCATGCAAACACCCTGTAGCACACGATAACTCACTACAGCACACTAACACAGTACAGAACAACACCAATAAACCTGTTATGGGAATTTGTAGCACACAACTAATCATTCAGGCATAAAGTATACTTACTCGAAAGATCCTAAATTACAGTGTTACGGTGGTTTTAGAGTAAATTTGTACTGTATGCCTGTATCAGTGTAAGAGTGAGTTATTCTGAGTGGTGATGTGGTTGTGTAATCCATTACACATTCCATACACACACTAATTGTTTTGTGTCTAAGAATGTGAGAGACCTGGTGTAACAGCTCCAATTGACCCTGGGTATTAGTGTGTGTGTGTGTGTGTGTGTGTGTGTGTATGTTGGTGGTTTGAAGATAATTTAGCTTAATGATGCAGGAACAGCTGCATCTATTCCTTGCCTTTAATGTACTGAATCAACAGACCCTCATCTCCAGACTGATCTGTTTTATTATTTAAATTTATATCTAATTCAATTCCATTTAATTACTTTCTTAATAAACACATATATAACAAAGCAATCTTTTATATTTTCAAAAACTTTCCAGTTAAAAATATAAGTTTTAAATTTACAGATACGCCTCTAACGAGCAAGTCAGTGGTGATTGTGTATTTAGACAGCATCAATCTTTCAAGGGTCAGTACTCAGTCGAAACAAGAAGGCAAGGACTGAATTCAGCCGTTTGATCACCGCTTCAAGGACAGCCGTGTATGAACTGCACAAGCTCCCACAGCATTTGAATTCTTTCACTCTATTTATTCTATCTACCTATCTACCTACGAGAGTGAGTCAAAAATGATCTGCACTCCGGTTATATTAAAGCTTGTGTTGGTCTTATAGGCACTTTCCATTCAAGGCTACGGTTTCCCCAAGTCACTGCTGAGCAGGTGTGAACGTGTTATTTGTAACGCGCAAAAATTGGTGCTCTGCATGTTATTTGCAAAAGAAAAAGACGAGCAGCATGCAGTGGTAAATTTTTTGTGGTCTAAGGGTGAACATTATGTGCTTATTTATGTAGAAAGTGTTTTGTGACAAAGACGTGTGTATAAATGGATAAAGGAGTTTTTATTAACGTGCTTGTTCCTGGAGCGCTTGCTGCTCTGCGTCGGGAAGCTGCGTGTGCTGAGAGAGTGCTGCGCGGGAAGTCGGCGTGAGAGCTCTGTGTGCAGCGTGAGTCTGGGAGGAATGCGGAAGCACCGTGAGCCGGCGAGAGAGCCTCGTGTGCAGCGTGGCTCGTGCAGGAATGCGGAAGCGCGAGGAGCCGGCGAGAGAGTGATCGTCACAATGAAGCCGGTGAGCACGTGGAGAAGTCCTGCAGGTTGGGGCTGGTTTCCGCAAAGCTTATTCGCGGTCGAAGGCGAGCAGGGTTCATAGCCAGAAAGACAATAGACAATCCGAGTTCGTAGTCGTCAAAACAAATCCGATGGTCGATAATGCAATTTCAAAATGCAAAATTGAGCTATGGGAGGCACTTAATAATCTGGCGAGGTGGTGATGTCAGTGTGTGGTTTAAATAGGTAAGGGAGATGATTAGTGATGGCGTACAGGTGTGTGGAGAGCGGAAGGTGAGGCGGTGAGATATAAGGGGCGGTTGGGAACGTGGAACAGGAGGGCTCATGTAATCATGGCAGAGCTGTGGCTTGGCTGGTTGTGACATCCATGGCTGGTGACAACATTGCATCCTCCCTATAGTCCTAATCTCGCTCCATCTGATTTTAATCTGTTTGGTCACCTGAAAGCAGCCCTATTAGGATAAAGATTCACTTCTGATGAAGCTCAGCCTAAAATATTTTTAATGAGGAACAGGTGGACAAAGTGTATTGAAAGACGAGAAGATTACCATGCAGCACAGGCGAGCTCTACAGAGGATGGTGCGGTCGACTGAGCTCACTATCCGCATTGAGGTCCCTGACCTTAACAGTTAGCGGTGTTGGACCAAGGTGAGGAACATCATAAAGGACCTCAGCCAAACGCACAATGGACTGTTCTCTCTGTTGTGGTCAGGGAGGCATTTTTGCTCCCTGAAGGCCAACACAGAGAAACTGAGGGGGAGCTTCTTCTCACGAGCTCAACCAGAATACTACATAGGACTAAACTGTTCAGACTTGTTTTGTTTTTTTCACACCTGCCACATTAAAAAGCAAGGCAGGAGAGAGACCGGAGATACAGCATCTAGAAGAACAAAGGTCAGAGCCTAAAGTAGTGTGACAAATGATAAAAGTGAGAGCAGCTTGTGAGTAGGGTGATGCCACGGATTTGAGCGCCCATTCCTGCAGCTGTGCATTCGTCAAAATTGATGCAGATGCTAAACAAACCACATCAGACCAGACCCTGGAATACTTTACTCCCCATGAAGAGAATGAACTAATTTCACTCATCTCTTATGCAAAGTCATCATCCTGTATATTAGATCCTATACCGACACATTTTCTCAAACAGATAGTACCAGCAATAAGGGAAACCCTGTTGAAAATAATTAACTTTTCACTCAGTAGTAGGTATGTTCCAAAATCTTTTAAATTAGCATATGATTAAACCACTAATTACGAAACCTGACCTTGACCCCTGTCTGCTTTCTAATTACAGGCCGATATCAAACCTTCCCCTTATCTCCAAGATTCTGGAAAAGGTAGTATCACAGCAGCTATGTTCACATCTACACAGAAATAGCATAAATGAACTGTATCAGTCAGGATTTAGACCTCATCACAGCACAGAGACAGCACTTGTTAAAGTAGTAAACGACCTCCTATTGACCTCTGATCAGGGTTGCATCACTATACTTGTGTTACTGGACCTCAGTGCAGCTTTTGACGCCATTGATCATAGTATTCTCCTTCACAGATTAGAAAAGGTAGTAGGAATTAAGGGAACTGCCCTCTTGTGGCTCAGATCCTATTTGACTGATTGTTATCAGTTTGTAGATTTAAATTGTAACTATTCTGCATGTTCTCAAGCTGAGTTTGGTGTTCCACAGGGTTTGGTAAATATAAATATACATTCACCTCATAGATTATGTGACCATGACCATACCTATTTGTTTCCTCTCTCCTTTCTCTCTCTCTTTCTCTCTCTCTCTCTCCTTTTCCCTCTCCCTGTCTCTCTGCCAGAACCCCTCTGTCCTCTGGACCTGTCTGACGCGTCCTGATGTCCTTCTTCTGGTTGGAGATCTGGTCACATGGAGCCCCGTGTGGTCTGTCTGGGATGCGTGTGGTGACTGGGGACGGTTCCACTTCACCATGAAGACGCTCCTGTCCTCGGCTGATACAGACATTCGTGGACAATAGTGTTGTTTCCTACAGTCTACCTGAGCCTCCAATAACCAACTGGACTGTTATACTGAACTTCCAGCCTCCTAACCCACAGTATGAGTGCAGATCAAATCCCTGCTCTTCGTTATCACCCAGATGAGGATGGGTTCCCTGTCGAGTCTGGTTCCTCTCAAGGTTTCTTCCTGTTACCATCTCAGGGAGTTTTTCCCTCAGCACCGTCGCCCTCGGCTCGTTCATCAGGGACCATCTGATTATTCTGATTCACACACACTCACATCTCATACAAATTTCCATAATTTTCTTTTGATTGTGTAAAGCTGCTTTGTGACAATGACAATTTTTAAAAGCGCTATACAAATAAAATAAAATTGAATTGAATTGAACTCCTAAACCTTGTGGAAAGCCTTCTCAGAAGAGTTAATGCTGTTATAGCTGCAATGGCTGGGCCAACATCATATCAGATTCAAATTCAAATTTTATTTGTCAAATTTTATTTTATATATCAAACATATAGATTAAGATTTGATTGTTACTCAAGTTCACATGCATGTGAAGGCAGATGAGTCAATACTTATATATAATATATAAACAAAAAATAAAATAAACAAACAAAGGGCAAAAAGTTACATCAGTGTGTTGCGTGTGCTATGTACGGCAGAGTATGTGTGAGCTTGGCAGCCATATTTAATGCATTTTGGGACGTCTGACTCTCACTCTGATTCCAGTGTTGATGTGACAGTATTTTTAGGGGTGGATGATGTTGCAGTTAATTAATGTGTCTAAGACAAGTAAAAGATAAGTGATGACTCCACATTTCTAAGAATACCTGGAATTATTACTCTACGTATATTAAGCCAAGCTATCTATAGTATGTTAATACAGTCACATACATATTATTAAATAATTTGAATAAATCTTGCACTTAAAGGTGAGCTGACGTCTGAAGGGGTATCTCACACACACACACGCACACGCACACACACACACACACACACACACACACACACACACACACACACACACACACACACACACACACACACACACACACAGACACACACACAGAGAGCGAGGTACAGGCAGGAACATAGTCAGAGGTTCTATAGTATTTTTGCTGCTTCACTGTGCTGTCCAAACTGTGGGTTGGATTCATTCAGCTGCTGAGTAGCGAGCCTGCTAATGTAATGAAAAAAACTAAAACAGATGCTGCTCTTTCATAGTTCCGAGCTAAACACACTGCAAACCTGATTACGCTGAAATTGAGCCCAGTTTCAGAATTTTCATTTAATTATGGAGCACAGGAGAAGCGTGCCAGTGAATTTGTACTTACTATTCTAGACTCGTTCTTTCTCTCTTTTTTCCCCTCACAGCTCTCATTCTCCTTAGAGAGGACTTAATCTTGCAGATCACTTGCAGTAATGAATATATTTATGTAATGGATCACTCGCTTGTTATGCTTCCCGTACAGCTCACACGAAGAAATTAAAATAGGGTGAAAACAAAGAGCTTACACTAAGCGAACACTATTCAAATAATACCACGGGGTTAGCGAGGGAGCTAAACTGCAGAGACGAGATTTTGGTAGTGATGATAGTTTGAAAATCCATTCTTGGCCTAAATAAACTTCAGTAAAGTGAGTGAAATGTTAGAATATTCTTATATGCTTTGTTTCTGTAATAGCAGCTCATTCACAGCTCCACATAATCACACATTCAGCACAACAGCACGGCCTCGAGGGTGATATTGTTGCACATATAACAGTTCTACAAATGCCATTTATTATTAAACAGATTATGATTTGTTTCTTTATTTAACTGGTTGGCAGAGCTAGCGACCCAGAGTTAGTGTAATGAACAGGAGGTGAGAGTAGTCTTGAACTCTTAGCGGTATTAAGTAGCCAAAAGGTGAGGAGAATAAACCATGGAGGTGGTGGACAGTCCTGAGAAACTCACCAGATTTACTTTATATTTCCTCTTATTCCACTTTAGAATATCAGCTCCGTTAACTTCTGGGTTCCGTGGTCGAATCCTAAATAGGATAAGCTTTTTAAATGTAAAGCTAGTGCACCATGTAGGTTGTACAATAGCTAGTTGATTCAGAAGGACTCAGAAGTGATTAGTGCAGAGACGTGAGGCGTGTTGTTTAAGACGACATGACGTTATCAGATGTGTGTTGTTGCTGAAAGTGCTTCTGTGACTGGGTGTGAATGTGGGTGTGGTCAGGCAGCTGCTCTCTCCTCAGTACCGCGGACCGTACAGACCCACTCTCACCCACGCCGAGGCCAGTGTAATTATGTTTCATACATGTTGTTATTATCGTCTCAGTGCTGTTATTGTCTATTATCACCATTCGTAGAATAGCTCTTGTTCATTCAGATTTTAGCTCAGAACTAACTGTTGTATAATGTACAGTATCTTCACTTTTTGTATATTTGTTTGTCTGAAGAGACCCAATCTGAAGCAAGGATTAGCAGATCAGAAGTTATTTTGTAAGTATATACCCTCTCTCGAATTTATTATGCACCAGCTTTTTATCATGTGCAGTAAAAAAGCTACCTACTCACTTGTATTATGACTTTAATAATGTACACATGCACCCTTAAGGTAACTGGACGCAGTAAGGGTACCTTCCTTATGTAACAAAGGCGGACTGACACAGAAGGGTAAGTTTCCAAAGATGAGAAACGTTTATTGAAAGCAGACGAGAGCAAGTCAGATGTACGCTGATGCAGGGAAATACTGCTTGAATATTAAACTATACTGTCGCGGGGGCAGCGGCGCCGACAGCGTTCTTTCCGGTGTTGCCTGGGGATTAAAATGGAGGAGAAGAGAGTTGAGTCTGGAGTCACTGGAGAATCGGCGAGGGAAGGCACACACCCACACACGCAGCCACGGAGATGCCGATAATGAAGCTTCACGGGAATCACTTCTATGAAGCACAATGAAATAAGGTAAGTAGCAATAGACATATAATTCTTGTCTTACTTGGAGTAGCTTTTCGGTCCACTTTCGTGCATACGAGCCCGGACGTTGACTGCTGTGTGGTGTGTGCTTTTGTGGATTAATCCTGATTGCTATCAGGTGGTTCTAGTCAGTATTCTGGAGATGGGGGGCGTGGTGTCTGCCTTGATTCGGAGCCTGGCCCGATTGTGACATTACCCCCCCCTCCACGACCCGCTCCTGAGGGTCGACCCTTCCGCCGACGTGGTGGTCTACCTCTCCCTCTTGGTGCTGGGCAATCTGGATGGGTGCGGTGGAACTCTTCTAGCAGTGTAGGATCAAGGATGTCATTTCGAGGCACCCATGACCTCTCCTCCGGGCCATAGCCCTCCCAGTCCACCAGATATTCCAGGTACCCACCACGGCGGCGGGAATTCAGGATATCCCGAACTTGGTAGGTGGTTCCTTCATCTACCATGATCGGAGGAGGAGGTGTTTCTTCTTCGGGGCCAGGCTCTGTGGGTGAGAAGACAGGGTTATGGTATTTCTTCAGCTTTAAGAAATAGATGGAACTTACGGAGACGTTGGAGTACCCGCGTGACATGCAGGTGATGTTCCGCTGGGGATTTGGAAAATATGAGGATGTCATCAATGTAAACAATAATGAACTGGTAGAGGAAGTCTCTGAGGATTTCGTGCATGAAGTTTTGGAAAACGGCTGGGGCGTTGACAAGGCCATAGGGCATCACCCGATATTCATAATGCCCTGTAGGGGTGATAAAGGCCGTCTTCCATTCGTCTCCCCTTCGAATACGGATAAGGTTATAGGCACTGCGGAGATCTAGTTTTGTGAAAATTTTCGCTTCTCTGAGACATTCTAAAGCTGCAGGGACCAGAGGCAACGGGTAACGAAATTTGACGGTGGCCGTGTTGAGGGTACGGAAGTCGATACATGGCCTGAGACCACCATCTTTTTTTGCCACAAAGAAAAAACTGGATGCTGCAGGAGAAGTTGAAGGACGGATGAAGCCTTGTTGGAGAGCCTCCGAGATGTACTCCTCCATGGCCTTTCTTTCTGGAATGGACAGAGGATAGATTCGCCCCCGTGGTAGGGGTTCGCCAGGAAGCAGATCTATTGCGCAATCCCATCGCCGATGTGGTGGCAGTTGTGTAGCCCTCTTGGGGCAGAACACGTCCCGGAAGGCAGAGTATTGCGGGGGCACTTCCACGGACAGGTTTTCCACAGGACTTTCAATTGATGTGGCGTGCAATGGTAATGCTTGGGTTTTTAATGGAAGTGAGGGGAAACAGTTGGATGAACACGTCCTTCCCCACTTGAGTACCTCTCCTGTGGACCAAGAAAGGATAGGTTCGTGCTTCATTAACCAGGGGCGTCCCAAGATAACATCCGCCATGGATTCCTCGAGGACTAAGAATGAAATTTCTTCCTGATGGAGTAGGCCCACCTGTAGAGTAACGGGGCCAGCAGAGGACCGTACAGACCTTCTGGACAGGGGTTTTCCGGTTATTGACTGGACCTGGAAGAGTCGTTCCGTCGGGGTGGTCTTGATCCTGAGGTGCCTGCATAGGTTGCCGGAGATGAAGTTCCCCGCTGACCCTGAGTCCAGGAGTGCGGCCACTGAAATAGTAACATGGGACGCAGTAAGGCTTACAGGTGTGGTGAGCGGTTGTATTTTTGCTATATTAGATGACCAAACACTCACCACTGGACGAGGAGGTCGGATGGGGCACTCACTCCTGCGGTGCCCCGCGTTACCACAATACAGGCATCGATTCTGGGCTAATCTTCTCTCTCGCTCGGTCGATGTGAGTCGTCCCCTGTCCACCTGCATGGGTTCCAGTGGGGGTTCCGGATTACCAGATACCGACGGTGGATTGTGGAGGAGGTCTGCTGAACCCGGGGTGCCGGCGTGACAGGAAGTAAGACGTGCTGAACTGCGGATGGAGAGTTGAATAAATTGTTCTAGTCCCAGAGAGTCATCGTGGGTAGCGAGCATAATTCGGAGATTGGGGTCGAGTCCTTGACGATAGGTTGTGATGAGAGCTTGCTCATTCCATCCACTGGAGGCAGCTAGCGTACGAAACCGGAGAGCATAATCTTGTATAGGTTGGTTATTTTGCTTCAGATGGTAGAGCTGTTCTCCTGCAGACCCTTCACTGTCCGCCCGTTCAAATACCTCCCTGAAATGGGAGACAAAAAGGTTATATGAGGTGGTGAGTGGTCCTCCCTGTGACCAAATTGACTCCGCCCACTGTAACGCCTGTCCAGACAACAGGGAAATAATATAGGCGATTTTTGCCTGGTCGGTAGGGTAACTGGACGGTTGCATTGAGAACGTCAATGAACATTGAAGCAAAAACCCCTTGCAATTCCCCGCCGCGCCAGAGAAGGGCGCTGGTCGCGCCATGGGGCTGGATGCCGGGAGCGTCGAAGTAGAGTCGGGCATGCCGGTGGATGGTGGTGCTGGAGGTATTACCACTCGGCGTAGCTGCTCCACCAACGCGCGGATTGGGTCAGACTCACTCATTCTGTCTCGTTGTTATGGTCCGGGCTTCTGTAACAAAGGCGGACTGACACAGAAGGGTAAGTTTCCAAAGATGAGAAACGTTTATTGAAAGCAGACGAGAGCAAGTCAGATGTACGCTGATGCAGGGAAATACTGCTTGAATATTAAACTATACTGTCGCGGGGGCAGCGGCGCCGACAGCGTTCTTTCCGGTGTTGCCTGGGGATTAAAATGGAGGAGAAGAGAGTTGAGTCTGGAGTCACTGGAGAATCGGCGAGGGAAGGCACACACCCACACACGCAGCCACGGAGATGCCGATAATGAAGCTTCACGGGAATCACTTCTATGAAGCACAATGAAATAAGGTAAGTAGCAATAGACATATAATTCTTGTCTTACTTGGAGTAGCTTTTCGGTCCACTTTCGTGCATACGAGCCCGGACGTTGACTGCTGTGTGGTGTGTGCTTTTGTGGATTAATCCTGATTGCTATCAGGTGGTTCTAGTCAGTATTCTGGAGATGGGGGGCGTGGTGTCTGCCTTGATTCGGAGCCTGGCCCGATTGTGACACCTTACTTGAGAATGAATTTATTATATATTTTTAATTAATTGTTTTGTTACATTTCATATCATTTTTCACTTTATTGTCATAGTGTGATGTGAGGTACAGTATTATGCAAAAGTCTTGACCACCTATTTATTTACATTAAATTCAATTAAATTATGTATTTTAAATGAAAGAAATAGGAACGAAATGCAAAGTGCCCAAAGATACAATTTAAAATCTGGTTCTTTATGTAACATCTGCAGCAGCAACCTCATTTTCCCTCTCTTCTGTTCCAAAAATTCAGCATTCAGCATCAGCAGTATACTAATCACTGGCCTGATCATCTGTCATCATCTGCACCTCTTTCTCACTGGTTCATACCTTAAGTTAGATGATTTTTTTTATGCATGAATGCATACTGTGTGGCTTTAATAAACAAAAAAAACATTCCTGTCTGGAGTTTTGGAAGAAAATATGAAAAGAATGATTGCTCTCTGGCCCATTTGAGTTATATTACAACATTACTTTTCCACTTGCATGTGTAATAGCAGTGTGTCAGTTGTCAAGTTTTGTCAGAAAACAGTAAAGTGTTCTGTGATCTTCACGACAAAGGAGTTTATGCTTTTTGCACTTTCACAGTCATATGACCAGCAATTTTTTTGTGTTACTCATTTCAAGCAAGAGCAAAAAAGAGATGCTGGTGAGGAAATGACTGTTTATAGCTGCTATAATGTAAGTGACAATCCTGAACATAATATGCTAAGTCAGAGTGTAAATCAGTGTAAAAACAATTGTCCTTTTATTCACAGAAAAAGTCATTAGGAAAGATTTAGATGGAGGAAGTAATTACTATTTCATGACTATTATTATTCCATTCTCAGCATTAGCGTCCCCCCGCGATTGCCTTAAAGGCTCGATCTCAGCAGGTACGATGCAACACTCAGCAATAATCTCCTGCTGCTTGAATTATCTCTAACACCATAATCATCTGCAATAACCAGCTGAGAGAATGAACATTTTCTTCACACACACACACACACACACACACACACACACACACACACACACACACACACACACACACACACACACAGTAAGATGAAAAGACAAATGGAATGTCCAGTTTGATTTCTGCTGAGGAATATATACTCAAAAATGAAACATGCAGCAGAATCGTGCCCTCTGGACCATGAAGATACTCGTTTTGTTAATTTCTTCAGTCTTTTATCTTACTTTCTGAATATCCTGACCAATCAGTATAATTATCCTCATTCCCACCCAGGTCCAATAAAAAAGCTAATTGACATAAGGTTGCTGATTTGATCTGACCCTTGAGTTCCTCAGTAATGGACAGGTGGAATGACATCATGCATTAACCTGGAGTTCATCCTCTATTAATGATCCACTTTTTCCAATAAACTGTGAACCTTGCTGTAAGGCATCTCATCATTTATAACACATATGGCATCAAAGATCTTGTTAACTTAATTATCACAGCCTGCTTAAAATAAAAGGCCATCTTTTCCTCACAGGACTTTTGTCCAATATGTGAAAACTATGAGGAGTGTTTGAGTCAAAGCGGGACTTATGATTGTGCAGGGTAACAGTTCTGAGAGTACAAACTCCCTTTAATTCTCTATATAATCTCCTGATACACTAATGCACTTATCCCAGTGCTTCACTAGTGCTTGGACACCATCAAAAGAGAAAGTTTTCTCAGTACGCCGGAGCCGTGATCGGACTGCCTGTCTGCTTCACATTTGAAACGCCCACCTCTCAGGAACTCCTTTATTGGAGTATAACTCCCAGCTGAGTTCCCGTAATTTACAGATCTGGCCATTAAGAATGCACGCTTTTTCCCGCAAGATCCCGCAATTCGGCGCGCGCCATGCCGCAAGATCCCACAAGCAACATTCGGGAATTTAAATAAATGTGTTGTGCTTCACTGAAGATCCGCCTGAAAAGGATGAAAAGGCACATGAAAGGACTTTATCTAAAAGCCAGACTAAGTACAACGAAGAATTGTGTATAATTACCCTGCTGAAAAAAAAACAGCATAGACCAGCATAGGTGGTTACCATTATACCAGCATATGGTGCTGGTATGCTGGTGACCAGCATACATTTTGCTGGTATGCTGGTGCTGGTATGCTGGTCACTTTACTGATGCTGGTCCACAGCATACCAGCATATATTTTGCTGGTATGCTGGTGACCAGCATTATAGTGCCATGATACTACGCTGTTCACCACCCCATCTAATGTTGGTATGGTTTAAAAGCCAGAATACATGGAAGATTGTCATCCAATATGTAAAATATAAAACAGAATCAGTATAAAATCAGCTTTATTGGCCAACACAAACAATATTAACATTGTGTAATATGTAACAATATATACAATATGCACATTTGTAACAATATGATAATTTAACAATGAACAGCAAATAGGTTTTGATAGAGATATAATAAAAACAAAACATGAGACCAACCTCTCAGGGACACTTTCACACAGGTACTTTCACACCACAGGAGTGTAAATGAGTGAGCTTGGCCCTCACTCTTTATTTAGGGGTCTGCAGGTTTATGGGCCCTGAAGTAGTTCTGACATGTCCTGACATTGGTGTATTTGTCTTATTTTTCTCATAAACATATACATGTAACCTTACTTATATACATATAAATGTCACCTCTTTCACCTAGTGCAAAGTAAATGTCCAGGATTGAGGGAAGAGGGACACAGATGATCTTATACACAGAAGGCACATTTCTGGCATACTGTAAATATGGCCGTGCAAACAGACATTTCAGGGTAAAACAGTGGGAACAGGAACAGTGCACTATGAAGAAAGGGTGTTAGGTTTGTAAAAGCCTACTTTTACACTCTATAAGGTGCAGACATACATAAATGTATTTTACTTAAACATTACAGATTAAAACAAGGAAAGATGACATGCTGAGCTTCAGTTCATTGTGATGGCGAAATACATTTTAGGCAGAGACGTCTGCTCGGTCTTGTTAATTTGTTTTAAACTCCTCAATTCTGCCAATTCCCCCATCAGCAAAACCGGTTTAATAACTTCACACCTATCATGAATGAAAGGTGAGAAGAGGGATTACAGTAACTGGGGGTAACAGTAGGTAGGAAGTCAGAGGTAGGAACAGAGAGCTTGTCTGAGTTTGGTCTGAAGCAGTGCTGGGATGATCGTCTTAAATGCTGATGAAAAGTCTATGAACAAGACTCTTGCATAAACCCCAGGTTTGTCCAGATGTTGAAGGATGAAGTTCAGTCCCCATATTGACTGCATCATCCGCAGACCTGTTTGCTCTATAGGCAAACTGCAGGGGGTCTAATAAGGGACTAAAGATGTCCTTCAGGTAGGCCAACACCAGTCTTTCAAATGACTTCATGACCACAGATGTTAGGGCAACTGGTCTGTAGACATTAAGTCCTGTGATTTTAGTTTTTTTTTTTTTTTGGAATGGGGACGATTGTGGAACGTATAAAGCATGAAGGGACTTTACATAGTTCCAGTGATCTGTTGAAGAGCTGTGTGAAGATGGGAGCCAGCTGGTCAGCACAGGATTTCAGACAGGCTGGTGTAACGCCGTCCGGACCTGGAGCTTTCCTTCTCTTTTGTTTCAGGAAGATCTGGCGAACATCCTTTTCACAGACCTGGAGTAATGGTTTTCAGGCCTTTCCATACTGAAGCAGGGTCGTTTGCAGAAAACTGGATTACCAGCTTTTCAGAGTAGCTTCTCTTAGCCACTCTGATGGCCCTTGTTGGCCGCTGAGAAACCTGAAAGAGCTCTGGTTATAGGAGACTCTATACTGAGACATGTGAAATTAGCCAGGCCTTTAGGGGCGCCAGCGGCAGTGGTCAGGTGTATCCCGGGAGCCAGAGCACCGGACATAGCAGGTAATCTTAGGGCTCTAGGTCAGCATAGGTTCTCCAAAATAGTGGTACATGCTGGAGCTAATGATATACGCCTTCGTCAGTCAGAGGTTAGCAAGAGTAACTTTACAGAGGTGTTTAAAATAGCGAAGGCGATGTCCGATGAAGTAGTTTGCTCTGGTCCCATCCCAATGAGACGTGGCGACATAGCTTACAGCAGGTTATGGTCGCTGAACCGCTGGATGTCCAGGTGGTGCTCCGAAAACAACGTGGGCTACATAGACAATTGGAGGACCTTTGAGGGCAAAACTGGCCTGTTAAGGCGGGACGGTGTCCATCCCACTCGGGAAGGTGCTGCTCTCATTTCTTGCAGTATAGCACATAGTCTCAGAAGAGGCCTAGTTAATCGGTGACAATCCAGAGCCCAGGCCAGGGAGCAGACAGACAGGCTAAACCAACCGTCTGCTAGCTGCAGAGAGTCGTCACTCAGGGTTCATCATATTGAGACTGTGTCTGTTCCCTGAGCTAAACATAAATTTAGAAAGACTCACAAAGTCTGTTTTAGTAATTTAATTAACATAGATACCACAAACTCAGATCACACTGAATGCGCAGCCGGCAACTCTGATCTGAAGCTAGGACTGTTAAATATTAGATCTCTCGCATCTAAAGCAGTTATTGTTAATGAAACTATCACAGATCAGGAGTTTGATATCTTATGTTTAACAGAAACCTGGATTAAACAGGACGAGTATGTAGCTCTAAATGCAGCTAGTCCTCCTGGATACAGCTACATACACCAGCCTCGGCTAACTGGTAGAGGAGGAGGAGTCGCAGTTATTTATAACGATAATCTGTCTCTCGTACAAAAACACAGTTTTAAATCTAATGCATTTGAAGTTCTCTATAGTAACATAAAGTCAGCTCAGTCGATCCCGCTAATCATCATTTACAGACCCCCAGGGCCGTACTCGGAGTTTCTCTGCGAATTTGCAGATTTCCTCTCAAACCTTGTTGTTTCTGTAGACAAAGCGTTAATTGCTGGAGACTTTAATATTCATTTTGAGAATCCAGAAGACCCTCTGAGAACAGCATTTATGTCCATACTGGACTCAGTAGGAGTAAATCAGTGTGTAGTAGGACCCACTCATAAAGCAGGTCACACTTTAGATTTAATATTATCCTTCGGATTAAGTATAGGAAATATAACCACAATTCCACAGTCTGAAGTTATCTCAGATCACTACCTTGTCTCGATTAAAGCGTGTTATAGTAATAATGTATGCAGCACAGCACCGCGCTTCCACCTTAAACGTACATTTACATCAAATACCGCACAGAGCTTTATCAATAATCTTCCAGAATTATCAACTTTGATTGGATCGCCATCTGACTTCACAGAACTCGAACAGGCGAATGAATATCTAGAGTCAGCACTTCGTTATAGCTTAGATAATGTAGCTCCAGTTAAAAGGAAAATGATTAGAGATAAGAAACTCGCTCCTTGGTATAATGACCACACCCGTGCTTTAAAACAAACCACTCGAAAATTCGAACGTAAATGGCGCCAAACTAAATTGATAGTATTCAAAATAGCTTGGAAGGAGAGCATCCTGAACTATAAAAAAGCTCTCAGTGATGCTAGATCAACGTATCTCTCCACTCTTATAGAAAATAACAAAAACAACCCGAGATTTTTATTTAATACCGTAGCTAACTTAACTAAAAACAAGACCACTGCAGAAATCTCCACAACAACATCATGCAGTAGTGAGGATTTCATGAACTTTTTCAATAATAAAATCATAAATATTAGGCAAAAAATTCAGGCTTTGAAAACAGACAATTTAAATAATTCAGATGATCTAACCACATCACATCAGAACTTAGAACACTTTACTCCCCTTGAAGCGAGGGAACTAATTTCACTCATCTCTTCTTCAAAATCGTCAACCTGTATATTAGATCCTATACCGACACATTTTCTCAAACAGATAGTACCAGCAATAATAGAACCCCTGTTGAAAGTAATTAACTGTTCACTCAGTAGTGGGTATGTCCCCAAATCCTTTAAATTAGCCGTTATTAAACCGCTAATCAAGAAACCTGACCTTGACCCCTGTCTGCTTTCTAATTACAGGCCGATATCAAACCTTCCCTTTATCTCCAAGATTTTGGAAAAGGTAGTATCACAGCAGGCTATGTTCACATCTACACAGAAATAGCATAAATGAACTGTATCAGTCAGGATTTAGGCCTCATCACAGCACAGAGACAGCACTTGTTAAAGTAGTAAACGACCTCCTATGGGCCTCTGATCAGGGTTGCGTCACTATACTTGTGTTACTGGACCTCAGTGCAGCTTTTGACACCATTGATCATAGTATTCTCCTTCACAGATTAAAAAAGGTAGTAGGAATTAAGGGAACTGCCCTCTTGTGGCTCAGATCCTATTTGACTGATCGTTATCAGTTTGTAGATTTAGATGGTGACCATTCCTCATGTTCTCAAGTGGAGTTTGGTGTTCCACAGGGCTCAGTTTTAGGCCCACTGCTTTTTTCCCTTTACATGCTTCCTCTGGGCAACATAATTCGTAAACATGGTATTAGTTTTCATTGTTATGCTGATGATACACAATTATATGTCTCAGCAAAACCAGATGAGAAAAACCAGTTTGCTAAAATCGAGCAGTGTGTGCAGGATATACGAGATTGGATGTTAATTAATTTTCTTCTGCTTAATCCTGATAAGACAGAAGTTCTGGTCATAGGACCACAAGTAGCTAGAAGTAAGCTTTCTGATCACACTGTAACTTTAGATGGCCTTTCTGTTCCATCAAGTGCAACAGTAAAAGACCTCGGTGTGATTATAGATTCCAGCCTTTCGTTTGAAGCTCATGTAGATAATATCACCAGGATAGCTTTCTTTCACCTTAGAAATATTGCCAAGATAAGAAACATATTGTCACTAAATGATGCAGAAAAACTAGTTCATGCTTTTATCACGTCTAGGTTGGACTATTGTAACGCCTTACTGTCTGGTTGTTCAATTAGGTGTATAAACAAGCTTCAGTTAGTACAGAATGCAGCAGCGAGAGTCCTCACTAGAACCAGAAAATACGAGCACATCACCCCTATCTTATCTACACTGCATTGGCTCCCTGTGAAATTTCGCATCGATTTTAAGATACTACTTTTGACATTTAAAGCACTAAATGGTCTCACGCCACAGTATTTGAGTGAACTATTAGTGTCTTACGATCCGCCACGCCTACTTCGATCAAAGGATGCAGGCTGCCTGTCAGTACCACGTATTATTAAAACTACAGCAGGGGGCAGAGCTTTTTCTTACAAAGCCCCAAAGTTATGGAATAGTCTTCCTATTAATGTTCGGGACTCAGACACAGTCTCAGTGTTTAAGTCTAGGCTAAAAACCTATTTATTTAGCCAAGCATTTTTGTAAATAGATTAACCTTAGGTAAAGGAGCAGATCTGGGGGACTCATAGACGTAGAGTATTCTGGTGAACTGGTATGTTTAGATGCTGTCCTCCCCACTCTCATTGTTCACTCAGGTTTGTTGACGGTGAGGTGATTGGTTGCTTTACATCTCAGTCCCCCCTCATGTTTGTGTTTCCTTCTGGCTCTCCCTTTTAGTTATGCTGTTATAGTTAGTCCTGCCGGAGTCTCTGCTTGCACTTTGCACTGAATATACATTCACCTATACATGTTGACTGTGACCATACCTAACTGCCATCTCTCCTTATTTTCTGTTCTCTCCTTTTCTGCTCTCTCCTCTCTCTCTCTCTCTTCTTTCCCTCTCTCTGTCTCTCTGTCGAGCTATACATGTTTCGCTCCTGAGTTGCCAGTGATCCAGACCCCTCTGGAGCCGTCTAACCCATCCTGGAGTCCTGCTTCTGGTTGGAGATCTCGTCGCATGGATGCCCCGTGTGGTCTGCCTGGATTCGTATGGTGTCTGGGGATGGTTTCCATGAAGACTCTCCTGTCATCGAGTGATGCTCTGGGGACCTGTGACTTCAGTTGTTCGATAACTCAGGACCGGAATCCCCTACAGTCTACCTGAGCCTCCGGGAACAAACTGGACTCCTTTTAATTTTAAAACATCTCTTGTTATACTGAACTTCCAGTCTTACACATTATTATGCTGAGCAATTCCTGCTATCCGTTATCACCCAGATGAGGATGGGTTCCCTGTTGAGTCTGGTTCCTCTCAAGGTTTCTTCCTATTACCATCTCAGGGAGTTTTTCCTTGCCACCGTCGCCCTCGGCTTGCTCATCGGGGACAATCTTGTCATTTTGATTCATATACATTGCATAAAAACGTACTTCTTTTTATTGTGTAAAGCTGCTTTGCGACAATGTCAATTGTTAAAAGCGCTATATAAATAAAATTGACTTGACTTGACTTGACTTGTTAGTTTGTTCCTGGCCTGGCTGTACAAGATCCTGTCCCCACTCCTGAAGGCATCCTCTTTGGCCTGACAAAGCTGTCTGAGTTTTGCTGTAACCCATGGTTTGTCATTATTATATATTAAAAATGTCTCACAGAAACTGATGTAGGATGTTACCGATTCTGTGAGCTCGTCCAGATTGGTGGCAGCAGCTTCAAAAACACTCCAATCAGTGCAGTCGAAAGAGGCTTGTAATTCCTGCTCTGCTTCACTGGTCCATCTTTTTACAGTCCTTACTACAGGCTTAGCAGATTCAAGTTTTTGCCTGTAGGTTGGGAGAAGATGAACCAGGCAATGGTCAGAACGTCCTAAAGCTGTTCTGGGGACGGAGAGATATGAATCCTTTATTGTGGTGTAGCAGTGATCCAAAATATTATTCTCTCTGGTGGGGCGTGTAATGTGCTGTTTGTATTTAGGCAGTTCATGTTTGAGTTTGCTTTGTTAAAATCGCCAAGTATAATCATAACAGAGTCCGAGTGTTGTTGCACCGTGTCTGAGATCTGAGCAGCCAGCTGTTGTAATGCTGCATTCACACACGCTTGTGGAGGAATGTACACACTCACAAGAATAAACAAGGTAAACTCCCGCGGCGAATAGAAAGGCTTGCGGTTGATAAAATATGCCTCTAGATCGATGATTCGAACAGAAAATAATGATGGGCTGCCAGGCATGTTATTTTTTATGTAACGGCTGAATGAAGTTAAATATACACAATAAATTAATAATTGCGTTTGCTTTACATTTGAGCACTCATGTGTAAATAGCTTTTTCATTGTATATACTCCCATATCATATATGTGTGTCTAATACTGTTTCATTCATATTTTACATTACATGCAGTTTGTAATTTACTTGCAATTGTACTTTTAAAATATAACCTACGTATCTACAGTATAAACATATTTAACTACTTCAGCTGTGAACGAGAAATTTGGTCTGGCTTTTAGATAAAGTCATTATTTTATATAATTGTATTATTTAATTAAAATATCTTATTAGAAATACAATTCTTATTCTCTATATTCTTGTATTCTCTATATTCTCCCAACCTTCAGAGCAAGCACGGTGTCAGAAGATTCTGCTGAATCTCTTCTCACCTTTCATTCAAGATATGTGTGAATTTATCAAACTGGGTGCGCTGTTGGCAAATACTGTAGGGGGTTTTAGATGAATTAACAAGACAGAGCGGACGTTTCTGCCTAAATTTTATTTCCCCAGACTTCATAGTTGGAGTTGATACTTTGAGTGTAATTCATGCATTTACTGAATATTTTCAAATGCAGATTGACCTGTATATCAACTTGATAACTAGCGAATGCTTTAGTAAAGGGCTCTAAAACAGCGGCAATATGAATGACAATGGAATATTACAGAAAGTGCGAGTTGACGCCCATGCAACGATCACTAACCATTAAAATGTTGGATTTGAATTAAAATGCCACATATATATATATATATATATATATATATATATATATATATATATATATATATATGTGGCATATATATATATATATATATATATATATATATATATATATATATATATATTATATATATATATATATATATATATATATATATATATATATATATATATATTTCACACACACGTATAAATTCAAATCCAACATTTTATCACATTAAGAATATTCATGTTTAATTGAATTCTTTAATTCTCGTGTTTATACAGTAACTTGGTCATGTTCACCCATGGGGTGACACTATGATTATTCATTATTTATTATTATGCTTACTTACTTAGAGAGATTCTGTTTGATGCAGATTGACCTGTATATCAACTTGATAACTAGCGAATGCTATTAAATGCCACATATGTTTACCCCATGGGTGAACATGACCAAATTACAGCATAAACACCACATACTGTATATATATATATATATATATATATATATATATATATATATATATATATATATATATATATTTAGGGCATCTCGAACGGGTGGTAGAGCTCTGATTAGACTACGTACAGGAGGCTCAACATCTCGGAGCCCAAGCCTCATTTAAATTTTCAATTTTAATTAACAAATATTGTAAGTAAACAACAGTAGCACAAGTTTAGAAAAAAAAATTTTAGACTCTAAATAGATGCTGAATTATTTTTAAGGTGTTCCAGTTGGCACTGTTCTTATATTGCTCTTTGTCAGGGTAAATCGTTCAGTGACAACCCCGGAAAATTCCATGTACTGTAAATAGATACTGTACATCTGTGTGAATAAACTGAGATGCCCACCCCCGTGAACAGGGCGAATTCAGGTTAAGGCTCCCCCGCGAGAGGTTTTGTGCGACCACTGAGCTTCTACAGATTCTAAAATTGACATTGTTACTGTTTTTTAATACCTGCAGTGGAAGAGTCTGAGAATTTATTTACCATAAGCTTTGTTGTATTGTTCTAAAACCTGCTGGGTTAAATGTTAAAGTGCTGGGTAATTTTATCTATTTATTATTATTTAGTAGATTGCCTGTTAGAAATACCCCAAATGAAATGAATCCGCTGTTTTAACCACTGCAGAGAGACAGTTAATCAGCGGTAGTTTTCACTACTACTACTAATGATAATAATACTGAATGGAGACAGCGCAGTCAAAGAAGTAGGAGAGGAGAAAATGAAGAAAATTTTGAGTTTGAGCTCGACATGTTTATGAGCTCTGTCGCTTGCTGTCAATGGGCGCCTAAGACACACTCTAAAAAATGCTGGGTTGTTTCTTTAAACACATTGTTGGGTTGGGTAACGCTGGGTCAAATGAGATGTAGTGGGTCATTTACACATGAACACCTGGTTGGGTTATTTTGACCCAACAACTGGTTTATTCTTTATTTCTCCAAACGGCAGCCTGCAAAGTGTTTGAAATATTACTGTTATTGTGTCACAAAGTGTAGTTTTAAGAGTTGTTTAAGCGAGAATGTATGTGTGTACAGCTCAAAACATCAATCGGTTATTAAAGATAGCGTCTATTTAAAAAAGTGCCCCAACGATTTCAGAGATTTGAGCTCCACACAATCCTTCGGTGCTTCGCGCTCATGTAGCCGCAAAACATAGTCTCATCTTGGCAGAAACGACTGCTGGCTGTGACGTCACTGCAGCGGTTAAAACAACGGATTTTTTCATTTTGTGTATTCCTAACAGGTGATCTTTGGTATAATACGGTTATGGTATAATATATCGTGGCTGTGAGACGCTTCCTGTACGCTGCGTTCTATTTGCACTATACCCGGAGTCCTCAAACCCTCGAGTGTGCACTTCCAAGTCAAGTCCGCTCTTTGCGTTTTTGGAATTGACACACGGCCTGAGGAACTTTCTGGATCCTTCACTTCTGAAGCGAGGGGCACTTAAAGCTGGCAGTATTTTATGGTAAGTTGATATAAATTTTGACCTACATTTTAAATGTTGTAGTTGTGGTAGGAGCTCATTTTCATGTTTATTCACTTTTCCACCTTTTTAGTTGCATTTTGATATGGGGGTGTGAGGAGGTCATGTTTTAATATTCTGTGCCAACAGTCGGCTATAGTGTATTTTATTATAAAAGTGCATTTGTAGCACACACAAATATAAAAAATACTAAATGTAATCTTAAATGTAATTTGAGGTAAATTACTAGTAATCTTCTCTAAAGCTGTGTGTGTGGAAAGTCTCTCAGCATATTTTATAATATTTAATAGTTGTCAGAAGAAGCTATTGGGATGTTTAATAACAGTCTTAATATGTCTTCTGTTTCTGTCTGTTAAAAAAAAAAAAAAAAAAAAGATGTTATTTTGACCCAGCAGTTGGTTTATTCTTTGGAGAACTTTCTGGATTCTTCACTTCTGACTGGATCATGCTCAGAGCACTCAGTGTTTTATGGTAAGTTAATGTAAATCTTTACTTTTTTTGTAGTAACTTGTGGTAGGAGCAAGCATATTTTATTGTTTAAAATATATATATTTTTTATATATTAATATTGTGTGGGATTAATATTGTTTTCCCATTCTGTTTTATTATTCAAAAAATGAGAAAGCGTCATGGATAAGTCGTAGCCTTAAAACAAGCTTTTTCTTTAAACTTATGAAATATTTATTATAAGTTGTAAATTCACCATTAAATATCATATTCATCTAGTGTTTGTTGAGAATTTGAAAAGATGGAGCGCCGTATCCTGTTATCCCTCACACTGTGTCAGAAATATACACTAAATTCATGTTCACGTTATGTATTTTTGTGTATTGAAAAGAGAAAAGATGTTTTGCATTAAATACATATGTAGCTGTACGTCCTTAACAAAAATGCTGAATGTAAATGTTAGTTATATTGCAACACTAAGTGATGCTGTATAATCCATAGCTGGACCAATATGATGAGGATGATATCTGCAAAATATGGAGATGACTGGAGCATTGTTCCATGTTTTGTTCCTTGGGGATGAGATAAGAGAGACCTTACAGACCTTTTCCATTGTTGGAGGCAACGCTATTGATACAGACTCTTTGGTGAAGGCTGTTTTTTTTTTTTTGTCATTGATGTTAAGAAGTGTCTTCACACCTGGGAGTTTCTCCAGCATACTGTAGATCAGATTGATGGACACGAGTACTCATCTCGTGTCATTCAATTTTTGAGGACAACAGTTTTTTCAGCCAACATTTAATCAATAATATTTAAAACGTTTTATCATTTTTGTTTTTAATGTCATTTTTGAAGTAAATTAAATAGTAACAGTTAAATAACAGTTAAAATATTAAGATGGGAAATATTTGTGTGTTGTGGGCATTATAAGATTTGTATTGAAAACTTCTATATAAAAAGTTTTTAAACATTGTATTAAATACAAAAAAATGCAATTCAAATCAGACTTACAGGGGTCTCTTGTTTTGTGTTTATATTACAGTACATTTATTTTATATTTAACAAAAGGTCAGCTTAAGATTATATGGTTTTGTCTGACATTTTGGTAAAAATTTTATATGTTTTTATTCACATTTTCTTATTCTGTGACAATCTATTTACATTATGTGAAGTTGAGTACATTTTGTGTCTTTTTTGAAAATAAAAAAAAATCAAATGGAATGTGACAACCCAGCAAGAGTGTTAATTTTACCCACTGGTGGGGTGAAATAAAATAACCCAGCACTTTGACATTTAACCCAGCAAGAGTGTCAATTTAACCCACTGGTTGGGTCAGATGAACAACCCAGAAATCTGGGTTAAATGGTACGGAGAACACATTTTTTGCTTCAGTAGACACACAATACTTACAGGTACCCCCTACAGGTAATGAACGGCATTTTCACAGCTTCCCGCGAGCTGCCGCAGAAGCTCGCAAGATCCCTTTTCTCAAAACGTGCATTCTTAATGGCCAGATATGTACAAGTGATGGTGCATTGGTGACACACACACACACACACACACACACACACACACACACATTTTATGTAATGTCTCTTCTTCAAGTTCTCTGTCAATTTTTTGATTTTCAAGGATCAGGCATTCCACTACCTGAATGTTCCCATGAATGACTGAGATGTGCTCAGAGCCTCCTCAGTCGGAATCGTCATTCACAGATGCCTTGTTGAAAACATTTGTTCTTTGGAAAACATAGGAGTTTTTTTTTTCTTTTTTTAATCTAGTATTTATAGTGTAATTCAAAGCATATCGACATGCTTTATAAAAGGTTTTCAAAATACAGTGGAACCTCGGATTGCGAGTAACGTGGTTTTCGAGTGTTCCGCAAACCGAGCAAAGATTTTGAATAAATTTTGAATCGGAAATCGAGCAAGTATTAGTTTACGAGTGCCGAGTATCATGTATCACGCATGCGACTCTTATTTTGACATTAAGTGTCACTCTTGCGCTGCGGAATTCTATCAGTGTCTCTTATGTGTGTGTGTGTGCGTAATTTGACACCGACACACACACATACACACACAAACTCCCTGACACAGGCACAGATGCTCTCTCGCCTTTTCACCCCCTCCCCGGCTTCACAAAGACACAGAAACTCTGCTCTGTCGCGATTCTTGTTTTTATTTTTTTTTACTTTACAGCAGTGATTCCCTTAGTATGCGCTCATGCCAGGTCAGAGAGATTTCTTTTTTTCCTGTTAAAACGGTGTTTCTGTTTCCGGTGTGCGTGTGTGTGTGTGTGTGTGTGTGTGTGTGTGTGTGTGTGTGTGTGTGTGTGTGTGTGTGTGTGTTTGTTGTGAAACTTAAAAAGCGAGGTGGGGAGAGGGAGGAGGAGTGTTACTGTGTAAAACGAGGCGAGGGAAGGGGCTAATTCCACACACACACACACACACACACACACACACACACACACACACACACACACACACACACACGGCACCTGCGCGCACCAATGGAAACACTTATCTGTCAGGATTTATTTGTACTTTTTTTAAAGGTAAAGTCCAGATTAATTTGTTTTATTTTCATTTTATAGATTGTATTAATTATTTTTATGTATTTAATTTTTGGGGCTGTGGAACGAATAATTTAATAATAATTAAATAATTTAAGTTTTCATTATTTCTTATGGGAAAAATGATGATTTTCCTGAACGAATTATGCTCATAATCCAAGGTTCCACTATGTTGTTGATCTATTTGTCCTTCACATCAGGCAATGACAGTTGAAATTTAAAAAGAGTTCTTGAAGTAAGGGTTCTTGATGCAGAGTATAGAAATGAAAAGTTTACTGGATTTACTAATATCATTGGGCATACACATACAATCCTTTAGGTTTGGCTCTACCCTAAAGACATCTGGGTTTGAGATGTATATGAAATAATAAACAGTTTAGAACCTGGCATCTTGTGTTTGAAAATCACCTGTTTTTCAAATGCCTCAAAATATTGTAAGATATGACATAATATATTGATAACAAAAATAAATATTTGTAAAATATTGCATTGTATAAAACAATTAAAATATACAATTATAAACCAATATATAATATAATGAAAACAATTAACAATTTATTCATAGGGGATAAACTCAACATCCCAGAACACCAACCATGTGCAACCATGTCTATTACGTGGCCGACATGAACTACAATCCCCAGCACCGCTCTGGTCTCCTCAACTTTCCACATTTGACATAAATGATTTAACATCTATTCATAGATTCTATTCATGAGGTTCATGACGTTATTGTTTTTGCTCTTATTCCTCTGGTTTTCAGATTAATTGTTTTTGGCCATATCATTTAGTTTTCCCTGTGATACTCTGATCGCACCTTTCCTGACCTCTGTAGGTTTTTACCTTGTTTCTGCCTCATAGTTTGTATCACCTGCACATTCTGCAGACTACAAATGCATTCATTCAAGTCTCTGTCAACCTGAAAGATGTTACTATTTATTATTACTAAGTACATCACAATACATTGTAATATTGCCAGATGTATAAATGATAATAAAAACAATAATAGTGTGATATTGTCACTAACAGTAGTGCAGTGGTGTGTGAGTAATCAGAAAGCAGTACACACATATTTTGACCAGATGGAAATTTCATGCATGAATACACTGATCACATCCACCATCCTACACTGAGTCACACGTCAGACCAAAAAAATCGGAATAATTTGAACACTGGGTCTGAAACAGACATCAGTCATCAGTCTTTTCTTCTAAAACACACACTCATTGACACACACTGTCTTTACTAATACTGAGCAGGGCCTCACTTTGCATTCCAAACAGCCTCACATCTTAAAGTGACAGAATGAAGCATTCTTTTAAGATCCTGGTCCATGTTGACATGAGTGGATCACTCAACTCCTGCAGAATTTTCTGATCATTCGTGCTGCGAATCTCTCTTTCTACCAAGTCTCAGAGCTCTTCTACATGCAGTATTCTGATCCGGTGCCTGGGAAGGACACTGAACTCAGTGTTCATGGAGTTTCTGTTTCTGTTCATGGAGCCAGTATGAGACTTCTTTTGCTCTGTGATATGGTGAGGTATCATGGTGGACCTCTGTGCACATGGTCAGCAGCAAACTCAAGTGTGCTCTGGCATTCAGATTATGATTGATCAGCATTAACAAGCTTAAGGTGGGCAATAAAATATTACTCACACATTTATACCACCTCCATAGCACGCAAGGGAGGGCGGGTCGATGAATTCATACTGTTGGTGTCTGTCCGTACTTTCTGAGTGCTTCAGCCAGTTTTATCAGACCAGGTCCTGTTTCAACAGTCTTTAAAAGTCTAGTTTAGGTAAATGCATGCCCACTGCAGCCACAGATTTCTGCTCCTTGCTGACAAAAAATGAACCCAACATGGTCTTCAGATGTTGCAGTGAATCTGCGTATGTTATGGAATAGTCTTCCTATTAATGTTCGGGACTCAGACACAGTCTCAGTGTTTAAGTCTAGGCTAAAAACCTATTTATTTAGCGCAGCATGTTTGTAAATAGATGAACCTTAGGTAAAGGAGCAGATCTGGGGGACTCATGGACGTAGAGTATTCTGGTGAACTGGTATGTTTAGATGCTGTCCTCCCCACTCTCATTGATCACTCAGGTTTGTTGACGGTGAGGTGATTGGTTGCTTTACATCTCAGTTCCCCCTCATGTCTGTGTTTCCTTCTGGCTCCTCCCTTTTAGTTATGATGTCATAGTTAGTCCTGTCGAAGTCCCTGCTTGCACTCTACACTAAATATACATTCACCTTATACATTATGTGACTGTGACCAGACCTAACTGCCATCTCTCATTCTCTTCTGCTCTCTCCTCTTCTGCTCTCTCCTCTCTCTCTCCCTCTCTCTCTCTTTCCCTCTCCCTGTCTCTCTGTCTCACTATACATGTCGTTCCCGAGCTGTCAGTGATCCAGACCTCCTCTGTCCTCTGGACCTGTCTGACTAATCCGGGTGTCCTGCTTCTGGCTGGAGATCTCGCTTGGATACCCCGTCTGGTTTGTCTGGGATGCGTGTTGTGACTGGGGACGGTTCCACTTTTTCGCGAAGACGGTCCTGTCCTCGGCTGGTGCAGACAGCTGTTCTCTGAGGACTTGTGACTGCAGTCGCTCGATAGTTCAGGACTGGAGTTTCCTACAGTCTACCTGAGCCTCCAATAACCAACTGGAATCCATATGGACTTAAACACGTCTCTTGTTATACTGAACTTCCAGCCTCCTAACACACAGTATGAGTGCAGATCAATCGCTGCTCTCCGTTATCACCCAGATGAGGATGGGTTCCCTTTTGAATCTGGTTCCTCTCAAGGTTTCTTCCTATTACCATCTCAAGGAGTTTTTCCTTGCCACCGTCACCGTCGTCCTCAACTTGCTCATCAGGGACAATCTTATCATTTTGATTCATACACATTCACATTTAATACAAACTTTAATAATTATTTTGATTGTGTAAAGCTGCTTTCCGACAATGTATTTGAATTTAATTGAATCTGCCTGATGATGTTCACATGTCGTTAATTCTAAAATGCTTTTCTGCTCAATAGAAAATGTACAGTGCATTTATCTGAGTAACTTTAGTCTTTGTCCATTGACCTTTTTCATTAACAAAGCTTTTCCATTTTGGATGTTTTTTTGTCCTTTTTAGTCCTTTATCTGTGTAAACTGTACAGACACTGAGATCAGCAGTTTCAAACTGGTCAAACTAACCACATCCTGCTGTCCAATAACTGCTCCCTAGAAAACAAACTAGACAAAATCCAGGTCCAGCAGACTACTCACTACTCAAGTTTAAAGACCGCTGTGTTTTTGTTTTCGCAAAGATGTGGCTCAGTTAAGATCCTGATTGAGCTTTGTTACGTCACGGTTTGTCCATCTTGAAATTCACACATGCAAAGAACCAACATCAATTCAGTAAAACAATATGTGTAAAAAAGATACTAAAAATAAAACTAATTGAAAAAGCCATGATGAACCTTTTAATGGTTTACTGATGATAAAGGTTAGTGTTTTGACGCACAGGTCATTTCTGTCTTGCCTATTGTTTCATTCCCAGAGGTAAAAGTAGCAGTTCTCGCACTTACGACTGCCCAGAAAATGCTTTTAATCCACAACTTCAGTTGGGATAAACCCATGCTCTGTTAATCAGAGCAGCCTTCTACCATAGAAAGTGTTTGGATCAGCAACATCACTCTCTGCTATGAGAACAGAAAGGCTCTAAGGTCAGTTGTGAGGTCAGTTGAAATAATTATCGGGGCCACACTGCAACCTATTAAAGATTTGTCCAATAAGTGTTGCCTGTCAAAGGCTACCAGCATCATCAGTGATTCCACCACTGTACCCTTGTCGCTAACTATTTATATTTCTTCTATCCTTTGGTAAGAGATATCACAGTCTGTAGGGCTGAACTGTTTAGCAAGAGTTTATTTTTTTTACCCAACTGCTATCATACTGTAAAATACAATTCACTCCTGAGTAAGAGTTGTTCCCACAGACGCATGGACAGACTCTGACTACAGTGCTATGATTTTAGATGGTTATCTACCTGCAATTTCTAAAGTATTTGGCTATTCATTATTGTATTTCCACATTGGTTATTTAGGTTATCTGTGCTTCGTAATTTTGTTGTGCTTTGCATATTGGAGACAGTTGAATGAAAGTAAAGTGAAATTTTGAATCTTGAATCTTAAAACATCCTCTACACATTTCCTAATGAATCTTGAAACAGTCCATGTGATTAAACCAGTCTTTAAGTCTTGACTCTGATCGGTCTGACCAGCACCTATAGGTTCCTGGTTCAGTCTCTGACTACAGTATAATCAGGCAAAAGTACAAAGGAAGAATGATCTGATCTCCAGGAAACAAAGAAATTATCTTTGTTAAAATTTCTTGATGTGATAAATGAATGTTCATTGTGACAGAGATCTGAATGATGCCACACTGATAAATGTGTTATCCTTGCTCTGTACTGATAGAAACAGGAAGTGCTGAACAACCTCTATACTCAGTTCAAGGTGCAGAATGACATTGCAGTGCCCCAGGCCTCCTCCCAACAACCAGGTAAGATCAGATCAGTAACAGATAAGTATTTATAAGTATTTATAATATATTCACTCGAAACTCCAGTTATATCGCTAAGTTTTAATAATTTTGCCACGCACCCGCGTCTCGTTGGCTATCCCATTAGCATCGCTAGCCCGTTAGCCCTGCTATCACAAGTTTGCCTACGCGTTTTCCACACCGATTATCTCCGTTTTTTGACACCATGTCGGTTGTGTGTCTGCCTCTGAGTGCAGGTGAGGACACACTGGAGCTTCACTCGGTGGATTTGGAGATGGAGGCCTTGGAGAAGCAGATCCGCGACCTACAGGTGAAGCTGGCCCAGCTACGACAGCGGAAAGCCGCTCTGGAATCGTCACGGACCGACGCTTACCTGTCCCAGGTAAATTCTCGGCATGACACACATCCTTCCACAACGTCTACTCTGCATGTTTCTCTGTCCAGGTCCAACGCACCACGAACGCAGTCCGCCCAGGTTTCCTTCACCCCGGCGCCGGGATACCACGAAGCCTGGATACACCAGCAGCGGAAGACGCGCGCTAGGCCCCGGGCGAGGACCTCTCCCCCTCCGCCGCCGCCCGTCTTCGAAATCCCGACCCGAAACCGCTTCGCTCCTCTTCGCGAGACGGTACATGACGCGCTGGTCATCGGAGACTCCATCGTCCGGCACGTCCGTGCTACCACGGCTAAAGGTAAGGTTCGCACTCGCTGTTTACCTGGTGCTCATGTTCTTGATGTTGCTGCACAGGTACCTGCGGCCCTGAGGGAGAACTTTGGAGCTGTGGTCCTTCAGGCTGGCACGAACGACACCAGGCTGAAGCAGACGGAGATCCTGAAGAAGGACTTCAGGAGCCTGGTTGAGAAGGTCCGCAGCACATCACCCACGACAAGGATCATTGTATCTAGACGGCTTCCCACATTCCAGCGAGGAATCGAGAGGTTTCAGTAGATTGTTTGCTTTTAATGAATGGTTACAATCTTGGTCTCAACAACAGAGATTACCCTTTGTTGATAATTAGAATGTTTTCCGGGAGCGTCCTAGGCTCTACCACACCGATGGACTGCACCCTCGCAGAGCTGGAGCAGCAGTCCTCTCAGACAACATCTCCAGGACACTACGAACCATCTGACTGGCGGTAAGTCGTGTCTTTGTCACGGATGGTCCGTGTTGGGCGGGCATGGGGGACCCAAAAGCAGACAACAACTGAACTGAAAGTCTTTATTAGTTAAAACGTATGTTTAAATATACATAAAGCACTGGTTAGAGATAAAGAGAAGCTTGAGTAGTCAATGAAGGTGGTGGCGAGCGAGAGGCACTGGAGATCAGAGTGACAAGATGAGTGTGGCATCCAACGTGCAGCGTGAAGGCAGGTGCGGACAGAAGCGCTGAAGAGAAGCGCTCTAATTCCTGAAGCGCATACCTGAAGTCCTTGTTGTAATAAATCCAGCGGGCTAGACAAAGTCGTGGTCGTGAAGCGGAAGCAGGAGATCAAAGCCGGGAGTTCGGTCAGCGTAGTGAACAGGTTTAATCCGCGAGGCGAGAAGCGTGAAAAAAGGGGAAGAAGTCCGTAATGCGAGGGCGAGAATATACTTGACGTGAGGCACGAGAAAACTGGGCTATGAGCACGCAATAATTCGGCAGCTAATGGTTGCTTGACGAAGAGTTTAAATAGGCAGAGGTGATAAACTGAGATAGAGAACAGGTGTGCCGAAAGCAGAGATTGAGGCGGCAAAATGGAAAGAGTGGAGTGGAGTGGAGTGTGGATTGGTCGAGCAGATGAGCATGGCCTGTCTGGGGACATGGGGCATGACCTGGCGCGCCGTGACAGTACCTCCCCCCCCACGGACGCCACCTAGCGTTCTAGAGTATGCCTCTGAGTGGTGTTGGGAAAAATGTCATCCCCATCAGTGACCCAGGGAGGATGCTGAGAGAGCAGCCCTTTAGGCTCTGTTCCTGATGTGCCTAACAGGAGGTCCGGGGCAGCCGCTCCACCCTGCTGTGTCGATTTCACCATAAGTAAGCCTGTGGACAGATGGAGTGGAGCACCCGCTCTTAAGCTGAACATGAAATTTGAGAGGGTCGGCATAGGTCTTAAGCTTGACATAGGACCAGAGCTTAGTATAGCGTTGGATCATGGCATGGGCACTGGGTCCGGACAGGAACTTGGCACAGGCACTAAGTTGGAGTTGATTCTTGGTATGGGCACTGGGTCCGGGCAGGAGCTTGGCATGGGCACTGGGTCCATCTGAGTGGTACATGACATTTCCCTCCCTCCTACAAGCGCCACATGGCGTTCTGGTCGATTTCTCTGAATGTCGTCGGGCCTTCCAAAGCCGGCGCATGATGAAAGCTTTGCTGCCATTAAAACCCTGGGGAGGAGGAGTTGGGTGGGTGGGTGGCTTAGGTAGCTGTGAGAACAGTGGCTTGGTCTGGGACACCTGAAAGGGGGGCTTTATCGGGGACATGGTAACAGATAGAGAAAGTCTAACTGAAGAGAGGTCCACTGAGCAAGTTGGGACCTCAGCGAGGCTCTCAGAGCAGACTGGGCCCTGGTCGCGGTCATTGGAGGTAACAAGGCATGGTTCAGGTGATCCACAGTATGGAGCAGAGCAGGACTCCAACTTCTCAAAGCTTGGAACAGGACATGATTTGGCTGTCTCACAGCACAGAGCAGAGCATAACTCAGGGCATGATTCCGGTATCACATTGTTTAGGACAGGACATGATTTTGGGATCTCAGGGCTTGGAGCAGGACATGATTGAGCTGTCTCACAGTACAGACCAGAGCATGACCTAGAGCATGGTTCTGGTGTCACATACTTCAGAACAGGAAATGACGGGTCTTGGGTTGGCAGCTTCGTCTGGAGGGGGTCGGCTTTCTGGAGTTCAACGGAGGCGCTAGAATGTGTCGGAAAGGTTTGTGTTCCAGGCAGTAACTGATCATGGAATTCAGGGTCGGAGGCACAAGGCTCACTTCGAACCGAGGGCGTCGTGGCTAAAGGTAGGGTCGTAAGCAGCTGCTGCAACTGAGCAGAAATAGCAGAGAGTGTTAAGTTCACTTGGTGCAGACTCTGATTAGCTTCCAGCTGTACTCCCCGCTGGGCGATAGCCTGACACAAGTCTGCCTCGGCATGGGTATAAGATGAGGGCTTTGTGTGGATACCTGGCAGGAAACGCAGTTTGTCCGCTGGGTCCGTCATGGCCGAATTATTCTGTCACGGATGGTCCGTGTTGGGCGGGCATGGGGGACCCAAAAGCAGACAACAACTGAACTGAAAGTCTTTATTAGTTAAAACGTATGTTTAAATATACATAAAGCACTGGTTAGAGATAAAGAGAAGCTTGAGTAGTCAATGAAGGTGGTGGCGAGCGAGAGGCACTGGAGATCAGAGTGACAAGATGAGTGTGGCATCCAACGTGCAGCGTGAAGGCAGGTGCGGACAGAAGCGCTGAAGAGAAGCGCTCTAATTCCTGAAGCGCATACCTGAAGTCCTTGTTGTAATAAATCCAGCGGGCTAGACAAAGTCGTGGTCGTGAAGCGGAAGCAGGAGATCAAAGCCGGGAGTTCGGTCAGCGTAGTGAACAGGTTTAATCCGCGAGGCGAGAAGCGTGAAAAAAGGGGAAGAAGTCCGTAATGCGAGGGCGAGAATATACTTGACGTGAGGCACGAGAAAACTGGGCTATGAGCACGCAATAATTCGGCAGCTAATGGTTGCTTGACGAAGAGTTTAAATAGGCAGAGGTGATAAACTGAGATAGAGAACAGGTGTGCCGAAAGCAGAGATTGAGGCGGCAAAATGGAAAGAGTGGAGTGGAGTGGAGTGTGGATTGGTCGAGCAGATGAGCATGGCCTGTCTGGGGACATGGGGCATGACCTGGCGCGCCGTGACAGTCTTAGATTCCAAACATAATAGCCACATTGCAACTCACCATACTGATAGATGCGCACACATAGCTTGTCCTATAGAAACTGTGTCTGTTCCCCGAATAGTGAGAAACCCCCAGGGCCATATGTTCATTTTCTTAAAGAGTTTGGACATCTGCTATCAGACCTATTGGTTAACTCTGACAAAGTGCTGATAGTAGGCGACTTTAACATTCATGTAGACGATGCTAACAACACTTCAGCACTTGCATTTATAGATTTGCTAAATTCCTTTGGGGTTAATCAAAATATAAATAGACCAACTCACCGCTTTAATCATATGCTAGATTTAATTATATCCCATGGTATAGATGTCTCTAATATAGACATTCTACCTCAAAGTGATGATATCACAGATCATCATCTCTTAGTATATATTCTAGCTGTAGAACAGCGTAGCTGTGCCTCCCCACGTTATCAATTCAGTAGAAATATTAATCCGACTACTAAAGACAAATTCACAAGTAATCTGCCAGATCTGTCCCAATTTCTTATCAGACCCCTAAATGCAGACGATCTAGATGAAGTGACTAGCAGCACGGGCACTATTTTTACCAGCACATTAGACACTGTTGCTCCCATCAGATTAAAAAAAGTCAGAGATAAAACACTTGCACCATGGTACAATAGTCACACTCGCGCCCTAAAGAGAGCAACCTGTAACCTCGAACGAAAAATGGAGAAAAACTAAATTAGAAGTTTTTAGAATTGCGTATAAAGTGCAGTATGTGCAGCTATAGACGGGCTCTAAAAGCGGCTCGGGCCGAGCATCTGATCCAACTGATAGCAAGAAACCAAAACAATCCCAGGTTCCTATTTAGTACAGTGGCTAGCCTAACAAACCCTAAGATGCCTGGAGGGAGTATCCCATCACAGCTTAGAAGTGAAGACTTCATGAACTTCTTCAATGAAAAGATTGATAGTATCAGGAAGAAAATAATGGAAATTCAACCTCTACCAACATCTCATGATCCAGTTCAGTCTAAAGCTTCACTAATAGATTTTCAATGCTTTACAGGTGTAGGACAGGAAGAGCTGTATAAACTTATCACCTCGGCTAAATCAACAACATGCTTGCTGGATCCAATCCCAACTAGACTTTTAAAAGAGGTGATAAATATAACTGTAGCGCCCCTTCTAAACATTATCAACTCTTCATTATATCTAGGTCATGTCCCTAAACCTTTTAAGTAGGCAGTTATTAAGCCTCTTCTTAAAAAATCTAATTTAGACCCAAATGATATAATAAATTACAGACCAATTTCAAACCTTCCATTTATATCAAAGATATTAGAAAAGATAGTATCAGTCCAAATATGCACATTCTTGCAGGAAAACGATATCCTCGAGGAATTTCAGTCAGGTTTCAGGCCCCATCATAGTACAGAAACTGCACTAGTTAAAATTGCAAATTACTTGTTTTTAGCTTCTGACCAAGGCTGCATCTCAATTCTCGTCTTACTTGATCTTAGTGCTGCATTCAACACTATAGATCATGATATTCTCATAGATCGCTTACAAAATCACATTGGTATTCAGGGACAGGCTTTAAAATGGTTTAGATCCTACCTGTCTGATCGATTCCATTTTGTAGATCTGAATGGAGAACAGTCTGGTGTAATGCCAGTGAAATATGGGGTGCCACAAGGGTCAGTTTTAGGACCTCTGCTGTTCTCAATATACATGCTTCCCTTGGGTAACATCATTAGAAGACATGGGATTAGTTTCCATTGTTATGCTGATGATACTCAGTTATACATTTCCACAAAACCAGATGAAATACCCAAATTGTCTAGACTAACTGAGTGTATTCAAGATATAAAAGATTGGATGACCGATAATTTTCTTTTACTAAATTCAGATAAGACAGAGGTATTACTTATTGGCCCAAAAACCAGTACAGACCAGCCCTCACAATTCAGCCTACGTTTAGAAGGATGTACTGTTACCACCAGCTCGACAGTGAAAGACCTGGGTGTAATATTAGACAGTAACTTATCCTTTGAAAATCATATCTCCAACATCACAAAAACAGCCTTTTTCCACCTTAGGAACATTTTATCTGTATCTGATGCAGAAAAGCTGGTTCATGCATTCATGACCTCCAGACTGGACTACTGTAATGCATTACTGGGTGGCTGTCCCGCATCCTCTATTAACAAGCTACAGTTAGTCCAAAATGCAGCCGCCAGGGTTCTCACTAGATCCAGAAATTATGATCATATAACCCCAATATTATCATCCCTGCACTGGCTACCTGTTCAGTTTAGAATTAATTATAAAATAGCATTACTTACTTACAAGGCTCTAAACGGTCTAGCTCCCACATACCTAACCAGTCTTCTGATACGTTACAATCCACCACGCTCCTTAAGATCAGAAAACTCCGGACTACTGGTAGTTCCCAGAATATCAAAATCTACAAAAGGAGGTAGGGCTTTTTCATATTTAGCTCCAAAGCTTTGGAATAGCCTTCCTGACAGTGTTCGGGGCTCAGACACAGTTTCCCAATTTAAAAGTAGACTCAAGACGCATCTCTTTAATCTGGCATACACATAATTTATTTCTTTACCTCATACTCCAGTACATCTATCCTGAATGCCAACCACGCTAATTCTTTTCACCTGCTCTTTATTTTTCCACCCATCCCGAGGCATCTGGAGATTGTGCCAGCTTCAGTAGACAGAGGCCGACCCTGCGAGGTTCCTGAGGCATCCAGAGAAGGACCTGCTCCAGCTGGATTCTTCTTCATGTTGGTTTGGATCCAGACCCCCATCTACCCCATCGAACTTTCAGCTGCATAACACACATGATGTTATACAATTTCTGTTATCTGTCATCACCCAGATGAGGATGGGTTCCCTGTTGAGTCTGGTTCCTCTCAAGGTTTCTTCCTATTGCCATCTCAGGGAGTTTTTCCTTGCCACTGTCGCCGTCACCCTTGGCTTGCTCATCAGGGACAATCTCATTATCTAGACACATTTTTCTTACACATATATACATTTCATAAGTCTTCTTTTCATTTTCTTTTCATTTCTGTGAAGCTGCTTTGAGACAATGACCATTGTTAAAAGCGCTATAGAAATAAAATTGAATTGAATTGAATTTTATTATAAGCTCCTGCTAAAACACTGTAAGCAAAACAGCACTGTAACATCCACATTATTAAACATTTCACATTTGCACTACAACATTTATTATAATTGTTTATTATAAGGTGTATTTTAACATTTCATTTCCTACTAGAACGCCATTATTCTGCGCTGTGACTATTTTTCTGTTGTGTTTTTAGTAGTAAACATATTGTCTTGTGTTGCACGTCAGTGCTGGGAGAACTGCCATGCCAATGAGGACCCCTGCCATGCCTACATGACGGGCCATTTTTTAAAGTCCAATACCGCATTTGGCAATAATCATGTGTATAGGAGTCTCAGTCAGTTGTCTGGTCTGTCTCCTCCCTGCATCAATTCTGATTCGCTTCGGACAGTCCTGGTAAGAACAAACAAACTCAGGAACAATGTTCTGCATGGATGCACTAAAAGAGAGCTAAATTTGCTAATACAGACGTCTTACACATGGATAGCAGCAGCTCCCTGACGCCCACACATCATATACACACACAGAGAGAGAGAGAGAGAGAGAGAGAGAGAGAGAGAGAGAGAGAGAGTCTCAGTTGAGTCTCAGTGGCTGAGTTGTCAAAGGAGTGAGAACTTCTACTTCACTTACAAAACTTTACCTTAAAGTACACTAACATGTAGTCCTACTTATAATGGCAGTGAAAATAATGTGAGTTTTGTTTGTGTAAATGTTTCTCATGGTGGGTTTAATCTTTGTGAAAGAGTTTTAGTAATTATTAGTTATATGTAAGTACATGGAGTTTATCTTTTTATTTAGTCTTTAATTATTGATTTTTTAAAAATATTTTTCTAAAATGTGTGTGTGTGTGTGTGTGTGTGTGTGTGTGTGTGTGTGTGTGTGTGTGTGTGTGTGTGTGTGCATCCACTTGCAACCGTGCCTTAAAAACACATTCTAGAGGAAACACGGCACGTGCACTGTATATAACCCCGTGTTACAGTGTCATTTATTTCTGTGTAGCCTCATGAAGTTCCGTGTTGTTTTATGAAGCAGCATGCTCCTGGAGGAATACTGTGTTTTTTGTTTTTCACTGCTGTACGTGGCTGAAATTCCAGGCTTGAGACTTTGCTTCTCTTCCGCTTTTCTCAAGACCAGGTCTGACTCCACATCATAAAAAGAAGCACGATCGGACTCCCTCTCTCTCTCAAGCTCAAGTCAGCTCAATAACTTTATTCTTCAAAGTCTCTCCCACATTCCTGGCTACAGCTTTTCAACTATAGTGACCCCTGCTGGATGCATTAGTAATAACTCATCACATATCAATATCACATCTCAAACAAGGAAAGTGCTGAAAATTAACTAATACAGTATATACTTCTGTTATTTTTTATTATTAACATACATATCATTATATATATATATATTTTATATGGTGTACTTAATAAACTGCCTTTTTGTCATGATTTCTCTTTATTTTGAATTATCTATGGGTAGGATTTGTCTTTTCGTCTCGATTTTACACAAATTTGTTTTAAACTGAAGTTTTATTTAATTAAAACTGCGCAGAGGTGTTAAACACTCACAAAACCATCTACTGTTCCTTGGGAACCCTCGACACTTCACCATTGTTCATAAAACCCATACAGTCTTAAAGTCTATTTTTTATTCTTTTACCAACTGAGAAACTGCTTTGTTTAAAAAAAACGCAGATATATTTTTGAGGATTTAATCAAAAACTGAGACAGTCAGTCATGTGTTTGGAAAAACTCATCGTAGGCTCACTACACACACACACACACACACACACACACACACACACACACACACACACACACACACACACACACACACACACACACACACCCTAAACCCACTGATCCAAACTGCAACAGAATTTAAGAGGCTTATTGAACCTCCCCAACACACACACACACACACACACACACACACACACACACACACACACACACACACACCCCTTCTGGTCCATAAACTCTGTTCGTTTTATTGCCACTGAAATCAGTTTAGGTTTTAAAGTCTTACTTACTTTAACCATCAGAAAAAAGACACTATATACCATAGGAGCAATTTGATGGGATGAGAAACACACACACACACACACACACACACACACACACACACACACACACACACACACCACTTCAGTATCTGTGTGAAGAAACTCAGCAGAACCGAATAATAAACACTTTGAACATACTGAGTGACAGGGTGCTGAGATGTTCATGCTGCACTGAACTTGATTATTTTCCTATAACAGCATGTCCCTGGTTTTTGTTCCTCTTATTCCTCAGCTATTGACCAATCAAAGCATTTTTAATTCATTAAATAGCAATATATTCTTCATTATATCTGTTTGCAGTTACATGCATGACATGATCCTGAGCTTTTACTGCACGATACTGATGATCCATGAGCAGCATGAAGTCTAAGTGCAATTTATCAATTCAGTTAATCCCATTTACCAACATACACTACATTGCCAAAAGTATTGGCTCGCTTACCTTTACATGCATATGAACTTGAGTAACCTTCATTTCTTAATTTATAGGGTTTAATATGATGTTGGCCCCACCCACTTTGCAGCTCTAACAGCTTCAGCTCTTCTGTGAAGGCTTTCCACAAGGTTTACGATTGTGTTTATGGGAATTTTTGACCGTTCTTCCAGAAGCGCATTTGTGAGACACTGATGTTGGATGAGAAGGCGTGGCTCGTAGTTTTCGCTCCAATTCACCCTAAAGGTGTTGTATGGGGTTAAGGTCAGGACTCTGTGCAGGCCGGTCAAGTTTTTCTGCACCAAAGTAAACAACATGAAAGCTTGGATCCCTCCTGCCATGTAAAAATATATTAAATAAAATGTGTAGGTTACATGCCTCACCTTGGACCCCTTAACACCAGTTTAATGCCACAGCGTACCTGAGTATTGTTCCTGAGCATGTCCATCTATTTATGAGCACAGGATAATGTCACAGGACCATGTCACATAGCTAAAATCATCTCACACTGGCTTCTTGAACATGACGGTGAGGTCACTGTACTCACACGGTCTTCACACTTACCTGAGCTCACTCCAATAGAGCGCCTTTTATATTGTCAAAAATCTTTTAAAAATGCTTTTATTATGCAAAAAGGTGGAAAATGGTTGTTCTTAGTTTATAGTATACAGCTGGCTAACTGTGATGAGTTTTCTATATAATTCTCATCAGAACAATAAACTACTGTAAAAATTATTTAAGTAAAATTCATTGATCAGCATTTAGTCTGTGCAATGGGTAGATGCTGATATTGAGTTGACATCGGTCTGTTGTCTGGAAGGGAACTCGTCATGGAGAAGTGACCAGAGTAGGAAAACTTGGAGAGTCTGTTGCTGGTTAATGATGTCTTCAATGGACTTTTTTAGAGACTAGATTGTAGAGACAGTCTGGTAGGACTCAGCAGATTTAGCTGCCAGCGTTCCTGCATGCTTAGGTCTGAAGGAGTATTTATAAAACTTCTGTTCTGTTATAGAGAAACACCTCAGGCTAAATCCCAAATTACTCCTTTAAGATTGTACCGTCTGTGTACTTTGTATGCTTTAAATTATTCAGCGGCCCCTATGTTAAAATAAATAAATAAATAAATAAATACATTTAAAAAAGAAGCATGTTGAAGTTGCAGTTCAGCTTCAAAAATGACTAATAATAACAAGTACACATGCAAGTGAGAAATGAAAATTTGTAAAAACACCCAGTTCTTTTTTTAGGTTCTTTTTCTCCACGTCATGGAATCATAAAAGGATAAAATCGCAGGGAGAACAGCTGGCATTGCCTCACCTGATCAACTCCCTCTACTTGAAATTTTAATATAAATAATAATTCAGTAATGGTTCTAAATTTTTACTGGACATAAAAATGACCTACTGTAATTCATTTACGTTCATTAAAATCATTCAGTAAAATCTTACAGACTGATTGTTACAATAGTTCCAGACGAGCTGTCTTTTTCCTTTTTGTATGTTTTTTTTTTTTGCATGCAGGGTCTGCTTTGAAATGCACCCACTTGCTATTTGTTCTCAAGATTTTTAATCTAAGCTTACAGCAGAAACGAGTGTCATTTCAGTCAACAGATGTTTCCACTCAAGTTTCAGAATTCAGTGAATTTAACATTATGTTTTAACTTTGGACCTTAAATTTTGAATGGAATTATTTTCCCCATACAAACAGCATATTTGTGATTACTGAATGATTACTGTGTACTGTACATTTGGTCACGAGTTTTAAAATGTAATTTAATAGACATATATTTAAAAATGCTAATGGTAATAATAATAATAATAATGATGATAATAATAATAATAATACATTTGTTGAATGTTTCAAAACCCAGACAGGAGGCTCCATGTCATCTATATCGGTTTATCCTGCATTCAGGGTCGCGGGGCCCTGTAGCCTATCCCAGGAGACATAGGGCACAAGGCGGGGTACACCGTGGACAAGGTGCCAATGCATCACAGGGCGCACACATTCACACACTATGGCCAATTTGGGAATGGCAGTTGGCCTAATCCGCATGTCTGTGGGAGGAAACTGGAGTACCCGGAGGAAACTTACCAAGCTCAGGGAGAACATGCAAACTCCATACACACAGAGGTGGAAATCGAACCCGGACCATGGAGGTGCAAGGTGATAAACCACTGTGCTAAACCACTGTGCCTCCTCTTGTTTTTCTTATTCTTCCTAAATACATTTTTAAAAGGGTCGATTTCTTGAAACCCATGGTTGTGGTTTATAAGGCCATAGATCATTAAGTCAAAGTCAGAAACAATGGCCACATCTCTTCACAAGCTTTTGAACTGTATTCCAAACATATTACAGACATTACAAAAAGAGGGAATTGTCTTTCACATACTTAGTGTACATTATGTTATTTTCATATGTGTATTTCAAAGTGGATTTAAGCCATGTTTAGTGCAAAATCTCCAAATAATCCTCAAAGTCAAGCCCATTGCATCAGTACAATCATCAATAGATAGATAGATAGATAGATAGATAGATAGATAGATAGATAGATAGATAGATAGATGTCGTCAAGGTCGGGCGGAGGAGGAAGCACGACGTCCTCGAGGTCGGGTGGCGGAGCGAGCACTGGATCATCACTGAACCCAGGCGGCGGAGCAAGCACTTGATCTGGTTCATCGCTGAGAGCGGGGCTCTCTGGAGATTCTGGGCCTTCACTGAGGCTGACTGGAGACTGGGTGCTGGACTTGACGTCACCTGCCTCTCTGTTGAGTTTGGCAAGCTGATCCTGGAGCAGTGCACCCAGCTCCAGCAGGGTTTGCATTCGGCCCTCATCCCCTGTCAACCGGCACACACTGATATGCTAGATGAGCTCACCAGCTAGCTGTTGGAGCTCCACCCTCCGTTGTTGATGTTCCTCGCTCTCCACCCTCTGATGACAAACAGACTGGGGTTCTTCCTCCGTCGTTCTGTGTCCTTAGGGTTACGCATCGTATAGCCATTGCCTGCACCGTTCGCTCTCCGAGGCGCTCCGATGGAAAGCGCTCCACTCGCTCCTGCACGCCCCGAGTTGTTCTGCCAGATAGCAAGTTGACTACCCACAAAGGTCGCTTTGACATGATTGATCCTATTTTTGTGTAAGACATTCTTCTTTTTGTAATGAGGTTTCAGTGACATATCTAACATCAATAGATATAAAATTCGTCACAACCTCACTTACAATAAGATATTCTCAATCTGACTATTAAAGTCCAAATTTCACTTACAGTAGGAGAAGTGTGGTCTTGAACTTAGGAGAAGTGCGGCACCTGCTGGACAAACAATTCTACCTTAACATTAACAATTCTACCTTCTACAATAACACTAGTACCGAGATGAAACAAAGTTTTTTTTTCAAGAAAGGAACGACTCTGATGTACAGTGCTTCCTGTTTTCAAATAATTTGCTGCAGGTTTCTTGCTACTGTCAGTGTTTCAATTAAATAGTTTTCACCACTCTTTCATCATCCATTTTTTGCTTTTGAATTATTTTCCTGAATCTTTCATTGTCCCCTCCAAAGAATGTGTTACTTAATCTAAAGACAAATCTGCCCACAAAGGTTTCTATTAACAAAATCTCAAGTAATTTATGATAAACGGCTATTATAGCCAACATTGAGCTCATTCAGTGTGTGGAGTGCAGAATGTTTAGTCATTCTTTTTCTGTAAAGTTATTAGTTAGCACTAACTCCACTGAGGAAGAGGAAAAGGAAAAGGTAAACAAGCAACAGAGATAACTGCAGCCTTAAGAATATTGTCAAGCAAAGCTGATTCAAGAGTGAGTGTGGAGTCACTGCATCAAGAGCCACCGCACACAGATGTCTTGAACAGAATAAGCTTCAACTGTTGCATTCCTACGATCAACCACTCCTGAACCAGAGGCAACATCAGAAGAATCTGTCTTACGATCCGCCACGCCTACTTCCATCAAAGAATGCAGGCTGCCTGTCAGTACCGCATATTATTAAAACTACAGTAGGGGGCGGAGCTTTTTCTTACAAAGCCCCAAAGTTATGGAATAGTCTTCCTATTAATGTTCGGGACTCAGACACAGTCTCAGTGTTTAAGTCTAGGCTAAAAACCTATTTATTTAGCGCAGCATGTTTGTAAATAGATGAACCTTAGGTAAAGGAGCAGATCTGGGGGACTCATGGACGTAGAGTATTCTGGTGAACTGGTATGTTTAGATGCTGTCCTCCCCACTCTCATTGATCACTCAGGTTTGTTGACGGTGAGGTGATTGGTTGCTTTACATCTCAGTTCCCCCTCATGTCTGTGTTTCCTTCTGGCTCCTCCCTTTTAGTTATGATGTCATAGTTAGCCTTGCCGGAGTCCCTGCTTGCACTTTGCACTAAATATACATTCACCTTATACATTATGTGACTGTGACCAGACCTAACTGCTAACTCTCCTCTTCTGCTCTCTCTTTCCCTCTCTCTGTCGAGCTACACATGTTGTTCCTGAGCTGTCATTGATTCAGAGTCACTCTGCCCTCTGGACCTGCCTGACTCATCCTAGTGCCCCGCTTCTGGTTGGAGATCTCGTCACATGGATGTCCCGTGTGCCTCTTTGGGATGCGTCCGATGTCTGGGGACGGTTTCACTCTACTATGACGACGGTTCTGACCTCGACTGATGTTGACAGCTGTTTCTCTGTAGACAGCTTTGTCTGCAGTCGCTCGATAGTTCAGGACTGGAATTTCCTACAAGTCTACCTGAACCTCCAATAAACTACCTCGACTGCATATTAACATCAATTGACATCTGTTAACAACTGTTATACTGAACTTCCAGCCTCCTAACACACAGTATGAGTGCAGATCAATCCCTGCTCTCCGTTATCACCCAGATGAGGATGGGTTCCCTGTTGAGTCTGGTTCCTCTCAAGGTTTCTTCCTATCACCATCTCAGGGAGTTTTTCCCTCAGCACCGTCACCCTCGGCTCGTTCATCTGACCATTTTGATTCATACACATTTACATTTCATACAAACTTAAATAATTCTTTTGATTGTGTAAAGCTGCTTTGCGACAATGACAATTGTTAAAAGCGCTATACAAATAAAATTGAATTGAATTGAATTGAAATCTTACCAGGGCTACGCAGAAAAGAACTGGACTACTGCTTAATGGTCCTCTTCGTGGATGACAGTAAGTTTTGCTTTTCATTTGGAAATCAATTGGTCCCAGAGTCTGAAGAAAGAGTGGAGCGGCACAGAATCCCAGTTGCTTAAAGTGGAGTGTGAAGTTTCCACAGTGTGTGATGATTTGGGTTCTGCTGGTGATGGCCCACAATGTTTTATCAAATCAAAATTTGCATCTACCAGGAGATTTCAGAGCATTTTAAATGTTGCTTTCCTTTTCCAGCAGGACCACCAGCCCACAGTGCCAAAAGTACCACTAACTATGGTTTGCTGACCATGATATTACTGGGCTTGACTGGCCAGCCGACTCGCCTGACCCGAAAACTATAGAGAATCTCTAGGTTATTGTCAAGAGTAAGATTAGAAATATCCAACCCAACGATACATACAAGCTGAATGCTGCTTGTTACCTGCTTGATATTAAATAGGATGAAAACCGTAACATTCAGGAGAGACAATTGTAGCGGGGTGTGAAACAGACCAAGGATGACCAATTGAACAGGAGTGCATTTTTTACTCCTGTTCAGTCTTTTACTCACATTGTGAAATGTACATGAATACAAGAAAAGTGAGAGTGTCACCCAAAACAAAGGAACTAAACAAGACAAATATATTTACTTTAAAACACACAAGGTACGCTGTTGAGGAGCACATACACACCAAACTCAAGGCCTCAAATACATTCGGCACGTCAGCGGATTGGCAGAGCGTCATGACATTATAATGATGATGGACAGCCCAGTCAGCCAATAAACTCAGACCTAGAAGTGGAGTGAGAAAACACAAAAGTCACCTTCAAGTAATGCCACACTGATGCAGTAATCCATGCTGCTAAATGATCCCTGGCCAAGTACTGATTTAATAAATTAACAGAATTTTTACATTTCTGAATTGTAAATCTTTATTTGATTGATTTTTGGAAATATTTAATTTTTTTAGTGTACTGGATTTTCATGTGCTACAACCGATAATCATTCAAATCACTGCACATGCCTAAAATATATCAGTATGTTTCAAATCAATATTCACTGCATATAGAACACTTTTTGGCATTCTATTAAAAGCACACACACACACACACACAAACACACACACTGCATGCTGCTTTCTGATCTCAGCTCTTCCTTCAGCTCTTCCAAAGTCTCTTGCTTTGTGAACACAAAGACACACATATATTTACTTTAAAATATCAGCCCAAAGGAGCAAGCCATACCTGCTGGTTCAACCGGTTACTCATCATTTATGCCAGGGTGAGTACATCTTTGATACGATGGAGCCATTGTAGTGGGTTGTGGTTGGAACAGAGTGTGACTACTGTAGACAACCAGTCACTTGATGGTCAGACACATTGTTTTTCAATAGAGTTGTACTTTGTCTCCCTCACTGACAGTGAAGTACAGCACAGCGCACTCCTTCCCCTCCATCACCTGAGAGAAAACACCCCAGGCCTCTGTCCAACATGTCAGCCTGCAAGATAAAAGAGAGATAAAAGACATGCGAATGCAACAGGGAGTCTCAGACAAAACTGCTTTTCCTTGGTTTTAGTGTGCCTGGCTCTATCAACTGACCTGGACCTGACATGTTCTTTTGAATAAGGTCAATCAGCGGGCCTGTAACATACAAAATGATAATAATAAAAATTGTAAAAACCTTCCTATAGCAGGCAGCAAACCCCAGGAACCCCCCACCCCTTCTGGACTTACTGTAGGTCATGGGCGGGCTGCAGCGATTGTAGATCCAAGAGGAAGCCCAGATATATTCTCACCCAGCACACATTCTCCCTTGAGTTCACAGTGAGCCCTGTCTGCCTCAAGGTTCTCAGATGTTGAAAATGTCACAGCCATTCAAAATGAAATGGAAATAAGATCTTATCTAAATAAGATTTAAATAAGCAGTAGTATAAAGACAAACAACTAAAATAAAATAAAAAGACAAATTGTGAAAAATTATTTTTGTGTGTGTTTGGGTGATTTAAATGGTTGGCTGCATACAATCAACAACTCTGGAGTAGTCACAGGGTGGTGACAGTTAGGTCTGAAAACATTTTATGAATCTGTTTCTACAACATCACCAATCACCTGGAAGCCCCCTCTTGGTAAGGGTGGTATACAAAAGGCTACAAAAGGCTACAGAACACCAGCATCAGGTCCTGAAATCATTCCTCCCACTTATGAAGTTCACCTGGGTAATCGTCTGACTTTGACTTGAACGCCCCTCGTAGTTTGTTAGAAAGCTCCTCATACTCGTATTTCCCTGTAGCCTGTTTAAAAGAGAGGAATGATTTCTTTACTCCTTTTTCAATCTTTGTGCTCAGTGTTGCAGTTTATGGACTTAAGTTTTCTAAATTCTCTCTGAAAGTTCAAATGGCAGAAATGTTCCTATTACTTTTTCTTATTATAAATGTCAAGCGTTGCTGTTCATACTTTAAGAATCAGTTGTTGGTTTAATGCCCCTTAGATGTGCATTTTATTTGTCACTGCAGAACCAAAAAAAGATTCTCACCAGAATAAATTCTGTGTCCACATTCTGTTTCTGCTGATCAGCACATTTTTATTATGCAGCTGGAAGCTCTGAGTGATTTGCCTGGTATGTATCAGAATCATTATTCTATTTTTGCAAAAATGTGGATTTCCTAACATGTGACAACACGTCTTGTCGATAAAATTTCATCAAACACACACTCAGAAATGGAGCAGTTTTATTCAGGGTAAAGTTAGATTGGTTCTTCATGTTCATGTGACACAAGATTCAGCCAATCATTCATGACTGCTATTTACTTCACTTTTAGCCACAAGGTTTAGACTACATTTTAGCCTTGAAACAGACTGATCTGCTCACGGTTGTATATGTGAGTACAGTTTCTACAAAATTGTGCCAAATCAAGCAATGTACTGTGTTTTCCACCTGCCTGGCTGCCTGTGCATGGTAATAAGCTGTAACATTATGTTTTACAACGCTCATTGTTCTAGACTGCAAACAGACTGACCGACTGATAACACACAAATAACAGACCAACACAGCTGTGCAGATATACAAGTGTACGGATACAAGTTTTAAAAGCAAAAGTCATTCTGCTTCACTGTCGCCAGTGAAAACTAGGTTGAAATTCCATAATTGATGTGAAATGTTTTATTTGGAGGTTATTAGGAATCGATTGGGAACAGAACTTTAGTTCAACTATAAAGACATAAACTTTATATACATATAGAGATATCATGTCTACAAATTACAAATATACTTAATGCCTTTTCAAAGTCTGTTTTTTCAGATAACAGATAGATTATTCTATTGGAATTCTGGTGGTGGTCAGAGACGGTTGTGGGTGATCAGCTGGAAAAAGCTGTTATCACACACTGTGCATTTTCAGTTTGATGAGTCGGAGGCTGAATGTCCCTGGATTTGGATGAGAAAATCTTGTAATGGCTGCTCTTAAAGCTTAATCATGAAAGTTTAATGATGGGGTTTGTCATAGTGCCACAAAGCCAAAGGCTAAAAGCTAATCACATCACTTCCTAATGGAGCTCTACTTTTAATATAAATGAAATAAGAATGCTGGATTTGTTGGTCTGAGCCTCAGGAAAGAGTTGATATTGATTACTGCTGAAGGATTAATGGGACCCAAATGTAAATTTTTTTGAAGTAACAAAAATGATAGCACGTTAATGGAGACACTGCAGAAAGAGAAATTCTGTACTGGATAATCAAAAACATTAGTCTTGAATGGGTGTCTAACTATCTGTGTCTGTTTGAAGGCTAATGATATCTGTGTATAAGGATGATGTGTGACAGTGTTCCTGCTTCTCTCTCTCTCTCGGTTTTTCCTCGAGTGTTTGTGGTTCTTTTCTGTAAAGCCTTTGACACTTCTCGTGCAGTCATTTTGTCTAGCCTCCTAGAGGAGAAGAACATTAGAAAAAAGCTCTAAGAAATTAGAAAAGAAATGTATTTCTCCTGTACAACTATGAGGTCTGTGTGAAACCAAAATGAAACCATGGCTTATTTAACTTTTTTTTTCCTCTATATACTAAAAACAAGCACAAAATGTCAACTTTCACATGTTTAAAAATTATTTTCCTAACTTCTAAACCTCTTTTTAATCTTAGGCAGAGAAATCAGAGAGTTCTCTATATAGACTGAATCTGTTCTCACCTCACCCTCATTCCCGATCTCATGCTGAGCTCAGAAAGCTCATTTAATTCTCATCAAGACTTAACTGTTTTTTATAAACAAATTGAAAATGATTGATTGTAGGCTGAACCCTTGCTAACAAAATTATATCATCTTTGAACTATTCCACTAGATATTATTCAGTTGTCAATCATGTACCACTTAATAAGACTTTATAATGATTGTTTAGGTTTGACTGATTTGTCATGTCATCTATACATTCTATATTGTTCAATTAAAACAAAACATATGTTACTAGAGTGCAGCAAAGTTTATAACTATCTTTTATTTTGAATCAGGCACAATCGTAAACCCTCACACAACTAAGGTCTATTCTTTATTCCAACATTGCACGTTTATAATTCAAGTAAATCTGAGTATATTAAACTTGTGATTAATTGTGATTAATATGGCTATGATTAACTAGATTTAACAGTCTTAATCAATCACACTAATGCTCATGTATTGCACCGTAGTAGCTCCAGTACTTCTCATTAATATCCATTAATAGCACTGAGTGGAGTTTAGCGAGGTTACCCCCCGCCCCCCACCTTATGTTTCAAGGATGACTCCTGTTGTTAATTGTCTAAATTGTTAAATGAGACCATCACATCAGAAACATAGTATCTCATAGTAATGAGAATATGACTTTTGTCATATTCTTTTTTTATAATTGTTTTTTTTTAAATAATTTTGAATAACAGAGGAGCAAACTTTCAACAGTAAAGCATTCCTTTGGGCTGTTATCCTGTTTATAAACTGTAGTTTGATGGTTTGCATGCCTGCTTGATGGACATATACTGTATACATCATTAGTACTTTGTCTATCTACTCATCTCAAGTCCCATTCTGACTATCATCAACAGCCTGCTTGTTGTATGCAATTTTCTTCCACTGCTACCATACAGATGTGGCCATTAAGAATGCACTTTTCTTCCGGCAAAATGCCGCAATTCTGCGCGCGCCATGCCGCGAAATCCCACAAGCAACATTCGGGAATTTAAATAAATGTGTTGTGCTTCACTGAATATCCATCAGATGGTGCATGGGAGGACTTTATCTAAAAGCCAGACAAAGTACAACGAAGAATTGTGTATAATTTGTTAGCCTAAAATAATATTGTTTCCAGAGCTGAAGCAAACATGAATTTTATTTTGTTTTACAACAAATCTTTCATGATAAATGTGTGTATATGTGTTTCATATTATTTTAATAATGATGAAATGAGATGCCCAAAATCATGCTTTTAAATTTCATAATAAGTTTCTTACATAGTTTTTGTAATGTCTTAACAGGAACTGTAAGGGACCACCACTAGAGGGCACTGTTTGTTTGTTTTGTAGTTCCTGTTGGTCGACTCAGTTTCCCAGAAGGCACCTCGGTCAGGTGATGAGAGTGCTCACCTGAACCGAGGTAGCTCATTAAACATCTTATAAATAGCAGTTTGTTCTGGGAAACTGGGTTGAGTACTGCATGTATGTATGTAAACAAACCATCACTGTCAAATGGGCATTGCTTTGTGGTTTTGTTTTTGTTTTGTTTTGTTTCTTTGAGTTTTATATTTTGGTTATATTGTTTAATCATTGTTTTTCAGAAGGCTCTATTGTTTATCTTTATGTTCCTTGTGTTGGTGGATTCATGGAGCTGTCTTGTAGCAGATTGTAAGTCAAGTCAAGTCAATTTTATTTATATAGCGCTTTTAACAATTGACATTGTAGCAAAGCAGCTTTACACAATAAAAAGAAGTAAGTTTGTATGCAATGTGTATGAATCAAAATGATAAGATTGTCCCTGATGAGCAAGCCGAGGGCGACGGTAGCAAGGAAAAACTCCCTGAGATGGTAATAGGAAGAAACCTTGAGAGGAACCAGACTCAACAGGGAACCCATCCTCATCTGGGTGATAACGGATAGCAGGGATTGATCACCATAATAATGTGTCCTGGAAGTTCAGTGTAACAGGAGATGTGTTAAAATTAAAATTAAAAGGAGTCCAGTTTGTTCCTGAAGGCTCAGGTAGACTGTAGGAGATTCCAGTCCTGAGCTATCGAACAACTGAAGTCACAGGTCCCCAGAGCATCAATCGATGACAGGACAGTCTTCATGGAAACCATCCCCAACCACCATACGAATCCAGGCAGACCACACGGGGCATCCATGCGACGAGATCTCCAACCAGAAGCAGGACTCCAGGACGGGTTAGACGGCTCCAGAGGGCAGAGGGGTCTGGATCACTGGCAACTCAGGAGTGACATGTATAGCTCAACAGAGAGAGGGAAAGGAGAGAGGGAGAGAGAGAGAGAGGAGAAAGCAGAATAGGAGAGAACAGAAAATAAGGAGAGATGGCAGTTAGGTCTGGTCACAGTCAACATGTATAAGGTGAATGTATTCAGTGCAAAGTGCAAGCAGGGACTCCGGCAGGACTAACTATAACAGCATAACTAAAAGGGAGAGCCAGAAGGAAACACAGACATGAGGGCTCCCTGAGATGTAAAGCAACCAATCACCTCACCATCAACAAACTTGAGTGATCAATGAGAGTGGGGAGGACAGCATCTAAACATACCAGTTCACCAGAATACTCTACGTCCATGAGTCCCCCAGGTCTGCTCCTTTACCTAAGGTTAATCTATTTACAAATATGCTTGGCTAAATAAATAGGTTTTTAGCCTAGACTTAAACACTGAGACTGTGTCTGAGTCCCGAACATTAATAGGAAGACTATTCCATAACTTTGGGGCTTTGTAAGAAAAACCTCTGCCGCCTGCTGTAGTTTTAATAATACGTGGTACTGACAGGCAGCCTGCATTAATTGATCGAAGTAGACGTGGCGGATCGTAAGACACTAACGGTTCACTCAAATACTGTGGCGCGAGACCATTTAGTGCTTTAAATATCAGAAGTAGTATCTTAAAATCGATGTGAAATTTCACAGGGAGCCAATGCAGTGTAGATAAGATAGGGGTGATGTGCTCGTATCTTCTGGTTCTAGTGAGGACTCTCGCTGCTGCATTCTGTACTAACTGAAGCTTGTTTATACACCTAGTTGAACAGCCAGACAGTAAGGCGTTACAATAGTCCAACCTAGAGGTGATAAAAGCATGAACTAGTTTTTCTGCATCATTTAGTGACAATATGTTTCTTATCTTGGCAATATTTCACAAAATTATATCACTATCCTGGTGATATTATCTACATGAGCTTCAAACGAAAGGCTGGAATCTATAATCACACCGAGGTCTTTTACTGTTGCATTTGATGGAACAGAAAGGCCATCTAAAGTTACAGTGTGATCAGAAAGCTTACTTCTAGCTACTTGTGGTCCTATGACCAGAACTTCTGTCTTATCAGGATTAAGCAGAAGAAAATTAATTAACATCCAATCTCTTATGTCCTGCACACACTGCTCAATTTTAGCAAACTGGTTTTTCTCATCTGGTTTTGCTGAGACATATAATTGTGTGTCATCAGCATAACAATGAAAACTAATAGCATGTTTACGAATTATGTTGCCCAGAGGAAGCATGTAAAGGGAAAAAAGCAGTGGGCCTAAAACTGAGCCCTATGGAACACCAAACTCCACTTGAGAACATGAGGAATGGTCACCATCTAAATCTACAAACTGATAACGATCAGTCAAATAGGATCTGAGCCACAAGAGGGCAGTTCCTTTAATTCCTACTTCCTTTTCTAATCTGTGAAGGAGAATACTATGATCAATGGTGTCAAAAGCTGCACTGAGGTCCAGTAACACAAGTATAGTGACGCAACCCTGATCAGAGGCCCATAGGAGGTCGTTTACTACTTTAACAAGTGCTGTCTCTGTGCTGTGATGAGGCCTAAATCCTGACTGATACAGTTCATTTATGCTATTTCTGTGTAAATGTGAACATAGCTGCTGTGATACTACCTTTTCCAGAATCTTGGAGATAAAGGGAAGGTTTGATATCGGCCTGTAATTAGAAAGCAGACAGGGGTCAAGTTCAGGTTTCTTGATTAGCGGTTTAATAACGGCTAATTTAAAGGATTTGGGGACATACCCACTACTGAGTGAACAGTTAATTACTTTCAACAGGGGTTCTATTATTGCTGGTACTATCTGTTTGAGAAAATGTGTTGGTATAGGATCTAATATACAGGTTGACGATTTTGAAGAAGAGATGAGTGAAATTAGTTCCCTCGCTTCAAGGGGAGTAAAGTGTTCTAAGTTCTGATGTGATGTGGTTAGATCATCTGAATTATTTAAATTGTCTGTTTTCAAAGCCTGAATTTTTTGCCTAATATTTATGATTTTATTATTGAAAAAGTTCATGAAATCCTCACTACTGCATGATGTTGTTGTGGAGATTTCTGCAGTGGTCTTGTTTTTAGTTAAGTTAGCTACGGTATTAAATAAAAATCTCGGGTTGTTTTTGTTATTTTCTATAAGAGTGGAGAGATACGTTGATCTAGCATCACTGAGAGCTTTTTTATAGTTCAGGATGCTCTCCTTCCAAGCTATTTTGAATACTATCAATTTAGTTTGGCGCCATTTACGTTCGAATTTTCGAGCGGTTTGTTTTAAAGCACGGGTGTGGTCATTATACCAAGGAGTGAGTTTCTTATCTCTAATCATTTTCCTTTTAACTGGAGCTACATTATCTAAGCTATAACGAAGTGCTGACTCTAGATATTCATTCGCCTGTTCGAGTTCTGTGAAGTCAGATGGCGATCCAATCAAAGTTGATAATTCTGGAAGATTATTGATAAAGCTCTGTGCGGGATTTGATGTAAATGTACGTTTAAGGCGGTAACGCGGTGCTGTGCTGCATACATTATTACTATAACACGCTTTAATAGAGACAAGGTAGTGATCTGAGATAACTTCAGACTGTGGAATTGTGGTTATATTTCCTATATTTAATCCGAAGGATAATATTAAATCTAAAGTGTGACCTGCTTTATGAGTGGGTCCTACTACACACTGATTTACTCCTACTGAGTCCAGTATGGACAACAATGCTGTTCTCAGAGGGTCTTCTGGATTCTCAAAATGAATATTAAAGTCTCCAGCAATTAACGCTTTGTCTACAGAAACAACAAGGTTTGAGAGGAAATCTGCAAATTCGCAGAGAAACTCCGAGTACGGCCCTGGGAGTCTGTAAATGATGATTAACGGGATCGACTGAGCTGACTTTATGTTACTATAGAGAACTTCAAATGCATTAGATTTAAAACTGTGTTTTTGTACGAGAGACAGATTATGGTTATAAATAACTGCGACTCCTCCTCCTCTACCAGTTAGCCGAGGCTGGTGTATGTAGCTGTATCCAGGAGGACTAGCTGCATTTAGAGCTACATACTCGTCCTGTTTAATCCAGGTTTCTGTTAAACATAATATATCAAACTCCTGATCTGTGATAGTTTCATTAACAATAACTGCTTTAGATGCGAGAGATCTAATATTTAACAGTCCTAGCTTCAGATCAGAGGTGCCGGCTGCGCATTCAGTGTGATCTGAGTTTGTGGTATCTATGTTAATTAAATTACTAAAACAGACTTTCTGAGTCTTTCTAAATTTATGTTTATGTTTAGCTCGGGGAACAGACACAGTCTCAATATGATGAACCCTGAGTGACGACTCTCTGCAGCTAGCAGACGGTTGGTTTAGCCTGTCTGTCTGCTCCCTGGCCTTGGCTCTGGATTGTCACCGATTAACTAGGCCTCTTCTGAGACTATGTGCTATACTGCAAGAAATGAGAGCAGCACCTTCCCGAGTGGGATGGACACCGTCCCGCCCTAACAGGCCAGTTTTGCCCTCAAAGGTCTTCCAGTTGTCTATGTAGCCCACGTTGTTTTCGGAGCACCACCTGGACATCCAGCCGTTCAGCGACCATAACCTGCTGTAAGCTATGTCGCCACGTCTCATTGGGATGGGACCAGAGTAAACTACTTCTTCGGACATCGCCTTCGCTATTTTAAAGACCTCTGTAAAGTTATGCTTGCTAACCTCTGACTGACGAAGGCGTATATCGTTAGCTCCAGCATGTACCACTATCTTAGAGAACCTATGCTGACCTAGAGCCCTAAGATTACCTGCTATGACCGGAGTCGGGGGATGATTATCTCCACCTGTGGCACCCAGACTTTCCGCTACAGGAGTAACGCTGCTCTCGCGCTCTCTAACCTTCTCTAAAGTCTGGATGCGCTCCTCTAATGCTACTATCTTCTCCGTGAGGGTGCTAACTAACACACACCTATCACAAATAAAATGATCACTAATGACGGAGGAAGAATGTCTAAACATCCTGCACTCCACACACTGAGCGAGCTGAATATTGTCCATTATAACGTACCCGAGTTGGAGTTTAGTTGTTTGGCGATGGAGTCCGCTTGTTGTTCTTAGATGAGGAGATACTTGCGTTCTCCAAAAAAAGCGCAAAAAACGGACAAAGGCAAAAGGTTTTTTTTTTTTTTTTTTTTTGCATTGGCGCTTTAAATTTCGTTGTGCTTGTTGCAATGACAATAACGACTGTTCTATTCTATACTATTCTAGTGGAACGAAAAACTACTGTAGTTAATATTTTTATTTAGTATAAACGGACAAAGGCAGGATAATTTAAACACTGATACAAACAAACGAGGGACTTTTGCGGTAACAATACGAAAACAGGTAGCTATGTCACCAACAGGAAGTCCTACCTGATTTGCTGTTTGTTTATTTAAAAGGTTGATTCCACTCAACGTTAACCAGAACTGGGCAGGTTCGGTAAACTATGATGGTTCCAGGGGGAAAAAATGCACTGCTCTCAAATTTGCGTCAAGCCAGATGCTGTTGCTAGGAAATTCCACCCCACAGCCTGCAACAAAAAAAAATAGTACCTAACCACCTTTCGTCAAAATGTTTTTTGACAGTTTTATTGCCTTTTTATGACCTTTTTTATGACTTTTACAATAACCTTTGGGTGACCGTTAGGATTTTTATGGCCTAGAGGATTGATAAAAAGGGGGGTAACGATGCTTATGCATTAGACATCATTCCATTTATTTATTTCATTTATATACTGTATGTACATAATTATTTACATGTTTATTTATTTATTGTAAGGATTTGTTCAATGTATTTTTTATTTGAAAAAAAGTTATGCTTGGTGAGGGGATACATTTGAAGGTGTTTGTGTTTCACTCCTCTTCAGTTTAAAAAAATAAATAAATACATTTTTCCAAAGTTCATTTAAAAGCGAATGTTTTATACGATTAAAAAAAAATTGCAGGTTTAGGAGTGTCGCTCCTTTTTTTTTTTTTTTAAAGAGAACTAAGGATGTTGCGTTGTGTAAATACCAATAAGAGAAACAAAACGAACCTTGGCCCGCGAATTATCTACGTATGATGTGTCACAATCATTTTGGACGGAAATGCTCTGGTTAGCCATTCTAAGGAGCTGGGTTGTAGGCCTGACTGTTTTTTACCTATACTTATAAGGACTCAGAGTTGGAAACAGGATAATGCTCATATCTTTTAGAGATTTTTAAAAAAGTACTCTTTCTATTAGAGTTAACAATCATGGTATCGGGGGTGTTTATGACCGATGGGCAGACTTGTATGTTGAGGAGTTAACAGAGGGGTCTGAAAGTTCTTGACATTTTTTATTATTTATTTATGACCTTCTGTATGTATGTGAGTGTGTGTATACCAATCTGGCCATTAAGAATGCGGGCTTTTTCCTGAGAGATCTCTCAATTTGGCGCGTGACATGCCGCAAGATCCTACAAGCAACATTCAGGAATTTAAATAAATGTGTTGTGCTTCACTGAATATCAACCAGATGGCGCATTGAAGGACTTTATCTAAAAGCCAGACCGAGTACAAGGAAGAATTGTGTATAATTATTTAGCCTTAAACAATATTGTTCCCAATGCTGAAGCAAACATGAATTTTATTTTGTTTTACAACAGATCTTTCATGTTGAATGTGCGTATATGTGCTTTATATTATGTTCATAATGATGAAAAGAGATGCCCTAAATTATGAGGCGCCATATAGGGCTTAAATCAAACTTCACTCATGCACACTCACACACACGTGAAACACTATATACACATACACATATATGAAACAGTCACACATCTATATATACTACTAAATGCTAAACCAACCATCTGCTAGCTGCATAGAGTTGTCACTCAGGGTTCATCATATTGAGACTGTGTCTGTTCCCCGAGCTAAACATAAACATAAATTTAGAAAGACTCAGAAAGTCTTTTTTAGTAATTTAATTAACATATATACCACAAACTCAGAGTACACGCAGCCGGCACCTCTGATCTGAAGCTAGGACTGTTAAATATTAGATCTCTCGCATCTAAAGCAGTTATTGTTAATGAAATTATCACAGATCAGGAGTTTGATATACTCTGTTTAACCCTTATATGCCTATCTCACCTATGCGAAGTTATCGCGGTTTCACGCGGTGGTTGTAAGTACGGTTCATCGCGATTTTAAAAAAAGTTTTTGCAGTTTTGGCATTGTGATAACATTTCCATCACGATGGTACCACAGTTTTTTCAGACGGAAGTGGTCGCGAAAGAAGAGAAATTGGTTGCAGAAGTTTTCCTCATCAGAAGAGGAAGAAGAAAAGAGTTGCTCATTTGCACTCATATATTACCTCCTCACTGTATAATGTTTACATATGCAAACTTCTTTAGCATGGTATACAATACCTTCCTTACTGTACCACCAGTAATTATTTTGCTCATTTGCACCTATTGTAACTAATCTATCTCTCTATATACTTTCTATTTATATATGCAAACTATTCTGCACTATGAAATGCACTTCTGGTTGACGAGGAGTTTTTATGAATGGGATTCAAACACTGTACAACATAATAACCGCAGAACAACGCGGACTCCATAATAAAACCGCGGACACCGTAATAAAACCGCGGACACCGTAATCCATACGTGGGCACCATAAGGACAACGCGGACAATCCGGCATTGTTCCGTCAACAACGTAGTGATGGCATAAAGCAACCGTAATGAGATCGGGAAGCCGTCGTCATCTAAGGTCGGCGGAAATCTGCGTTTTCCTAACGGAAGGCTGCGTTGTCACTATGGTCTCATTACGGCGAGTAAGGTGCTTTGCGGGTTTGTTTCCGATCTTTCCGCGTGAAATATTAAACATGTTTAATTTTCTTTGCGGTCCTCACGGAAGCTCGCGGAACTTTGTGCGGTCACTCACGATGGCTCACCGTGAGTCAAACCGCATAGGTGAGGTATTAGGAGATATTGGATATTAGGGTATTAGGAGTCGGCGGAGCCGCCGGCGGGTCCAAGTGCATTTTCTTCTGGTAACCATAAAAAAAACTTAAAATGCTCCGTCATTTTTGATCATATATATATATAAGTGTAGTACATCATTTAAATCTGCAAAGGGTCTACTTTTATTTATGTATACTCACTATATGAACAAAACACTGCGCTTTCAGCCGTCTCAGTCTCCGTGAATATCTTTCTGAAACCCTTCACTAGAATTAACTGAAACTCCGCGAATACTTCACACACCAACATGATAAATATATCTATTTAAAGCTTAAAGGGTCTACTTTTAAATAAAGCAAGTTAAATAAAAAATAGATATTCTCATTTTATGTAATCCGTATGAATCCGAGGAGAGTTATTTGCTCCACGAGAGGAGGAGAATCCAGCAAACTGTTACCATGGGTGAGTTATTAAGTCTCATATAATCCTTATTCTGATAATATAAATTTCATGTTATTTTATTTTTACATACATAGTTTAGGGTAGCACATAGAAAACACTGCTATTCGGGCTACCATACTGCCTTATGTAGCTTATTGATATTCAGATATAAGAATAAAAAGCCCCCCGCTTTTTTTGTATTTGTTGTATGACATTACAAAAGCTTGTGTTGTCTTTATGCATGGTGATTAGTGATTGATGATGATATACAGTTGATGATATACATAATAATGATGATGATATACAGTAGTTTATTTTATTGTGTTATCATGCTCATGTTGTATTTTTCTTTTTTTTTATAAACAGTTGTGACAGTGAAAATGATCAGCCACCTGTTTGATAGAAATCAACGGCTCTGGATTCTGGATGGAAGGGAACTGGATTTTGGTCATATTAAAGTGGATGGACACACAATAAGCATCTGTCTGTACCTGTGACTGTGTACAACCAGCACATGGACTGACCTCCGGTTACAGAAGTGTTGCTTCAGCTAGTAACAGTGTCTGTGTGCAGTGTAAAGCAGTGTATGGTAAGAAGCAAAAAAACACTATGGAAACGCCAGGTATGTCATGTTCACTTATGTTTTCAGTTAAACAGGAACTGCTTTTTGAACGTGGCACAAAGATGTATGACTGTGGTGTAGGAGTGCGCTAAACACCTTTTTATTTTTTTATTTTGCGGCCATATTTATGTACCTTCTGTGTATAAGATGATCTGTGTCTGTCCGTCTCCATTCAATCCTGAACATTTTCTTTGCACTATGTAAATGAGTAGGTTATGTATCGGGTGTAAGAGTCAGTTATTCTGCCGGTCAGGTAACTATATTCTAAATAAACTACAAACAAAAAATATATGTTTTTTGTCCTGAAATTATTTACTTTTAGCATTTCCCTGTGTCACATTCCTGACTGAAAGGCTCATTATGAAAATCATTATTCGGGTCTTTGTCTTCTCTGGTGTGAAGTAGAGCATCATTCATGATCATTCACGCCTCCTCGCATACGGCCTTTCCAAAACAAAAAGTGTCTTAGAAAATGTAAATGTATATATTGTTTTTTTGTGAATGAGTGATCAAGATGATTATCACATCATTTTGAAGTAAAAACTCTAGACTACAAGATCCAGGTAACAACAAAAAAATATATAATATTATATTATATATATATATAAAATAATATATAATGTGTTTTGTGAACTTATTTCAGTGATAATTTTTTTGTTGTTTTCAATAATCACGCATAACTGTTATTTTCTCCAAAATACAAACTTGTACATACATGCTGCTCACATATTACTGTAGCTCAGTTTGTGCTGAATACAGTGTAGTTAGCCTTTAGACATTTATATGTTTATAAGTAATAAGGCATGTTATGTTGGGGAACTTTCCATCTCTTCCATTTCAGCTATTAAAAGACGGTAACAATGTCAATTTTAGAATCTGCAGAAGCTCAGTGGTTCGAGCACAACCTCTCTCTATGCTGTGTTCATGGGGACGGGGCTAAGAAACTCGCATCTCAGTTTATTAATCCACGTGTTCGGTTTAGGTTTAGTATTCAGTGCGCACCGTTTGCTCTGTTTGTATATCTGTTCTGTTACAGCTATATTATAACACTCAGAAAGAACTTTTATTTAAGGTAAAGTGACTGATGTGCCTAATGGTGTGTTCACATCAAACGAGAGCGTCAAAGCAGCCGGAAGTCATTCATTATTAATGGGAGCCGGCGGCGAAGGGCGGCACGGCGCGGTGAGAGCAGCGAAGGGAGTAGAAAGCAGCTTATCTTTATGGTAATGAGCTATGACGCGGTTGAGCGGCAACCAATAAAAAAGTCGAGGTCCTCCACTTGAGAGGATTCCGTGGAAAGCAGTCCTGTAAATTTTGTTGTAAATTTACGTCAGTTCCCAAGCGAAATGTTCGTTGCATTAAACTTGCACTTTAAATAGGCTAGGAGAGTTTGTAATTAAAATTAATGTTATTTTAATTAAAGACAAAGTCTAGTAAGTGATTTTAATAATGTTATTATAATACGAAATATAAGATAATATAAAAAATATATATATTAAATTAGACTAACAATTCACAATGAACAGAAGCCACACCATACAAATGGCTTGTAATTTGTTTATTTCTACAATACAGTTCTTTCTATCAATCAATTTCTTGTTTTCTTACACGTTTTGGTCTCCACAAGATCAACAAGCTTGATTGCTTTGCGGCCCCTTTAAATACAAGAAAGGCGTTCAGTCTACATTAGAGCGGCGAAGCGCGGCGGCAGGCGTTGACAGGTGTCAGCGACAGGGCGGCGAGAGCGAAATTTGATGCTCTTGCCACGTTCGTTGTGAATGCAGGGTAACTTTTGTCAGCAGAGCCTCAGTTTCACTGAATAATCCACAACTTTTTATGAATATGTAAGACCTATTGACACCTCTCAAGTGACACACACACACACACACACACACACACACACACACACACACACACACACACACACACACACACACACACACCAAAACTCACAGAAAGCAGACAAAACATCATCAGTCAGAACCAGTCAGTATTCATACATATGTACCTGTTTTACATGGAAATTTACAGGCTTGTTGCTGAATGATTTACTCTGATAATAAATGCAAATGCTGTCGCCATGAGGCGCAGCGATAAAAGTAGAATATATAGCTTCCTTCGGTGATAATAAATAATAATAATAATAATAATAATAATTATTATTATTATTATTATTATTATTATTATTACACACCTTTTGTGAAAGCTTCAAATGACCTCAATTCCCTAAAAACATGAATCAAACTTTAGCAAGTTCATTCATGTTCTTGACAGTGAGATAGTTAGGTCTGTACAACTTATTGGACCCATGCAGCATCTGGTGACCAAGTACTAAAGATGAAATAAAACAAATCTTAACTAACGTATAGTGATACTCTTCATTCAGTATGGAGCCTCCCAGGGGTCATGTGATAATAAAAATAACAAACCCAAGAAATAATGATTGATTACTAAACTGATTGATTTACCGGTGTTGTGTTAAAATTGGTTCCCCATTGAAATGCGTGTTTCTTAGCCGCACCCCAGTGAAAACAACATATTCGGAGAAAAGCTCGCCTGCGAGAGGTTGTGCGCGGAGCGGACCAATGAGCTTCTACTGATTCTAAAATTGACATTGTTACAATTTTTCTTATCTCTGGAATGGAAGAGACAGAATTTCCTTATCATAACATGCATTGTATTGTTTTTTAATCACTATATACACAACCCATGATTTATTTACGCTCTTGTAATAAATAAATAAAACTAGTTATTACATTATGTTTCAAAACATCTTTAATTTACCTTAGTACCAAATGCTTTGTCCCAGTAATATGTCCACAAATACTTTGAAAGCATACACATCAAGTCATAACACTGCAAATATTAACACATTTTTGTTGATTATCAATTATACCCCAGTAAACTAAGGTAACTAAGGTAAATTAAGGATGTCTTGAAACATAATGCAATAACTAGTTTTATTTATTTAATAAAAAAGGCATGCCTCCGAGTGGCGCAGTGGTTAAAGCGCTCGCCCTATCATCCGGAGATCGCCAGTTCGAATCCCGGGTGGTGCTGTAACCTAGAGAGAGCTGATTGGCCGAGCTCTCTCAGAGGGGAGGGATGAGAGGTACTTAGAGGTACCCACATTAATCACGGCTCTACAGCCAGTCCCCGGCTGAGTGGTAGTAGTAGCCTTAATGTGGGAGCCCCCTAGTGACGGGGAGGAATTGGACACGACTAAATTAGGGAGAAAATCGGGGGAAAAATAAATAAATAAATAAATAAATAAAAATAAAAAAGGGCATAAAAATCATGGGTTGTTTTAATTTTATACTCCATAGAAGCTCAGTGGTCTGCACAAAACCTCTCGCGAGCAAGCCTTTTCACGGCGGTGGGGCTAAGATGAACGCATCTCAGTTCCTTAATCTGTGTGCCTGGGTTAGTATTCAGTGCACATTTTTTTCCGGTTTGTTTTTTTGTTTTATCACAAGACCCTCCATAATTCAATGATGGGTATGAGGATACAGAGAGACTAGGCCTATGTTGTTTTCTGTGTGTGATACTATAATGTGTTTTAAAAAATCACACAATCAGTTTCTGCATCATTATTAGTAAAAATAATAGTAAAACTTAAATTTACTAAAGGAGCAGTAACGGGCTAGTTATAAGTTCAGAGAGCAAGCGTGCTGTGTTCTGGTGAGAATGTGCAAGTGTGTGTGAGTCTGAATCCATTTTCACAGAATTGTATGTCCCGTTGTTTAATGATCTCTCTTGCTGTATTCCGAGACCTTATACTCATACACTCAAATCACAAGGTTAATTGGCTCAAGTCTCGTAAAAGTTCATTTTTCATTTTTCAGCTTTGTCACTTAACACCATCCATTTAAAAAGACAAAGATAAATCATCGAGCTCATATTATCCATGAGGCTCAGAAAAAGCCCAGGTTTCTAAAAATTAAAGTAATTTGTTGATTGGAAATATCTTCTTACTGTTATTAATGTTTGTATAGACCTGTGTTGTGTGTAGGTTTAAGATGCCGACTGGTAAGCGCTTTGATATCGATGCCTGAGATTAAAAAGAGGGGCAAAATGTGGGAATTATTTTAGACCTTGAAGAGAGCAAATTTGGGGCTATTTTGAGATTTTGTGCAAAAAGTGACAGGGGAAATAAATACAGGAAGCTGAATAAATTTTTTAAAGAATTTCCTGCACTGCATAATATTTTTCTGCAAAATTTTGTTAATTCTGTAAGTGAATTTGAGAAATAATTTAAGTTAAAATATCAATTATTTCACATTCTGTTATCATGTTCAACTGCTCTTCTTCTTCTTCTTCTTCTTCTTCTTATTATTATTATTATTATTATTTGTTTAAAAATGCCTCTGGGTCAGGGCTAGGGAATTTTGCAACATTTGAATCAACTAATGTATAATTGTTGACTAATTCATTAATTAATGTGTTTTATATGTGTATTGTTGCATTTAAAAAGTATGTCAAGGAAGTCTACTTTGGGGCGTTTGGTGAGGTTTCGTTATGGGAATTCGATGAATGCTTTGTCATTATTTAATGCTTTATATAGTCTGGTTTGGAATTTCATTATAGTTCATGTATCTTTGGTACTGACTGCAAGCTTCTTTCTGAACATGAATTAGCCTCTTGATGTGAAATACCTCAAACTCAGTTTGTGAGAATAACAACATTGTGTCTGTGCATACATTAGCTGTGATTTAGTAAGTAATAAATGGTAATAAAAGCCCTTTACTGCAACCATCTGCAAAACACTTTCTTAAGCCAAATCCACAATTTTTTATTTAACTTGGACTGCTACTTAAACCCCTGCTGACTTGTGGCAATAGCTTTACTCATCACACTCATTCACATTTCTGTTCCACTATTTGGCACCTGCAGCCAGAGCCAGCACAATGTCACAGAGAAGCACTGGAGCGTTGGCCTGGAGAGAAATTCTGGCTTTCATCCTGGCAGAGGAACATTCACTTACTCAGTCATCTCACCATTCTCCTCCAGCATACCAGCTGCTCCTGGTTACCATGCTTAACTTTCTATTCCCATAAATCCCTACAGGCATGTGGGTCCAGGTCAACTTCTACTTGTGCTACTAGAGAAGTTGTCATTAGATTGTTATCTGTCATACACCATCCATTTCACTCTGGAAGAAAACTCGAGATCAAAACCAGTGGTGGCAATTAACAAAGAACAACAACTGTGTTACTCTACTATACTTTTTTTTTTAATATCTGAACTTTACTAAAGAATTTTCTATATGATAATTTTTACTTAAACTCACTATATTTTTTGATTAACAACCAAATCCAATACTTTTACTCACTACATTTTACATAGAGACTTGCTACCTTTCAGTTTTCAGTTGCTTATTATTGTTTACTCAATAAATGTTTACTCTGTCGCTCTCACCATATTGTAACCTAAGCTACTGTATCCCATAGGAACAAAACAATCCCACCAATCCTAGTTTTCAGAAGATCACTTTCATGCTCTATACTCCTACCATATTAAGGCTTGAATTAAAGAATTAAAGGGGAATCTGAACCAATTCATCAATGCAATAAACACTTTGGTAAAAGTAAATAGATTTTATTATAATTTCTGCTTAGGCTTAGGCTCAAAATGTATACAAAATAATTTACTTTATAGGGGTGCAAGTTATCCCATATGGTTGACTATTTACAAAACTTAAAATAAACCAAAGAACAGACAATTTAAATGTAATAATAATAAGAACAACCATGAATGAAGGACGGAACGTCAGTGAGTCTTATGGCTAAACAACCATCATCTGTGCAGGCCGCACCTCCACAGAACTCTGATTCATAATAGATAGTTGTTCAAACATAAAAATGTCAACTGATTCTTTTTCCACAGATGTTGCAGCAATGTGAGGTAGTGGGGTCTTTGCAGCATTTCTTCTCGCCAGACTTCTGCTCATCTTCTTACGACGCCTTCGTTCTCGTCGAGCTGCAACTCAGCCTGCTTTGATGTCTAGAATAGTTTCAGCTTCGCACATTATATATCCAATAGTGAGCTGGGATATATGACAACTTGAAACATTGGCACATTCCATAACATTCCATCTCTTTGCATATGGACTCGTCATCTTTTCTTATCCCCAAGTTCAGCTTGAGGAACCACAGCTCGCCTTGAAGAGCTCCAATTTTCACAGGTACCAGTTTCAATTACAATTCAGCCTCGGCCTCTGGATAAAAGAACATCCTGGTAACAGCCTCGGGCACTCACTAGCCTTTTGAGCTGGCTCAGCCGTATGGCTTTAATCTCCCACCAGTCTCCACTACTGAAATGGCCTGTAACAGAGGACATAGGCAAAATTCCACACACTTGCAAACCATATGCCTCCCCCCTCAACCTCATCAGTTCTTACTCACTAGCACCGCCACCCCACCCCACTGCGGGCTCTCTTGGCCCTACTGTGGTTTACCAATGACAATGGAGTTATAGCCTTCAGGCCTGGTACCTGAATTTGAATTTAGAATATAGCAGCATAACATGGGCTTTATTGCTGTCTCTCAATTGACAAACTGGCAGGAAAAGAAACATTTCTGACTAACACTCATTATTTTTTACAGGTATAATCTCTTTTTCAGACAATATCTTCTAAATTCACACTTAGCAACACTGCATCATGTCTTGTCATCAGCCCTGTTGGATCAAAATCCAGTACGCTGGGTGAGTTTCAGCTTCACACATTACATCTCCTATAGTGAGCTGGGACATATGACAACGTCAAACATTGGCACATTCCATAATAAGCTCTACTAGACTTGCATATTTGTCAACAGCATCAACGTTTGAAATTGTGCTTGAGTACATTTTAGAGCACATACTTGAGTAAAAATGGTCCCTCTACTTGTGGTTGAGTACATTTTTAGGCAAGTACTTTTTACTAAAGAAGTTTTTGTACTTCTGCCACCTTTTTTAGTTGTAGCTTTTTTCCTATTTGTATGCATGCTTCAGTTTATGAGGCAGGTGCTATTTAAATGATTTCTTGATTCAACAGGTCTGGCAGTAAACAGGCCTCAGGGTGGCAAGTGAAATTTTACTCAGCTTTCACATGCGGTTAATCACAGTTTATTCCTGAGGGGTGGTAGGTCAAGTACGTTTTTACCCTTAATAAATGAAATCTTATTTTTACTCATGTTATCTTTCTGTAAAAAAAAGAATCATTTAAGTTTGACAAATAACTGCCAAGTTGCCACTGTTGAGACTGTGAGGAAGGCCCTTAACCATATCTTCTCCAGGGGGCCCTGTCCCCTGACTGACACTGCGCTCTCACGCCAGCTTCCTAACTGGGACATTTCACTGCTATAAAGTACAAGTGACAAATTACTGAATTCTAATCTTAAATATGCAAAAAAAAAAGAAAAGTACTTTTTCATAGTACATATATATGTATTTATATATATATATATATATAATGTTTCATGTATATATATTTCATAGTATATATTTTTGATTCTTCATCATTTGGTTACTTTTACAACAGTTTCTTTTTATCCAGCCTCTTTCATTTCATGTTTATTTATAAATGGTCCTAGTTAAATGTCTATTTTCTTTAATATTTTTAATAGTGTCTGGTCTGTTTGGTACAGTTAATAACCTGTCCTTGAGCACACACACACACACACACCGTGAAATATTCCTTACATATTTAATATCTTTAATGAGATAGAAAAGTACTGATTTTAATGTTGTAATAAGATAAAAAGAAATCCCAACTCACATTTGGAGACTGGAATGTTGTGTGTTTTGTATAAAGTTATTCTCAATATAAAGTTAGCATTCTAGATGTATAATTGGATTTTTGGATTTGAGTCAGTGATTCCTGGCACAGTTTGAGTCCTTGGCTCAGCGTGGTGTCTGGTTTCTGCTTGGACTGAAATAAAGAGTGACTGTGCATTAATAAATTACGCTTGATTCCTCTGGATGGTGTTTATTTGGGCATACTGAGCCAATATGGCAGCCTATCTCTCACAGGCATGGCAGCTTCAATTATTTCCAGCATTTAGGCTTCCTGCTCGTTTCACCAGGGAAACTTCACACACACACACACACACACACACACACACACACACACACACACACACACAAATAGAGAGAGAGTGGAAGAAAGGAAATTCTCAATTTTGATGACACACTGACGCTCAACAAAATGATCTGTCCATCGTCTTGTGGTTTCACTCAATATTTTGCTTGATAGAATAAACACTTCTGTGATATCACAATTTTTTTTTATTCCTCACAAACACACTCTCTACCGTGTCATTTCAGTTATTTTCAGACTTCATTTCTGCCTGTGACATGAACTGCAAACACAAATGAAAACTATGACTTCCTTTAATGCTTTGCTAAAGCAAACAGAACCTTTAAATAAACAAACTAACAAGGTACTGCTGCAAAATACGACTCCGCAGCTTTCACAATTCCACAGGGTTCAGTGTCGCCACCTGTTATTTTCTCTGTATGCAGTGTTAACGATGCTGATGATAATGTTTCAGAGGTTAATTTGCATTTCTATGCTAATGACCGACTCCTTTATGTTTCAGGATGTTTTACACACTACTCTGCTGATGGAGTGTTTGATCAGTAAACAGATGTGAGTGAAATACACAAGTCCTATACTTGAGTAGAAAGTAGAGATTTCCTAGTGGAAATATTACTCAAGTGATGGTGGAAGTCCTCCATTTATATGTGAACTTGAGGAAAAGTACAGAAGTATTCACATTCAATGTGGGTTTGTATTGAATGTGCTTCTGATTTCAAATACGTTACATTATTAGGCGTCTCAAAGGAAAGGCATTCATGAAATTATGCATAATAGTCAGCAGATGGCAAACGTCCTGCTTCACATACTCCACACCTCTCTGGTTAAGTAACGGAATGCCATGCAGAAATGGTGTCGAGTAAAAGTAAAGATATTGCCTGTACTTTTGAGTGGAGTAAAGGTAAAAAGTATCGTCTTTAAGAAGAGAAAGAAAAAACATTGGATTCAAATAAAAACTTAACAGAAAATATTAATGACAAACTCCTATCGGATGTTCACAATCTTCTCTTTTATATGTTATCATACATTATTAGTCTTTCATTTCTTCATTTTTAAATTTGTTCTCTGCTATTTTTTCTTCTTCTTGTTAAATGTACTAGAGTTTCTGTGTATTTTCTACCCATTACAGAGGTTGTGTTTAGACCCAGTGAACTAGACCTTGCTGAAAAGCACAGTCTTGTTCGCTTCTTCTGTACTTGGGACAGATCTGGCAACAGCGGGCAGGTTTTATTCATTTGAGTCTAAAGCTCATAAAATCCACCTAAACAGCTGTGGAACCCGAGGCTAAGTATGAGGAACAGTTCCTATAAAAATACTAGGGCTTAGAGTTTGCAATGTTGCAGGTTGACAGAAGAAGCATGGTGTGGTAGTGTGTCTACATGAAGTCATACTCATCATAAATAAAAGCTTCTTCCGCTCACATATGAGCATTCATTTTTCTTTCATTGTCTATGGAACCAGTTTCTCCCTTGAGATCCAGGAGATACTGCAATGTTGCTCACCTTTGTTTGCTCTCAGAAGGTATTTCCACCTAAAAGTCCTCCAGGAGTTGCATTTTAATGGCGAATAAATGATGGCAGATGGTCAGGAATCAGATCTACTGACAGCATGAGCTGAGGCATATGCTCAGGAGTGGATTAGATATGAATATTAATATGGCCAGGTGACAACCACCTGGAGTGCAGGTTCATCCGCACAGGACTGAAAATCCACAATGTCCCAGAGCAGGTGGGATTTAATAATGTAAATTCTAGCACTTAAAATGTCTTTATGAATTATTCAAATACTTCTGTTTTTGTTTTACTTGTCCACAGCAGGAGTCTGCAGTAGAGCTTGCAAGCACAAATTAGTAAATTATTTTAACGGTGCCATAAATGATGCTAAAATTCCTCTTCCTGCCTTTTTACTTCATACATATAAAATGTGTTGGCCGGCCTTAAACCTGCTGCACCATTAAGAGCAGAATAATAACCCTGATTCTTTTTTACTCAAACATTTGCTCTCTTATTATGGATATTTTGGTGACTTGTGTTAACAAGGTAACCCAAGTAAACGCTAACTGATGCAGTGAAGAGCTTCTCATTTCTTAAAAGTGTCAGAAGGCATGTGTTACTGTTTCAGGAGGGTCACATTATTGTCCTACATCAAGCAGGGAAAACAACAAAGAAGATTGCTGGAACTACAAAAATTGGGATAAGAACTGTAAAGAACATTATTAACTCATTATGACTCATCAGCCTCTTGGAAAAAAATGAGGTCAAGAAAACATCCTGAAGGAGTGTGATGGACATCACTTCTATGTTAGTGAAATGTAATTGTTTGAGCAAGAAAGTATGAGCATTTTCACACACAAATTGAGAAGAACTCAAGGGACTGGCTATAGCTGTGTAGCCTTAAGAAGAAGAAAAAAATCAGTGAGACTGATCAAAGTCTTTAATTTGCTGTGGAGCACCGCTGACCGGAATAGAGTGTGGGAAATACAACAACTTAAATGTAGTAATAAAAGAATCTAAATTTGGCACAACAGTCTGTTTTAGCATTAATAGCAGCTGGAGTCTCAGACTCTCAGCTTGGGAAGCCCCTGACGTGGACATTGTAGACCAGCACCAAGATCATAGTATTCTCCTCCATAGATTAGAACATGTAGTAAAAGGAAAAAAAGGAAACGGCTCTCTCCTGGCTTTCATCCTATTTAACTGATCGTTGTAGTTTGGAGATTTAAACATATCGCTAATAACAGCATTACATTAGCTAGCATGATAAGAACTAGAACAATGTTAATGATGTTAATTGCTAACTTTAATAAATGTGGGATTGTATGTTTCAGCAGATGGATTACAGTGTTTGGGATTATGTCTTTTAAATCAACGTTAGATTCAACAGGAAATTAGATGTCTAATACTTATATCATGTCTCATGACTTTGGAAATATTGGATTATTAAGAAATCTAGGGATGCTTGAAAATGTTATATGTGATGTCATTTCTAGAAGTTTTTAAAAAATGGAAGCATTTCATTCAAGAAATAAATGCTTAAAGCTAGGGACAGTGGTGGCTTAAATGGTTACGGTTGTGGGTTATTGATCAGAAGGTCAGGGGTTTGAGCCCCAGCACTGCCAAGCTGCAACTGTTGAGCCCCTGAGCACGACGCTTAACCTGATCTGCTCCAGGGGGCGCTGTATCTTTGCTGACTCTGTGCTCTGAATTTCAATGTGCTATAAGATACATGGGACAAATAACTGAACTTTAAAATTATCTTCACTTAAAAATAAATGATTATACTTGCTAAAGGGCCCAGTACACACACTCATCATGCCCTGATGAGGACTATGAAATTCCCAGGACATCCTATAAATATCAAAGAACGTAGTGGAATTTATGTTAAAAAAAAAATATATATATATATGCATTTCTAATTTGCATACTACTTCCTAACCGCCTCCCTGACAGGCTCTGAATGCATCCACCATGTTGTAACTAATTTCATCTTGCACACATGATCACACACTCACTAGGTCCAGTAACAATTCAGTCACTATATGTCTGGTCAAATCGCACCACACTCCTACTGCGTGCTTACTAAATTGCCATTACATCCGGCAGGTTGCTTTGAAAATGTAAAAAATTGAAAGATTTTTTTACTTTAAAATTTGGTGAACAAAAGATTTAAGGCAAATTTAAAATAATGTACAGGTAGTACTTACTTGTATCTTATTTGTTTTATCCATGTTAAACTAAACGTAATGTTTGAACTTAATGTGACAGTTACAGATTTACCTCTGATTTTTACACGGCACTGACACTGGAGACTCTTTCCACTCGTGTTACACAAACACAACTCTCCTTAAATAAAAGTTTGAAGAGAACGAGCTGTTATTATAGAAACGATAATGTTAGAACAAATGCATTAATAGAATTGGACCACCACCAGAAGAAGCATCTCACTGCACTAAAAACAGCTTTGTTCTGACTGTGTGTGGGTGAATAGCAGGACTGCTTCATTTGAACAGAAAATTACAGACGTATCTCTTCTTTTGGACCCTTTGACTTAATTTGCATATTAAATTAGCTGGAAAATGTGTTGCTGCACCTGGACTCTACAGGTTGCTCATGAACACCAACAGAGACGTCGTCATCTGTATCAGTGAAGTGCTACAGAGCATCCTAGGATTGTGTGATCAGTTTTTAAAGAGTGTCTCTGAACAATCTTTTGCAAAAAAGATCCTCTTTTAAACTGTAAACCTTGATTTTTGCGCTGTGAAAGTTTGAATTGAACTAACCTTTTTTACTTTCTGCGTCAGTGGAGAGTGCATCCTGTGTTGTGTAGCTGTTGTACAGCACTGGGGTGGATTTTTGTTCTTCTTTATTCGGCCAGCCGAACTCCCCCAGGTGATGTTAAAACAAAAATATGCTTTATTACTTTATTATTAAAAAACATCTAAAACGCCTTTACCTCTGCGCCTATGCCTCGCCTACACCAACTACACTTTACAACAACCGTGACACAACATTGCTTATAGCATCTACAGCAATTTGTTAGAATGAGTTTGTTACAATGAGCTTTTATCATCAATTTTTATTCTGAAAAAAAAAAAAAAACTGATGTTAGTAATAAAAATATAATGAACCTGCAGATGGCTTTCTGGAAGTATTCCTGGGCACATTTAGTAATGTCAATGACACAATCTTGTCGATGAGTGATGCAATATTGTCTGAGAGCCCAACATGACAAGGGTCTAACAAAGGTCTTTGTCCTTCTCCCTTACGCAGAGCGATTTCTCCAGTTTCTCTGAATCGTTTGATGATGTTATACGCTGTAGATGGTGATATTTGCAAAGCCTCTGCAGTCTGACATAAACTAACATAAATTTTTTAAGTATTCTACAGTCTTTTTATGCATTCGTTCACTGATTGGAGAGCCTCTGAGCCTCATCTGATTTGAAGGTTTTTTAGTTTTCATTTTATTAAAATTTAAAACACATCCCAACTTTTCCAGGAATTTTGGTAGTATGCCTGACTCCCCTCTTTGTTTCATTAAGCTCTGTGTTTAAATTCTGGGTTGTAAGTTTGCCTTCGTCTCTCTATCTGTTGATGGACAATTATCACGGTTAAGTGCTCGAGTTTAGCTCTCATTATATTTCCTTGTTCATATTACTGTTTTTGTCATGAGTCTTGTTTGCTTTGTTATAATTTGAAATTCTGCACCTGCATTAATCTCTTATCAAATGTTTACATCATCATAATGTTTTATCATATACTGTATAAATTATATATATATATATATATATATATATATATATATATATATATATATATATATATATATATATATATATATATATATATAAAAACATGGACGTAGAGTAGTACACTCTAAAAACTGCTGGGGTAAAAACAACCCAACCATAACCCAGCCGCTGGGTCACTCTTGGACACAACACGCGCTGGGTTGTTTTGACCCAATTGCTGGGTTGTACTATTTAACCCAGATTTCTGGGTTGTTCATCTGACCCAACCAGTGGGTAAAATTAACACTCTGGGTTGCTGGGTTGACACATTCCATTTGATTTTTTTTTTATTTTCAGAAAAGACACCAAATGTACACAACTTCACATAATGTAAATAGATTGTCACATAATGAGAAAATGTGAATAATTAAATTTTTACCAAAATGTCAGACAAAACCATATAATCTTATGCTGACCATTTGTTAAATATAAAATAAATGTTCTGTAACAAACTCTGTAAAACAAAAACAAGAGACCCCTGTAAGTCTGATTTGAATTGCATTTTTTTGCATTTAATACAATGTTTAAAAACTTTTTATATAGAAGTTTTCAATACAAATCTTATAATGCCCACATGACACAAATATTTCCCATCTTAAAACTTTGATAAAATACTATTGATTAAATGTTGGCTGAAAAAACTGTTGTCCTCAAAAATTTAATGACATGAGATGAGTACTCGTGTCCATCAATCTGATCTACAGTCTGCTGGAGAAACTCCCAGGTGAGAAGATACTTCTTAACATCAATGACCAAAAAAAAAAAAAAACAGCCTTCACCAAAGAGTCTGTATCAATACAAATGGAAAACAATGGAACAGGTCTGTCAGGTCTGTCAGGTCCCTCTTGTCTCATCCCTGTTACGCCCTGGCTCAGGGTGTGCAACATAAAGGACACCAGCAAACGGTTTAACCAAAGAAATAAATAATTTATTAATGTCTAGGATAAATAAAACAACAAGACAACAGTAAGGGACCGCTGAATAGGTAGTGGAGAGGATCCATACTGCTGGTCTGCCTGAGAGAGAGAGAGAGAGGGTGGAGCTTAGGCCAGCTTTTAAAGGTCTCCCAATCAGAACAGGACAGGCTGGAAAACCTGGAACTGGAGACTGAAATTAGTTCACACAACACCCCCACCCATAAACAGGTTGATCCCAATCAACATGCAATATTCGACAAAACACACAATTTATGACCCGCGAGGGCTACCTGTGGATTATGGTCAGTGTAGACCACGACCGGTTGGCTGGAAGACACAGACCTCAAAATGCTCCGAAGCTAAGATGAGAGCTAAAGCTTCCTTTTCAATAGTGGAATATCTGCACTGATGAACACTAAACTTTCTTGAAAAGTAGCAGACTTGATGCTCTACTCCCAATCTGTCTTGGAGAAGAACTGCTCCAGCACCAACCGCCCTTGCGTCCACTGCAATCTTAAATGGCACACTAAAATTAGGGGCTATTAAAACAGGGGCACTGGCCAACAAGGCTTTCAGTCTTTCAAATGCCACCTGACATTCCTCGGACCAAACAAATGCAACCTTGGGACTGAGCAAATTAGTCAAAGGAGCTGCAATAACTGCACAATTTTTGCAAAAACTCCTATAATACCCCACCATTCCAAGAAAACATTTAAGATCTCAAAATTTAACAATAGCCTCAATCTTGGCTCCAACGGGACAAACTTTACCACAACCCACAACTTTTCCCAAATATGTGACCGTAGCTTGCCCATATTCACACGTCGCAAGATTCAGTGTCAAATTGGCAGCAACTAATCTAGAAAAAACTTCATTTAATCTAGACAGGTGATCAAATCAAGTAGAACTCCAGATTACAAGATCATCCAGATATGCTTCACAGCCATCAACACCTCTCAACACTGTGTTAACAAGCCGTTGAAAAGTGGCTGGAGCGTTCCTCATTCCAAATGCCATTACATTGTACTGGGCAAAAATCATCAGGAGTTACAAAGGGTGAAATTTCACAAGCTCTGGGGGTCAAAGGTACTTGCCAATAACCTTTCAAGAGGTCAAGTTTGGAAACAAAAGTGGCAGACCCTACCTTGTCAATACAGTCATACAAGTGTGGCAAAGGAAAACAATCAGGCTTAGTGACTGAGTTAACTTTGCGGAAATCTGTACAAAAACGAGGCGTCTTATCAGATTTCTCCACCAACAGACATGGTGAGCTCCATGAGCTGAAGCTTGGTTGACCAATACCATGCTGCAACATGTATTGTACCTCATTCTGCATAATCTGGCGCTTCTCGGGATTTACTTTATATGGATGTTGTTTAACAGGAGGAGCATCACCCACATCTATGTCATGCTGTAAGACATTGGTAGAAGTTGGTACATCTGAGAAGAGCTCAGGATGCCCGTGAATGACAGAAATCACATCAGCACGCTTAACAGAGTCTAAATAAGAAAGATGAGCATTCAGCTTAGACAGAAGTTCAGAGTTTGACAACCGTCTTTCAGGAATCTTTGACTTCCCAACCATGTCAACCAGGTCCGAATCTGGTTTTACCAACACAGTAACAGGCTTCTTGTCCAAAAGGACCTATATGGTTTAAGAATGTTAACATGGCACAGACGCGTTTTTCGTTTTCTGTCGGGAGTTTTAATCAAGTAGTTATTCACTAACTTGACGCTCAATCACATAAGACCCACTATATTATAAATTTCGCATCGATTTTAAGATACTACTTTTGACATTTAAAGCACTAAATGGTCTCGCGCCACAGTATCTGAGTGAACTGCTAGTGTCTTACGATCCGCCACGCCTACTTCCATCAAAGGATGCAGGCTGCCTGTCAGTACCACGTATTATTAAAACTACAGCAGGGGGCGGAGCTTTTTCCTACAAAGCCCCAAAGTTATGGAATAGTCTTCCTATTAATGTTCGGGACTCAGACACAGTCTCAGTGTTTAAGTCTAGGCTAAAAACCTATTTATTTAGCCAAGCATTTTTGTAAATAGATTAACCTTAGGTAAAGGAGCAGATCTGGGGGACTCATGGACGTAGAGTATTCTGGTGAACTGGTATGTTTAGATGCTGTCCTCCCCACTCTCATTGTTCACTCAGGTTTGTTGACGGTGAGGTGATTGGTTGCTTTACATCCCAGTTCCCCCTCATGTCTGTGTTTCCTTCTGGCTCTCCCTTTTAGTTATGCTGTTATAGTTAGTCCTGCCGGAGTCCCTGCTTGCACTTTGCACTAAATATACATTCACCTTATACATGTTGACTGTGACCAGACCTAACTGCCATCACTCCTTATTTTCTGTTCTCTCCTTTTCTGCTCTCTCCTCTCTCTCTCTCCCCTCTCTCCTTTCCCTCTCTCTGTCGAGCTATACATGTCACTCCTGAGATGCCAGTGATCCAGAGCCCTCTGCCCTCTGGAGCCGTCTAACCCGTCCTGGAGTCCTGCTTCTGGTTGGAGATCTCGTCGCATGGATGCCCCGTGTGGTCTGCCTGGATTCGTGTGGTGGCTGGGGATGGTTTCCATTAAGACTGTCCTGTCATCGATTGATGCTCTGGGGACCTGTGACTTCAGTTGTTCGATAGCTCAGGACTGGAATCTCCTACAGTCTACCTGAGCCTCCGGGAACAAACTGGACTCAAATCAAAATCAAATTCAAATTTTATTTGTCACATACACAATCCTACACAGTACGATATGCAGTGAAATGCTTAGGCAACTGCCCTGACCTAAGAGAATAAAATAAAATAAAATATAAAATATAGAATATAAAATGTAAAATGTAAGAATATAAAATGTAAGTAAGTACAGACAATACATTATACTATACATTAAGTGTACAAATAGAAAATATTGCAATGAAAAATTGTAATTGTACAAGTAGAAAATAAAAATATTGAAATGGGGTGAACAAAAGGAACGGAATGTCCAGGGGTGTGCAAATATGCAGTAAAGTGACATGTTAAAGTGGCTTGTGTGCATATTTAAAGTGACTTATGTGCATAATGCCCATGAGTGAGCAGGTGTGCAGTGAGGACTAGTGAGTGAATGTCCTGAATGTCCAGAGTGTCCAGAGTGAGTGCAGAAGCATGTGTGGGTGTGCAAAATGGATCAGTACTGTGTGTTGTACTGATTAAGAGACCGTATCGCCTGCGGGAAGAAGCTCCTCCTCAGTCTCTCTGTGTTGGCCTTCAGGGAGCGGAATCACTTTCCTGACCTCAACAGAGAGAACAGTCCATTGCTGGGGTGACGGAGGTCCTTCATGATCTTCCTGGCCTTGGTCCAGCACCGCTTGCTGTAGATCGAGTGCAGGTCAGGGAGCTCGGTGTGGATGATGCGCTCAGCTGATCGCACCACCCTCTGAAGAGTTCGTCTGTCCTGCATGGTGCTGTTCCCGAACCAGGTCGTGATGTTTCCCGTCAGGATGCTCTCTATGGTGCAGGAGTAGAAGTTCCTAAGCACCTTGGAGGGCAGTCTGAAGTCTCTCAGGCGTCTGAGGTGGTAGAGACGCTGTCGGGCCTTCTTCACCACGGTGTTGATGAGACAGGACCAAGACAGGTCCTGCGTGATGTGTACACCGAGGTAACGGAAGCTGTCCACTCTCTCCACTGGGCTCTTGTTGATGACGGGGGTCTGGTAGTACCTCTTCTGCTTTGTGCTGAAGTCCACTATCAACTCCTTTGTCTTGCTGACGTTGAGAAGGAGGTTGTTCGTCTGACACCAGTTCTCCAGATTTCCAATCTCCTTCAGGTAGGCCGTCTCATCGTTGTCAGTGATCAGGCCGACCACGACGGTGTCCTCAGCAAACTTGATGATGGTGGTGGAGTTGGTAGTGGCTACGCAGTCGTGAGTGTACAAAGAGTACAGTAGAGGGCTCAGAACACAACCCTGTGGGGCTCCAGTGCTGAGGGTGATGGAGGCTGAGACATGTCCACCCATCCTTACTGCCTGTGGTCTCCCCGTTAGGAAATTGGAGATCCACTGACATAAAGATGAGCTGAGTCCCAGGTGCTCCAGCTTGGTGGTGAGTGTGGAGGGAATTATGGTGTTAAATGCTGAGCTGTAGTCGATGAAAAGCATTTTCACATAATTCCCCCTTCTAGTGTCCAGATGAGTGAGAGCAGTATGGAGTAGATGAGCGATGGCGTCATCTGTAGAGCGGTTTGAACGGTAGGCAAACTGAAGTGGATCTAGTGTGTCTGGTAGTGAGGAGATGATGAAGTCTCTGACCAGCCGTTCAAAGCACTTCATCACCACTGATGTGAGGGCTACAGGTCGATAGTCATTGAGGGAAGCAGGATGTGGTTTCTTCGGAACAGGAACAATGATGGACTCTTTGAAGCATGTGGGGATCACCGACTGAGATAAGGAGAGGTTGAATATCTCTGTGAACACTGGTGCTAGCTGGTCTGCGCAGGCTCTGAGGACTCTACCTGAGATGCCATCCGGTCCTGCTGCTTTTCTGGTGTTCACTCTCCTGAAGGCTCTCCTCACTTCATGCTCGGAGATGACGAACGCGTTTCCGGTGCTGGCAGTGACTTCCTGTCTGCAGCCATTAGCAGCGCTAGCATTAGCAACGCTAGCGTCTTTAGCTGCAGCCTCGAAGCGAGCATAAAAGGTGTTCAGCTCGTCTGCCAGAGTCATGTCCGCGTTTGTTATATCGGATGTTGGAGCTTTGTAGTCCGTTATCGTTCTTAGTCCCTGCCACAGGCTCCTAGAGTCACTCTGTTGGAGTTGTGACTCTAGTTTCCTCCCGTAGCGCTGCTTCGCCTCCTTCACCGCCTTCCGGACGTTATATGCCGCAGCCTTGTACAGGTCCATGTCCCCCGAAGCAAGTCCCGCATTGTAGGCAGCAGCGCGAGATCTCAGAGCGTCGCGGATGGTTTTATCCACCCACGGCTTCTGATTGGGAAACGTTCTGATGGTCGTTTTCTGTACGGTATCATCCGCTAGTTTCCCGATGAATCCCACAACCGCTTCCGTAAACACGCTGACGTCATCGGAGCTGTTTCGGAACATGTCCCAGTCTGCGTAATCGAGTGCGCCTTGAAGCGCGGCCACCGATTGGTCCGTCCAGCGCGCGACCTCCCTCTGAACCAGAAGTTCCTGTTTAAGCCTTTGTTTATATCTTGGCATGAGGAAGATGGCGGCATGGTCAGATTTCCCAAATGGTGGACAAGATTGTGCCTTGTAGCCGTCTTTAACTGGTGTGTAACAGTGATCCAGTGTCCTTTCGCCCCTGGTCGGGCAGGTGATGTGCTGATAGAAGTTTGGCGCTGCACGTTTGAGGTTGGCACTGTTAAAGTCCCCCGCCACAATAAGCGCAGCGTCCCGGTGTTGTGTCTGGTGCTGTGTGAGAGCCTCATGCAGCTCGCATAAGGCAGTATCCGTGTCCGCTTGTGGCGGAATATAAACGGCGCTGATTATGACCGATGTGAACTCCCGAGGAAGATAAAAAGGACGACATTTGATAGTTAATAGTTCCAGGTTGGGTGTGCAGGAGCGTGCGAGAGGAACAACGCTCGCGCTGTTGCACCAGCTGCTGTTCACCATTAAACACACGCCGCCTCCCCTTGTCTTCCCCGAGTCCCGTGTCCTGTCCATGCGGTGAACCGAGAAGAACTCGGCCGGGTGGATGGCGTGGTCCGGCACCGCTGGGTTCAGCCATGTCTCGGTGAAGCAGAGAAGATTGCAGTCCCGAATGTCTCTCTGGAACTTTATCCTGGCCCTGAGGTCATCGAGCTTGTTCTCCAGTGACTGGACATTGGCGAGCAGGATGCTAGGCAGAGGTGTGCGGTGTGCACGGGCTCTCAGCCTGTTCCTGACGCCAGCTCGTTTTCCTCGGGGCCGCCGCTTCGCGTCGCGTCCTTTGTTCTCCCTCAGGATCTCACTCGGCCAGCTCGGATCCGGAGTTAAAAACGTCGAATTGTGAGTACATTGTGAGTACGACTCCTTTTAATTTTAATTTTAAACACATCTCCTGTTATACTGAACTTCCAGTACACTCAAAAAAATTATTTTTCGCTGCAGTTCATTTGAAGAAGGCAGATAACATTTAAATAATCCAATAAATACCTGTTTTATAAAAATACGTGAGTGAGTTAGGTTAACCCTACTTAAAGACTCTTCACAACAAATCTACTAAGCTGTTTTATGTTATCTTAAGGTGATTCTGTTTCGTGCTGTTTGGCCGTTCTTCATATTTTGTGCACTGCGCATGTGCGGGTTTCGGCGCCTACCTGAGAAAGACTTTGTGCTGTAAAGGGCATCTTATGTTGGGTAAGATTCATATGTTCCTATAAAATATATCATAATGTTTCCTTTAAAAGTTGATAGGTGAATGGGTTGTGGTTTAATCTGAGTTAGTAAACTCGTCTTCAGAATTACATTTCTGGATGTAACTTAAATTTACCATGCTAAACATTTGACGGTTAGCATTGTTCAAGCTTAGCGGTGTGGTTGTAAACGTGCTTTAATGTGCTATTTTTTTAGTTAACCACAGAAGCACCAGACTGTGTTTGCACCGCACTGTTCCTGAAGCAACTGGTATCCCTCGAAATAGTGGTAAGCGATGCATATGTTAGTGTTAAAATCACATACGCTCCTTACAGTATATCGTATAAAGTATTGGTATGATCCTGTTATGAATTACCATGAGATTTGCGGTAAAATAAAATAAAAAAAAACCTTGTGTGGACGCGTGCGCGCACACGAGAGTTAAAGTGAGTGAGACAGAAAGAGCAAGGTGAGGGGAGCGGTAGAGTATGAATTTTCTCCCGGCCAAATTTTAATTAAACGCGTTGTTTACTAATACGCTAACATTGTCAGTATATTCACCCTTTTTTTAACAACATAATAATAGTTATTTACGAGTTATAACTATTTTAAACTGTTTTTTTTATAGTGCTAACGTGCAACATTTCCTATTTTTTCATATAAAAATAGGTGTTTGTGTTTACTCGTTGAACTTAATGAAAATAGGCTAGAAATATAGTGTGGTAGTATTTTGCCTAAATAGATATGATGAATAATCAAGCTTTTTTTGGGGAAACTGATTGATAAAGATTTTTTTATTGTGTAAAGCTGCTTTGCGACAATGTCAATTGTTAAAAGCACTATATAAATAAAATTGACTTGACTTGACTTAAAGAGAAATCCAATATTGGCCCATCCCTAGTCAAATAATTTACTTAGGTACAGTAAAGCTCTTAAAATTATATAATATTTATGCTATGTTTTTTTCCCCTTTATTCATTTCCTTCAGGGCTTTGATGTGGCAGTGCAAAGACTGTTCTAGATCAGTATCCTCAAGGTCCCTCCTGCTCAAACATTACAGGTTAGACCATGGCCATTATGGCAGAAGCCATGGACATTTTGTGACGCGCACACCAGGCTCCGCCCCTGCACCACGTCCTACGTCACCCGAGTTCTAGCACGCACGCACGTCCCTCACACACACACCCACACACACAGCTGCTCCGTATTCGGCTGATGTACACACGCGCACATAAAAGCACCACTCTTTCACCAGCACGCCGTCCGAGATTGATCACGCGACCCGAACTCTTCAGTTAAGGACTAAGACTGTGTTTATTTCCGTGTTTTTTCCGTATGTTTCAGTTTCTCGTTGTCTGCCTCGCTCCGCGCTCCTGTGTACTTCCGTGTTTCCGTGTCTCCGTGTTTTCGTGTACTTCCGTGTCTCCTATGCACACCCGTTTTTTCCCTCCTGCCAGCTCCGCTTTTTGCCTGTTTATTTATTGGTTTCTGCTTTGCTTTTTGTTTCCTATTTTTCCCAGCATTTCATTTTCAGTGTTGATTTCCACATTTTGTTTGTTCCCCGTGTTTTTGTTATCCCCAACTTTATGAATAAATCGCCCTGCCGGGCCAACATCAGAGACTGTCTCTTCTGAGTTCCGTTGGTACGCGACAGAATCTCGGACCTACACAATTATGGACCCGGCAAGTGCTAATTTGATTTCGGAGCTGATCACCACTCTCCAGCGTCTTCTGCCACCACAAACCTCCGCCACTACACCACCTGCTGCACCCACAGTCACTCCACCGATTCCCCCGGCTCCCCACACTGCGCCCATGGCGGCTGCCATTGCCCCGGTTTCCCCCGGTGCGCTTACCAGTCCCGTGGCTACACCGACGCCCTTCTCTGGTGAAGCGGGGAATTGCGATGGGTTCCTTCTGCAGTGCTCAATATTTTTTGACATGCAGCCCCTGCGCTTCCCATCTGACAGATCCAAGGTTGCCTACATTGTCTCCCTACTGACGGGACGCGCTCTCCAGTGGGCACAGGCAATGTGGCAACAGGATGGACCCGTCGTCCACAATTATGCGCAATTTACTGCGCATTTCCGGGAAGTATTTAATTACTCGGTGAGCTCTACCACCGCTGGGGACCAACTTTTCCGGCTGCAACAAGGTAAGGGTTCCATTCACGATTATGTTCTCTCCTTTAGAACCCTTGCAGCCACCAGTGGGTGGAACGAGCTCTCCCTTTTAACCAAATTCCGGCAGGGGCTAGCACCACGATTGAGGCTGCAGATGGCGACCCACGACGACTCTGTTGGGCTGGAGCAGTTCATACGGCTCACCCTCAGAGTCGCCAACCGTTTGCAGGATTGCGCTGCCGAACTTCCTGCACCGGTTCAATTCCAACCAGCCCTTCTCTCACCAGACCCCAGGTCAGTACCCGAACCAATGGACATTAACCAAACCCGAGCCAGACTTTCTCCTCAGGAAAGACAACGCCGGCTGGACTCGGGGTTATGCCTATACTGCGCCGAAAGGGGGCACCTACTACCATCATGCCCTCGGCGCCCAGCGAGACCTCTGGTGAGTAACGTCAGTCATGAATGTCCCCATGCCAAACCACTCACCATGAATGTCACTGTCCACCATGCCACCATGTCTCCCACAGTAAGGGCTCTCCTGGACTCGGGTTCCGCTGGGAACTTCATCTCTAGGACACTCTGCCGCCAGCTCAAGGTTCCCCTTGAACTCCGCCCTGTTCCCCTTCAGATCTGCTGTGTGACGGGGGCACCCCCTGCGGGGGGGTTGGTTCGTTACATCACTCCTCCGTTGCATATGCAGGTCGGCTGGCTGCATGAAGAAAAGATCCGATTCCTGGTCCTCGAAAGATCTACGTCTGACCTGATTCTAGGGCGCCCATGGCTCACTCTCCACGAGCCGATCCTCTCATGGAAGGATGGGGAGATCCTGAAGTGGGGCGCCGGCTGTTTCTCTCACTGCCTTTCCCAGGTCCCAGCCCTACCACTCAACTCGACCTCCGTGGAGAGTCCAGCCGGAGTGCATCATCACGAGGTTCCAGAGGCATACTCCAGCTTTCAGGACATCTTCTGCCCAGTCCGAGCCACACAACTACCTCCACACCGGCCATGGGACTGCGCCATCGACCTCCTTCCAGGTGCACCGGTGCCAAGAGGTAAGATCTACTCTCTCTCTCTCCCGGAACAGAAGGCAATGGAGACGTACGTTGAGGAGGCCCTTCGGCAAGGCTTCATTAGACCTTCGACTTCCCCTGCTGCTTCTAGCTTCTTCTTTGTGGCCAAAAAAGACGGAGGCCTTCGGCCGTGCATCGACTATCGGGCGCTAAATAAGGTCACGGTAAGGTTCAGTTATCCCCTTCCTCTCGTCCCCTCCGCTCTGGAACAGCTCCGTGGAGCTACTATCTTCACGAAGCTAGACCTCCGGAGCGCATATAATCTGATTCGCATTCGCGAAGGTGATGAGTGGAAAACTGCTTTCATTACTCCTACGGGTCACTATGAATACTTGGTGATGCCGTACGGCCTAGTGAACGCTCCGTCTGTTTTTCAGGGTTATATGAACGAGGTGTTCCGGGATTGTGTGGGTAGATTTGTGGTCGTCTACATCGATGACATACTTATCTACTCACGGGATTCCTCGGAGCACCTCCGACATGTAACTGAGGTGCTTAAGAGACTCCGATCTCATCAGCTGTTCCTCAAGGCGGAAAAAGTGCCTCTTCCATCAGTCCTCCATATCCTTCTTGGGTTATAACATCAGTCCAAGGGGGATTCAGATGGATGAGAGGAAGGTAGAGGCTGTCCGATCGTGGCCTACCCCAACCAATATTAAACAGCTCCAACGCTTCTTGGGCTTCGCGAATTTCTACCGCCGATTCATCCAGGGGTATAGCATGAAAGTCGCCCCGCTCACTGACCTCCTAAAGGGTAAGCCCAAGAAGCTAGTTTGGTCACCTGAGGCTACACAGGCCATGTCACATTTGCAACAGGCCTTTACCACAGCCCCGATCCTCACCCTTCCAGACGTTAACCATCCCTTTCTCGTAGAGGTCGACGCCTCACAAACCGGGGTGGGAGCGGTATTGTCACAGCAGCAGGGGAAGGATCCAGCTTACCATCCATGTGCCTTCTTTTCCAGGAAGCTGTCACCGGCGGAGAGGAACTACGATATAGGAAATCGTGAGCTTCTCGCCATCAAGCTGGCCCTGGAGGAGTGGAGGCATTGGTTGGAAGGGGCGATCCATCCGTTCCTGGTCCTAACTGACCATAAGAACTTGGAGTATCTACGTGAAGCTAAACGTTTGAACTCCAGACAGGCAAGGTGGGCTTTGTTCTTCACGAGATTCCATTTCTCCATTTCTTATAGGCCAGGAACGAAGAATGTCAAGGCCGACGCGCTCTCCAGGGTCCACGATCCCGAGGAAACGGCCGAACACCCAGAGAACATCCTCCCGACAACTCTGTTCGTCTCGCCAATACAATGGGAGGAAGGCAGCTCCGATTCCCAGAGCCATTCCCCCAGCGCCTCTCCGCCCGGTTGTCCACCACAGCTTTCCTTTGTCCCCGAACCAGAGAGAGAACATCTTATCCACCAGGTACACTCCTCACTTGGCACCGGTCACCCGGGGGTCACCCAAAACCTCTCCCTTCTCCGCGAGCGTTTCTGGTGGCCACGGATGAGAGAACAAGTGCAGAGGTACGTACGGGGATGCCGGGCATGTGCTCAGTCTAAAATACCCAGGCAACTACCCACAGGAAAACTGCTGCCGCTACCTGTTCCTCGACGTCCCTGGTCACACCTGGGCATAGACTTCATGACGGACCTCCCCGTGTCTCAAGGTAACACCTGTGTGCTCGTCATTGTGGACCGCTTTTCAAAATTTTGTCGCCTTATCCCACTCCCAGGTCTCCCGACAGCACAGAGGACGGCGGAGGCCCTGTTCGAACAGGTATTTCGTAACTTTGGCATCCCGGAAGACATCGTTTCAGACCGGGGTCCCCAGTTCATCTCCCGGTTCTGGAAGGCCTTTTTCACACTCCTGGGAGTGACGGTGAGCCTGTCGTCTGGGTACCACCCACAAAGCAATGGCCAAACCGAGAGGAAGATCCGGGAGATAGGTCGATACCTACGTACCTTCTGCCACGGCCACCAGAACTCCTGGAGCCCGTACCTCGTCTGGGCCGAGTACGCCCAAAATTCTCTCAGGAGTCCAGCTACTGGTTTAACCCCATTTCAGTGCGTACTCGGTCACCAACCCCCGCTATTCCCCTGGAACGGAGAAACCTCCGAGGTTCCCGCAGTGAATCACTGGTTCCAGGAGAGTGAGAGGGTTTGGGCATCAGCGCACCGGCAGCTTCAGAGGGCAGTCAGAAGGCAAAAGATCACAGCCGACACCCGGAGATCTACGGCCCCAACGTACCGACCTGGGCAAAGAGTTTGGCTGTCAACCCGGGACATCCGCCTTCGTCTGCCCAGCAAGAAGCTGTCACCCCGATACATTGGTCCCTTCACCATCCTGTCCCAGATCAATCCAGTCACATTTAAGTTAAGTCTTCCACGCACCTACAGAATACACCCCACATTCCATGTCTCCCTATTGAAACCATACCACACCCCCTCACTTTCTGTTTCCCCAGAGTCTGGCGATCCACAGGAGCCCCCACCGAGCCTCGACCTGGAGGACGGCACGATCTACGCCGTCCGCGAAATCTTGAGGTCCCGTCGTCGAGGTGGTCATCTGGAGTATCTGGTGGACTGGGAGGGGTACGGTCCCGAGGAGAGAAGCTGGGTTCCTCGGGATGATATCCTAGACCCGACCCTTCTCGCCGAGTTCCATCAGGCTCAGCCCCAGATGCCGGCCCCCAGGGGTAGGGGTCGCCCACCACGACGACGTACTCTCCGGCCCTCAGGAGCGGTCCGTGGAGAGGGGGGTTCTGTGACGCGCACACCAGGCTCCGCCCCTGCACCACGTCCTACGTCACCCGAGTTCTAGCACGCACGCACGTCCCTCACACACACACCCACACACACAGCTGCTCCGTATTCGGCTGATGTACACACGCGCACATAAAAGCACCACTCTTTCACCAGCACGCCGTCCGAGATTGATCACGCAACCCGAACTCTTCAGTTAAGGACTAAGACTGTGTTTATTTCCGTGTTTTTTCCGTATGTTTCAGTTTCTCGTTGTCTGCCTCGCTCCGCGCTCCTGTGTACTTCCGTGTTTCCGTGTCTCCGTGTTTTCGTGTACTTCCGTGTCTCCTATGCACACCCGTTTTTTCCCTCCTGCCAGCTCCGCTTTTTGCCTGTTTATTTATTGGTTTCTGCTTTGCTTTTTGTTTCCTATTTTTCCCAGCATTTAATTTTCAGTGTTGATTTCCACATTTTGTTTGTTCCCCGTGTTTTTGTTATCCCCAACTTTATGAATAAATCGCCCTGCCGGGCCAACATCAGAGACTGTCTCTTCTGAGTTCCGTTGGTACGCGACACATTTACAGATTGCCCTTGCCGATTCAAGACGTGGAATGGTCTAAAATCTCACTTGAGTAGGACCCACAGTAACCATATCGTTTCAAAGCCTTATGAATTTGCTGTGTATAACTGCCGTGTTTGTTTGTGTGGTGGATTTGCCTTTTTCAGTGAATTTAATGGTCATTTATACAACCATTTGAGGAACTATGAATCAGTTAGTTGTATATTTAAGAGGTGTGCATTTAAGACAAATGTGTATGCCACTTTCAAGACTCACAAAAACAGAAAGCATAGCAACTTCACCTGGGCAGATTTTAGAGATGACATAGTACAAACAAACAGGTCAGAAGAATTGCTTAAAAGTTCTGTGAATTCATCCCCAACAGAAGAATTAGATGATGTTGAAGGTGATTCTGGTGCTGGTGTGTCAGCAATAGTGCCAGAGAATCTGGCAACAACTATTGTATTGAAGTTGGCTTCTATTTTGTTGCGGTTGGAAAATTATTACCATGTACCAAGTGCAGCTGTGGATGAGCTGTTACGTGAATTGCATTTTTTGCTGGGCTCTGCATCTCAGCCCATCTCGGAGGGTGTTATTAGTGACACATTCAATTGCCACAACCTGCAAATTGATAAAACTGTTATTAGAGAGCTCACCACTACATTATGTGACACAAACCCTTTGCTAAGGGCAGTTGTCAGTTGAAAGTGGTGGTTCATTGACATCTGGATTTAAACGGAAACAGTATTACAGACAAAATTTTGCAATAGTAGATCCTGTGGAATACATACTTGACACCCAGGGTAAGAGCACCTATCAATATGTTCCCTTGTTGAAATCTTTGCATCAGCTTCTCAGTCAAAATGATTTGCTTGATAAACTAGTGGAAAGTCATAATGCTCAACATCAAGAAAAGGCAAATGACTGTGTCTATAGATCAAACCAAGATGGTCAGCATTTTAAAACTAATGAATTCTTGTCAGATCAGTTGAGAATATCCATTTGCTTGTATGTAGATGATTTTGAAATATGCAATCCTCTTGGCACTTCACGGAAAAGTCTATTGGATTTTGGGTAATGTACCATCAAATTGTCAGTCAACACTGTCCACAATTCATCTTGCATTGTTGTGTAAAACAGAAGATGTTAAGTTTTACGGCTACAAAAAAATCTTTCAACCTCTTTTGCAAGATATTACCATTTTAGAAAAAAATGGGCTGTTTGTGAACTGGTATGTTTAGATGTTGTCCTCCCCACTCTCATTGATCACTCAGGTTTGTTGACGGTGAGGTGATTGGTTGCTTTACATCACAGTCCCCCCTCATGTCTGTGTTTCCTTCTGGCTCCTCCCTTTTAGTTATGCTGTTATATATACTTTCACCTTATCCAATATGTGACTGTGACCATACCAAACTCTTTTTCTTCCTCTCTCCTCTAACTCTCTGTCTCACTACACATGTTGCTCCTGAGCTGCCACTAATCGAGACCACCTTTGCCATCTGGACGTGTCTGACCTGGTGCCCCACTTCTGGTTGGAAATCTTATTGTATTAAGTTAATTTATAAGGCTTCTTAAATAGTCCATGCATTTCCTCTCTATGGTGAACATCATTTTTGCATCAGGCATGATCTTTATGCTCTTTATGAGGAAAAGAAGATACCTTCTTATTGCTGCATACTTGTTGCTTTTGCGCCACACTAGCCACCATCCTGTGATTCAGGGCGTTTTCACACTGGGGTCCGGGATCCGTTTCCGAGCACACTTGGCATGTCTGTCCACTTTAAGGCCTCAGATCCTTTCCCTGTTCAAAAGAGCAGAATGTGATGAACTGAAGTGTAGAGTTACAGCTACAGTACTTTACTCTTTAATCATATTTTATGTAGAACCTTCATGTATATTCTCCAACACATCTCAGAGACACTTATAAACACTGAGATGCTGATAAGACACATAAGCTCCACACACAATTGACAAAATGTAAATGTTGGAAAAATGTAATTTGTTCAAGCTGTTATGGTTGCAACTTTCAGCTAATTTTTTGCGTTTATACTTTCTTGCAGACAGACACTGGAGGAAACACAGACTGAGACCTCTGACAGCAGCACAAGACCAGCTAACAACAGAAGAAAGAGACAAAACCTGACGTGCAGAGCAGGAGACTCATAATGCTGCATGAAATCTCAGATTTAGATGGAGAAGCGCCGACTACAGATACAGAGGAAGGAACAGCAAGAGATCGAATAGGACGTTGATGCAGACGATGGACCAACTGTTGTCTTAATTTCATTAACACACACCCTCTTGCTATGCAAGTACAAGTAAATATAAAATATGCTACATTTTAATGTTTATATTTTTATACTATTTGACAGCTACTTTTGTTACAAAATGTACTTTTATTATATTTTTATTTAATAATGTTTAATAAAACCTTTTGCACTCTATCCAGTACTTTGTCTCTATTCCAAATCCCCCGACACTCATCTTGGATTTTACAGAATACATTTATTTTTACATTTACAAAAATACAATATAAACACACGGCACACAAAACATGTTAAACACTAAACATTGATGCACGGTGAGGTTTTAAATTCAATAGTTTCAGCATCTCGGCTAAGTTTGAAAATCTACACATAGCAAGGTAAGAAAAAAAGAGCACAAGCATCTCTCTTGTAGGACTGTTGTCTTCTTAATAGGAGGATTTAGTGTCCATTCCTGGTCTCTCCTGGACACAGGGACATCCTGCCATCACACACCATCGCTCTCTAAACCCAGATCATCCTGAGGAGAACAGAAAAATGCATGATTAGATATTTATCATTTATTATATGTATCGATGCTATTTGTTGAACTTTATTCTAGCAGGCATTATATTTATTTGTAGCATTTTTTGCATTTATTTATTCATTGTTTACATCTGTGATTAATTCACAATTTACATAAACACTTTATTTTTATAATACAGTTCATTTTTTAAATAAATAACGCTCATGTGCTATGACTAAAGAAAGGTAATGTTTAATGATCACTTTATTTCTATTTGACTGGGAATCAGTAGAGAATGTGGACACACCTGATTCCTCACCTTACAGAGTAGAGATGTAAAGTCATTCCTCAGTGCCGCGTGCAGTGTCTATATATCTGTCTAAATATTTTAACAGATATTGCATGTAAAACAGCAATTACATGAGATATTTTCAATATAACATCAAAAAGCAATTCATAGCCTGTCAGTAAAGTAACTGCCCCTGTCCCCTTGCCCTTCCTCACTGTCACATCTGGCTTAAGAATCAGTGATAAACAGTAGGATGCATGCAGATGCAATAATTTCAGTCTACTCTGGACTTTTTCATCTTTTTAATCTAATAAAAAAAAACTGAATACAACGTAAATGACATAAATGTTGCTACTCTCATGTTAGCTGCACTCATTTATTAAATAAAACATCAGTGCAGTTTGGATACAATCTTAGACAGAAAGTTAATCTTCCCGTTGTGTGTGTGTGTGTGTGTGTGTGTGTGTGTGTGTGTGTGTGTGTGTGTGTGTGTGTGTGTGTGAGAGAGAGAGAGAGACAGAGAAAGAAAGAGATGAAGATTTTTTGTACCAGACTTTCACTTCGCACAGACACAGCTGTCAAGACACATCATCTCAGAATTGTGAAAAAAAGCTGACTATTAGGCCAGTGGAAAAAAATCCCCAGCCTATTTAATACTTCCAAATGACATGCGCACATGCTCACACACGCTCTCTCTATCTCTCTCTCTCTCTCACACACACACACACACACACACACACACACACACACACACATTTACTTGTGTGTCTAAATCAAGTCCTGTTTTCTTCCTATTGTTTTTTTTTTAATTTTTTTATCACAGTCAGTTTTCTTATCAAATGCTTCATTAACGTGCATGTCGTCTAATAAAAATGGAAAAACAGAGACAAATAAGACATAGGAAAGATAAATAGAAATCCCACATTTTATTGCGAGGTCAAATATGACTATTTAATGCTAATGTATTATCTGGGGCTGGTTGAGAACATCAGTACTGATGAGGAACGAGGCACAGCAGCAGGATTATACTTTATCGTAGGCACATAGTCACTCAAGTGCGCGAGCAAGAATGAGAGATTGACAAACCACCATAAAACTCTGTTTCCTTACCACTTGCATTTTAAAGCCCAGACACTTAGACACCCTTAGCAGAACCTTCACTGCACACAACAGGTCACTTTCAGTTTCCTGAAAAATATTCAGTTGTTTGTTGTGATGTAAAAACTAACCACAAAAACAGTCTCCACAGTGTATACAGGACTGCGACTGCTGGCACCACCTACATACTATAACTACAGTATAAACACTTCAATCCTGTCACTTGAGTCACTTCCCTAAATTGGGGTAGCTCAAAGCTTCTTTGTGATGTACTTTTTTTCCTTATGGCAGCATTTCGGCTGAAATACGGCCTGCTTAAACCCAGACAGTTATATCAGTGATTATTAATCCAGAAGTGATAGCGAGCAAGGCCAAATGGCAGGGGGTAATTATTTTACTTATAGGATTTAAATTGCTTCTTGATAATTTGTTGTTCTGTTTAAACAAATATCTCATGAAATCATCAGAAAGTGGAGCTAGCGCCATTTCACTTGCAATAAGGCATTATCCTGTGTTTTGACAGACATAGACTGAGCTGGCTGCACAATTTAAATCCAATAAAAAGGCTTTATTGATCATTTTGGAGATACGTTCATTAAAATCAGCACAGCCTGGATTCACGAGGCTTCCTTTTTTAGATGATGTATGTTTCACACTTACAGTTTCATGTCAAACCATGGCGTCCTGACAGCTTTCACTTTACCGAAGAAGTTAGACAGACAGGATGTATAATTTCCTTTGAAGTTAACAGGCTGAAAAGATGAATGTGATGATTTGAGTGGATGCCATTGGGGAAAACATTTATTTCTGTGTCTGAGGTTCTCTGCTTTCTTTACTTTTTCCATTTATTTTCTTTAAAGTAACATTGTATTGAAAGAAGCAAAAACAATGATTGAATGAATACGCAAACAACAACAACAACAACAACAATAATAATAATAATAATAATAATAATAATAATAATAATAATAGTAATAATTAGCTAGACCACACCCTACTGCCAGGGTAGGGTAAACAATTATATTCCATACACGCCTATGTCTCTGTGTTACAGCAGTTGATGTCACAAGCCAGATGTATGTAACATACAGATGTGTCCCTTGAGCTCAGGTGCAGCTACACATTTATTTTCCTCATCAAATATGCAGATTATACCAAGTTTTTGCCACACTCAAGATCAACCCTGTGATAGATAACATTTTCAAAAATAATATTATATTATACTATTATTGGACCGATTTGATTATACAGTATGCTAACATTTTATATTAGGTCTTGGTAACACTGAACGCTGTGTGGCATTATTTGAGCATGAGTAAATACTTAATTCACAATTTAGAAATATAGCACCTTATAAATGCCATTATGAATGCTTTATTATTGATCACAAAGGATATCTATAATGTCTTTAATAATTGCCTTTAGATGCTTTATTTAGATTTGGATCCTCCAGTGCCATACAGCACATTGGGCAGCAAGTGCTCTCCATCGTATTTGATCGGCTGCGGTGGTCTCGGCTTCATCCCACGACAGGTTGATGGCCATTAGGTCTTCAGTGAAGGCCTTTTCTTGTGTGATCTTTGGGTGCCCTGGTTTTTTAATTATAAATATTTTTCAAAATACTGAGAAATGAATTTCAATAACACCAATGTTTTTTGGTCAGTTTGTTAGCAAGCCTACATCATAGAAAATTTTTTTTTTTTCATATCATTTACCATGTGGTTTGGGTCAAATAATTCTCTCTAGCTCGCACAGTGTTTCACACATGACTCACAAAATTCCACAGAGTGTCCTAGAATGTTCTTTTTTTCTGTTTTTTTTTTTTTGTATGTTAAAAACCTGTGATGTGAGTTGCAGGGAGAGCAATAGAGAGAAATTAGCTGATGGGTATGTGTACCTTGTGAATGTGGATTCTGGTAATTTGAAGTAAATGAGCTTGCAGGTTGTTTTCACAAACTGTCTGAAACCTTGGGTCATATTCTTTCGGAAGATTTAGGAATTTTCAGTTTAAACAAATAATGTGTTCTGAATAGATACACATACAGACATGAATAAAAGGTAAACTATTTTACCTAACTAACTCTTTGATTTGATTTTAGTAACTTTCACGATAAGACTAGGTATGTCCATCAGGACAGGCATTGAATATCTAAATGGTTTATTACCTCAAGACCTGCACAGAAAGATATGAAACCAGTACAATATATTTATATTATATATAGTTATTTTTAGAAAACAAAACAGCTCTTTTGCTGCACCTGTTTTTCTGTTTTTATTAGTCATTATATTGTCAATTTTCATATACCTCGATTAGCCATACCATTACATTGCAAAACATCATGCCCAGTATTGTGTGGTAGAACTGTGCCATCATCATTTCTTTATTTTCTATTACCCATATATAATTATGAAACTTTAATACAAAAAGTTGAAATTGTTAAGTACAGACAGGCTAAACCAACCGTCTGCTAGCTGCAGAGAGTCGTCACTCAGGGTTCATCATATTGAGACTGTGTCTGTTCCCCGAGCTAAACATAAACATACATTTAGAAAGACTCAGAAAGTCTGTTTTAGTAATTTAATTAACATAGATACTACAAACTCAGATCACACTGAATGCGCAGCCGGCACCTCTGATCTGAAGCTAGGACTGTTAAATATTAGATCTCTCGCATCTAAAGCAGTTATTGTTTTTTTTTTTTTTTGATTTTTCCCCGATTTTCTCCCTAATTTTAGTCGTGTCCAATTCCTCCCCATCACTAGGGGGCTCCGACATCCCTCTGAGAGAGCTCGGCCAATCAGCTCTCTCTAGACCTCCGGCTGTGAGAGGTTACAGCACCACCCGGGATTCGAACTAGCGATCTCCGGATGATAGGGCGAGCGCTTTAACCACTGCGCCACTCGGAGGCTAAAGCAGTTATTGTTAATGAAATTATCACAGATCAGGAGTTTGATATATTATGTTTAACAGAAACCTGGATTAAACAGGACGAGTATGTAGCTCTAAATGCAGCTAGTCCTCCTGGATACAGCTACATACACCAGCCTCGGCTAACTGGTAGAGGAGGAGGAGTCGCAGTTATTTATAACCATAATCTGTCTCTCGTACAAAAACACAGTTTTAAATCTAATGCATTTGAAGTTCTCTATAGTAACATAAAGTCAGCTCAGTCGATCCCGCTAATCATCATTTACAGACCCCCAGGGCCGTACTCGGAGTTTCTCTGTGAATTTGCAGATTTCCTCTCAAACCTTGTCGTTTCTGTAGACAAAGCGTTAATTGCTGGAGACTTTAATATTCATTTTGAGAATCCAGAAGACCCTCTGAGAACAGCATTCTTGTCCATACTGGACTCAGTAGGAGTAAATCAGTGTGTAGTAGGACCCACTCATAAAGCAGGTCACACTTTAGATTTAATATTATCCTTCGGATTAAGTATAAGAAATATAACCACAATTCCACAGTCTGAAGCTATCTCAGATCACTATCTTGTCTCAATTAAAGTGTGTTATTAGACCAGCATCTCTTAGTTGATCCCCTTCAGGGGCCAGACGTGAAGGTTCCAGAGCTTGGGACGGTGATGAAATATTGTTCCCTGCGCCTGAGACAAGATCCCTCCTCACTGGAATCACCCAGGGCAAGCCAGAAAGGAGAAATATTAGATCCGAAAACCACACTCTGGTTTGCCCCCGGCCCGAGCTCTGGAACCTTAAGAGATGCTGGTCTTCCAGCCAACGTAATTGAAACCATTTTAAGTGCCAGAACAAGAATAACTTATGCCCTCAAATGGAGTGTATTTGAAAGTTGGTGCATGGTAAGACATGTAGACCCAGTCCACTGCCAGATTGTTTAAGTGCTGGAGTTTCTGCAACAAAAGTTGTCCTCTGGCTCAAAGAACATTCATAGCTGCTATTTCGGCATGCTCTGACCAATGGGGTTTCTGTGGAAAAGCACCATCCAGTTGCCCGTTTTATTCGTGGAGCTAAACGGTTGAGGCCGCCCACTAGAGCGACGGTCCCTTCATGCTACAGCTATCGTACTTGAAGGCCTGGCTGACACCCCTTTCGAACCACTAGAGTCAGCGCCTGTCAGGCTTCTGTCTCTTAAGATGGTTTTTCTTATGGCTATTACTTCTCTGAAGAGGATTGGGGATCTGCAGGCTCTGTCAGTCTCCCTATCCTGCCTAGACTTTGCCCCCGGGCTAGTCAAAGCTATTCTGCATCCTCACCCAAACTATCTTCCCAAGGTTCCATTCTCGACCATGCACCCAGTCGTTCTCGAAGCCTTCTGTCCTCCGCCTTTCACAGCTACGAAGCAGGAAAAACTTCACTTACTGTGTCCAGTACGTGCTCTTTGGATTTACGTTCACCGCATTAGCCAGTGGCGTAAGTCAGAGCAGCTCTTTATTTGCCATGGGGGTCGCAACCGGGGGGCGGCCACCACTAGACAGACTCTGTCACACTGTGTGAGAGATGCTATTGCCCTAGCCTATGAGGCACGTAGTCCTCTGGGAATCAGGGCTCATTCGACCAGGTGGATTGCCTCATCAACTGCTCTGGCAAGAGGCGTCCCCCTGCAGCAGGTGTATGATGTGGCAGGCTGGTCCTCTCCACACACGTTTGTTAGATTTTATAGTCTGGATGTCAATGCTACTCCGGGTTTGCGGAACCTTGAGTCAGCATCCCAGAGCTAGGTCTGAGACCTCCTTGGCTATTGTGCGCACATGCTACACAACCTGGGGGTCCAAACACTTGCAGTGCAGCGGCGTTGGTATTCTCGTTCCCATAGCGTTTTCACGCAGCATCGAGTGTAGCTTTTGAAAGGGAACGTCTCGGGTTACTTAGCTGTAACCCTGTTCCCTGATAAAGCGGGAACGAGATGCTGCGTTTCAATGCCGCACTGCTGCCCTGCCTGGATGTCCTTCAGACAAAATTGACCTGAGGATGTTTCCGGTTCACCTGCAGGTGCACCTTATTCGCTGACGTCATGCCCGGCAGAGGTTATAAGCCGAAGGTATTCGGCGGTTTTGACATACACAGGCTTCACAACCGGAGAACAAAGAGATGTTCCCATAGAGTTTTCAAGTAGCATCTCGTTCCCGCTTTATCAGGGAACAGGGTTACAGCTAAGTAACCCGAGACGTTTCTAAGGCAAGTACTGGTTAATTCTCATGCTGATCTTTGCATTACAGAGTTTTACACCAGGAAAGTGAGGTCCCAAATGCTTCGATATATTTTTCAGATGGCAGAATGGTGAAGAGTGTGCAAGAGGGGTGTGACTGGTTTGTCACAATATTGGTGACTTTGGGGATGAAGTGTGTGGTGTAGATATCTGTAATAGTGGTAAGAGAAACCCCAGTGATCATCTTGGCTGTCCTCACTGATAACAGCCATCTAGGGTTTATTTTTAGCCTAGCACAGACTTCTGTCAACTTACCATGCTTCTGCTTCCTCTCCCACCAATTTTGATGCCCACCCTCTCTGACCAACGGCCACCAGACTGGAGGCCTGGTCCCCTCAGCAAGCTGAGGTTGCATAGCTTTTCCTGCAGCTGGGGCAGCTAAGTTCCAAAAGTGTCTGGCAGCAGTACATATGAACACTGGTTCCTCCAATGTCCGTATACCATTTAAAAATGGGTTATAACACAAACAAAAGAAACACCATTTTGAATCCAGCAACTTGGATCACCATCTAGGACCACAACATTCCCAGTTGGTGCTTTACATATGGAGTACATATGATTTTAGCTAGTGGTTACAGATAAACAGCCCAGTGTCCTTGGATACCCCTGCATTCAACTTTATGATACTCAGTTTTGTTTTGTTTTTTGGCATCAGCGATGTCAAAATGGCTTCCCCTCTGTCTGTATCAGTGACTTCATCTGCCAGTTCTGCAATTAGCCACAACTTCCATTGAGAGCCCTGAACAACCTACCACATGTAGTCCTCTTATGTTTGAGATATAGGCAGGTAGTGTAAATTATAAGAAGAAATTAGTCCCAGTATAAATGTTCCTGATAGTTTTTTATCATATTTAGTCAATCTCATCCTATTTTTGTCTAGTCAAGTTTTAGTCAACTTAAAGTCTGGATGTTTTAGTCTAATTTTAGTCAGAGGAACCTTTAAATATTGTTGTCTCATTTTAGACAAACGTGACATTTTAGCAATAAGATTATTATGAATAAACCCTACAGTCTAATCTAACCAAAACCCTTTTTAAAGGTTTTTCACAAAATAATTACCTTAACATTTTAAATTTATCTTTTCATCTGAAGTTTTCAGCTAATTATATTTATTTTTAACATCACAACAACTGCTGCATGTCTATATATTTTTTAAACTACAGAACAATAGGAGCAGTACGGACAGTGTTTCGAAAAGCTTTTTTTGTGTGTGTATGAATTTACACACTTGGACTGTTGTATCATGTGGTAATAATCAAACACAGAGAGGCTGTAAAACTGTGTGATTATTATGGTATGCCTTGATGCGTCTCTTCAGGTTTGTGGTATTTTTCCAAGCGATTGTCTGCCGACAGTTTCCCCTCAGATATTACTACACATCTGTTTTTTTTTTTATATATAAATTTTATATTTTAAGGCACCGGCTTAAATCAAACTTCACTCATGCACGCACACACATGAAACACTGGCATACACATACAGTAGAGACCAAAAGTTTGGACACCCCTTCCTTCTCATTCAGCGAGTTTTCTTTCTTGTGTTCTTCAGCCCAAACGCGTCTCTTCTGCTTGTTGTCTGTCCTTAGCAGTGGTTTCCTAGCAGATATTCTAGCATGAAGGCCTGATTCACACAGTCTCCTCTTAACAGTTGTTCTAGAGATGTGTCTGCTGCTAGAACTCTGTGTGGCATTGACCTGCTCTCTGATCTGAGCTGCTGTTAACCTGCGATTTCTGAGGCCGGTGACTCGGATGAACTTATCCTCCGCAGCAGAGGCGACTCTCGGTCTTCCTTTCCTGGGCCGGTCCGCATGTCAGCCGGTTTCTTTGTAGCGCTTGATGCTTTTTGTGACTGCACTCGGGGACACTTTCAAAGTTTTCCCAATTTTTCCGTCTGACTGACCTTCATTTCTTAAAGTAATGATGGCCACTGGTTTTTTTTCTTCTTCACTTAGCTGCTTTTTTCTTGCCATAATACAAATTCAAACCCTTTGAATGAGAAGGTGTGTCCAAACTTTTGCTCTGAACTATATATGCAGGTGTGTGTGCGCGCACTTGATATGTGTTTGTCTAAGCAGTTAGTAATAACAGTGTGAGCATGGAGAGTTTGTGTGTGTGTGTGTTTGAGTGAAGTTTGATTTGAACCGTATACGGCACCTCATAAAAATGGCCCAAAATTCGGCTCTTCTTCAGCTAATACGGCTGTGATGACGAAGAGTTAAAGATAACCGAGCTTGTAACATCCCGTCACTGAGCGCACTAATTACTCATGATATGCTGCGTGGCGTGAAGCAGGAAATACTACTGCTTGCGCCATAATGAATAAACACCGTATCGCAGACGATTGTGATGAAAAGTAAATGTTAACGAAAATAAAGTCTAATGTTTTATTAGTTTTTATTTTTTAAACCACACTTTAGTCTCGTCTTTTCTCGTCAACGATATTGCATGCTGATTCCATAAGGCTGTTATTCACTGATGTCTGCGACGTCTCGTCAATTAATATTTTTTGTCATCATTTTCATTGACGAAATTAACACTATAGGGAGGACAACCAGAGTCAGTGGTCTTCCTTCACATCATGACGCCCTTGAACAACTATGTACTGCTAAACATGAAGCCTAGCATTAACTAAGCGCACCTGAGTGGGTCAACTTAGTTTATTCAGTCCATGTCATCAAAGTTTTCAAGTATGCAATCTTACCTGTTCTCAACAAATTCCACTGTGTGGGTCAACAATACAATATTTAATGAATTCAACATTTATGAAGATGGAGTTTTCAAAGTGTATGAGAATGTTTCAATACAAAATAAAGATTGATTATAAAATGAGAGGCAGCAGTTCAATAGTGAGTGCTCTCAGCTGAGACAGGAGATACAGTAGGAGACAGTAGCACCAGGAGATAAGTCATCATGTTTATTGCCACCTCCTCTTGAAAATTACACACCAAGGTCCTTTTAAAGTCATGCAATGAATAGGAGAAGTCGACTGTGTTCACGCGTGGTGGTGACTGACAGTAGGAGAGACACGAGCTGTGGTCAGGCTGTCTTAATCCAGCTGGTTCCACCCCAATCCCAGTTGGAAACCATCTCTCACCATCCCAGAGGGCAGGGGCTGCCAAGTTGTAATCTGAATTTCTGGACAAGCTTTCCATCTGCAAAAAACCTCATAGAAGAGTCGACAGAGAATATTTCCTGCAGGGCAAACTGTAACAGTCTCACACTCATGGAGATGTTTGAATGAAACCATGAGGATCATTTATGTAAAAGTGACCTATGTCTGACTGACAATAATGTGTTGCATTAATGGATTGCAGTCAGCAATGTTACATATTCAATATCTGAAATTTGTGTGTGTGTGTGTGTGTGTGTGTGTGTGTGTGTGTGTGTTCCTTATTACAGATTGTCTTGGTACATAAAATGTCAGTGGGCTTTAACCTCATATAGCCAAGGCCGAATCCCCAGTGCAGCTGATGTAAATGTCACTGAGACATTTCGGCAACACACACACACACACACACACACACACACACACACACACACACACACACACAGACACACAGTGTATAGTCCTTTAGGGCCCCATGTACATGTTAAAGACTACACAGGGCGAGAAGACTGTTTAAATATAGAGGACCTTAAAATCAGTTTTATATGGATGAGCGGATTGAGATCCGTTTACAATGTTTACAAAAAATAATAATAAATTATACCTCGTGTAAAATAAAAACTGAAGACTAATTTACACCATATTATTAATCTATTATTATCTACCTCCTAGTCAGGGCATCATGTGCACATAAGCCAGCCAAGCTATCCGGATGTGCTCCAAATTAACCAAAGACAGTATGCAAGGCTGGCTGCAGGCTACAGTAGGCAAAAACTAATCCCTCACCAACCAGCACCACTAGCACAAGGTCTCCGGTGATCAAGATAGACAAAATATGACTTAACATGGATAATATGGACATTGCTGATTATTGTTGAAGCACAACAGCTGTAGACTGCAGGGAAGGGTGTTTTTTTGCATCTTTGTAAGACTTGGTGAATGGACATTGCTATTACTGGTCTGCTCTGTTCAGTTGATTAGACCATTATTAGATAGAATCTTCTATCAGCCCAGTGAATTTATTGCAGCCTGTGGTCCACTGATAAGTTGCGTTAGCAAGTTACAAATGGAACATCAGAATGGACACTATAGCAATCATCCTGAGCCACTAAAACAGCTAAAAGAGACCCGGCCGCATCCATCATCCTCAGTTACCTCTCACCCATCATTGGCAAGTGTTTTAACAGACTGATCCTCTTCCAAATTTAATCCTGCCTGTATTCTACACCGTTCACTCACCACCACACCAGGTCTACACGGTGTCACAGGTGACCTTGGCACTGTCCTCTGCCCTGATCCTACATTAGGTGCTGTTCTTCATTTACACAGACCTTGGCATCAGCACCTACCTCTGTCATCAGCCCATGGACAATCGGACACCACTTGGGTTCTTCCAAGAAGATTGTGTACCACCTCAACTGTAACTGCATCCAAAAAGTGTTGCACCAAGTACTACTCCAAACATATTTCACCTTCGAATGGTAGTTTGTGCAAATTCACTTTAATTTGTTGTGTAAATAAAATAGGAATCATATATACTGTGTAAAATAAAGACATGTATTTCTGAGTCTTTCTGTGGTTGTGTAACTCAGCACACGCTCCATAATGCCTTTTTAATTGGTTTTGTGTATGAGTGTTAGAGCTGGTGTTACGGTTCCACTTGACCCTGTGGTAAGAGTGTGTGTGTGTGTGTGTGTGTGTGTGTGTGTTAGAGAATTAATTCAGCTTAATGATGCAGTAGCAGCTATAGTTTGATGACAGAGCTCTTTGCCAAAGCATTTGAACTGTTTTCTGACACACAGTCAGGACTATTACAGCAGCGAAGCACTCACATAATCCTGGATTACTGATGACACACCCCTGAGAAACGAGTGGTGCAGTGAGAGAAGCCAACACACTAATGAAAGTATTTGTAAATGTTTAGACAGAAGGCATAATGAAACAGTAGGCACGCTAATAGATGGGTTTTGTGGGTGAAATAAATGGTGCCAGATAAAATTATATGTGTGTAATAATGTGTATGTAGTTTACTGTGAATTACAGTAAAATACTGAGTATTAGGGTGATGTGACGTGGACTTGAAATATAGCACAAAATGCTGACAGAAATATTTGAATCATTCCTAACTCCATTTAATGTTATGAAAAATTAGTTACAAACGACCTCACAAAGTCATGGTTCAGAGTTTGCAACCTCAGTCATTCACAGATTTTCCTTTAGGACCTAATTAATAATTGTTCGCGGAAAAAGCGCAAATATCCGACGCAATTTATTTATGGCTTTTTCATGTATTTTAACATGACACTATTAAGAAAATTATAATTTACTAATTTAATAACATCAATTTTTAACATCAATTTAACTACATTTCCATATAAAATAAAATACTGTATACATTTTTTAGTACTGTAGAGAGAACACAAAGGAAGAGGAAAATGCTGCTTGGCACAGTGAATTATTACTGTATTTACTCTACAGTACTTATACCAAAGAAAACGCATCTGAATGAATTACAGTACATATAGGGGTAACATCTTGCACTGCAGGAGACACAGCGGTACAGTACTGAACAGTATACAGGTTTACTTTTACACTTTTTTTAAGGGTAATGTATTAAGCTGAGTTTTAAATTAAAGTAGTGTTTTGGGAGCATATTTATGGTTTAAGATAATAAGGATATAATATAAAAAACCACATCCAAACTTCACAGTTTTTACAATCTGCACGTAACGGAACGTAACGGAACGTAACGGAACGTAAAGGAACGTAACCCCAGGCAGTTTCGGGAGTCGACTGCAGTTCCTGCTTTCAATCACAGCGTGTCATGTTTCCAAAAGATACAATTCTGAAATTGTAGCTAATCTAATCTGTGCTAAGTATGTTGGAAACCTTAAACTTACAGCTTTATCCCTGACTTCAACAATGCTGACACTGGAGACTCCTTCCATGCATGTTAAAGAAACATTTTATTGACATATAAATGGAGATACCCCATAGGATATGCATATATTGCATATCCCATGCACGTCTCTGTCAGTGAGTTGACAAGGACATGCAAGATCTTTCACTGCATGTGGACAACCTTCACATAACACGTCTGAACATTACGCTTATCTTTTGGTGGTTTAGTTTTTGAACAGTGTTCAGTATCTGTCACAAACATAGCTTGACAGTAATTGTGTAAAAGATGGTCAGTAATGCAGTATAAAATCATGCGTAAAATTGTGGCATTGTTTTCTATTAAAATAATCATATGCTCAGTGTGCGTTCATGATGCGTCTTAAGTGTAGCTTAGTCAAAAAAAATAGGAAAAAAGTTAGAACAGAATTATTAATAAAAGGGTTTACAGGTACTCCCCGACTTACAAACATTTGGGTTATGAATTTCCGCAGATTCGAACAGACCGCGGTTCTTCTCCCGGTTCAATCACAGAAGTATAATCACATGTATTATACAAAAAATAGACACTGCAGTGCACCAGATACCAATATTTCAAATACATAAAATATTTTCAGAGTGTATATATTGTAAGGCAGAGGTGGGTCGAGTAGCCAAAAAATTTACTCAAGTAAGAGTAGCTGTACTTCAAAAAAGTGCAAGTAAAAAGTAGTCATACAAAATATTACTAAAGTAAGAGTAAAAAGTATTCGGTGAAAAGACTGTTTCAATCATAATGATGATTTTATTATTTTTTTTTTAGAAATTCTAATAATTATATATCAGTAAATATATACTGTATATACACTGCATATGCTGAAGTGTGTCTGTTTTTGGCAGATAGAGAAGACACCGCAGTATAAAGCTGCTCTTTTGCAAGTGAAACACGCTTTGTATATGATGTCAGGGACGCGTCATATGTTTGGGGAGGCATAAAAATGTACATGTGTGCTGGCGATTAATTCTGTACTGAAATATACTTATATATTCATACTGTTAAAATAACATTATATGTACAATTAAAGTTAACATATAATCACATAAACATGAAAAAAGCATCCTATACTCACCGCAAGATTGTACACTAACACACAAGATCCCACTAGTAGCAGCATGGATTTATGGGCGTTCCACAAAATTCGAGAAAGATGCAAAAACTGTAGTTTGCGCATGCGCAGTGAGTGTATGCAGGACGGATTCACAGGGAGGATGAGTTTATAGAACACCGGTTGAAGACCTGATTGGTCAAACGGAGTCATGTGATTATTGTTGCTGTGTCTGATTGGTGAAACAGTCATATGGTAGATCCACCGGCTGCATGTGGAGAATAAACGGTTAGAAAAGTAACGAGTCGAGTGGAGCCGAGTGGAGCGGAGTGAGAGTAGCGTTTCTTCTTCACTAATCTACTCAAGTAAAAGTAAAAAGTCTGGTGGAGTAAAACTACTTATAGAAGTACTCTCTCTTTTTTTTTTAAAGTTACTCAAGTAAATTACTACCCACCTCTGATTGTATGTGTGTTTGTAGGGGTGTGGAAGAGATGAGTCAGCCTCACCGGTTTCAGTTAACCAGTCCTGTAAATCTGTCCTGACGGTGAATAATTTCAGATAATCCTCAACAGAACATAGCCCAATACAATGTAAAACAGCTCAAAAATGGACAAAATGGTGCCCAGGATTCCCCTTATGATTTAAAGACAGAGAAACAAGGCTTAGGAATATACTGTACATATCTTTTACATTAATTTCACCAGCTCTCAGCACCTTGCAGTGTAAATCAGCACAACACCGTTTCTTGTTAGAATAGATCTGATTTTAGCTGTAGAGTTCAGGGTTTTAGTGTTCAGGGTTTTAGTGTTCAGAGATTTAGTGTTCGGGGTTTTAGTGTTCGTGGTTTTAGTATACGGGGTTTTAGTATTCAGAGTTTTAGTGTTTGGGGTTTTAGTATTCGGGGTTTTAGTGTTCGGGGTTTTAGTGTTCGGGGTTTTAGTGTTCAGAGATTTAGTGTTCGGGGTTTTAGTGTTCGGGGTTTTAGTGTTTGGGGTTTTAGTGTTCAGAGATTTAGTGTTCGGGGTTTTAGTGTTCGGGGTTTTAGTGTTCAGAGATTTAGTGTTCGGGGTTTTAGTGTTCGGGGTTTTAGTGTTCGGGGTTTTAGTGTTCAGAGATTTAGTGTTCGGGGTTTTAGTGTTCAGAGATTTAGTGTTCGGGGTTTTGGTGTTCGGGGTTTTAGTTTCCGTGGTTTTAGTGTTCAGAGATTTAGTGTTCGGTGTTTTAGTGTTCGGGGTTTTAGTGTTCAGAGATTTAGTGTTCGGGGTTTTAGTGTTCGGGGTTTTAGTGTTCGGGGTTTTAGTGCTCAGAGATTTGGTGTTCGGGGTTTTGGTGTTCGGGGTTTTAGTGTTCGGGGTTTTAGTATGAAGGGTTTTAGTGTTCGGGGTTTTAGTGTTCATGGTTTTAGTGTTCATGGTTTTAGTGTTCAGAGATTTTGTGTGATCGTGGTTTTGGTGTTCGGGATTTTGGTGTTCGGGGTTTTGCTGTTCGGGGTTTTAGTGTTCGGGGTTTTAGTGTTCAGAGATTTAGTGTTCGGGGTTTTAGTGTTCAGAGATTTAGTGTTCGGGGTTTTGGTGTTCGGGGTTTTAGTTTCCGTGGTTTAAGTGTTCAGAGATTTAGTGTTCGGTGTTTTAGTGTTCGGGGTTTTAGTGTTCAGAGATTTAGTGTTCGGGGTTTTAGTGTTCGGGGTTTTAGTGTTCAGAGATTTAGTGTTCAGAGTTTTAGTGTTCGGGGTTTTAGTGTTCGGGGTTTTAGTGTTCAGAGATTTAGTGTTCGGGGTTTTAGTGTTCAGAGATTTAGTGTTCGGGGTTTTGGTGTTCGGGGTTTTAGTTTCCGTGGTTTTAGTGTTCAGAGATTTAGTGTTCGGTGTTTTAGTGTTCGGGGTTTTAGTGATCAGAGATTTAGTGTTCGGGGTTTTAGTGTTCGGGGTTTTAGTGCTCAGAGATTTGGTGTTCGGGGTTTTGGTGTTCGGGGTTTTGGTGTTCGGGGTTTTAGTGTTCAGGGTGTTAGTGTTCATGGTTTTAGTGTTCATGGTTTTAGTGTTCAAAGATTTTGTGTGATCGTGGTTTTGGTGTTCGGGATTTTGGTGTTCGGGGTTTTACTGTTCGGGGTTTTAGTGTTCGGGGTTTTAGTGTTCAGAGATTTAGTGTTCGGGGTTTTAGTGTTCAGAGATTTAGTGTTCGGGGTTTTGGTGTTCGGGGTTTTAGTTTCCGTGGTTTTAGTGTTCAGAGATTTAGTGTTCGGGGTTTTAGTGTTCGGGGTTTTAGTGATCAGAGATTTAGTGTTCGGGGTTTTAGTGTTCGGGGTTTTAGTGCTCAGAGATTTGGTGTTCGGGGTTTTGGTGTTCGGGGTTTTGGTGTTCGGGGTTTTAGTGTTCGGGGTTTTAGTGTTCAGGGTGTTAGTGTTCATGGTTTTAGTGTTCAGAGATTTTGTGTGATCGTGGTTTTGGTGTTCGGGATTTTGGTGTTCGGGGTTTTACTGTTCGGGGTTTTAGTGTTCGGGGTTTTAGTGTTCAGAGATTTAGTGTTCGGGGTTTTAGTGTTCAGAGATTTAGTGTTCGGGGTTTTGGTGTTCGGGGTTTTAGTTTCCGTGGTTTTAGTGTTCAGAGATTTAGTGTTCGGGGTTTTAGTGTTCGGGGTTTTAGTGTTCATGGTTTTAGTGTTCATGGTTTTAGTGTTCAGAGATTTTGTGTGATCATGGTTTTGGTGTTCGGGATTTTGGTGTTCGGGGTTTTAGTGTTCGGGGTTTTAGTGTTCATGGTTTTAGTGTTCATGGTTTTAGTGTTCAGAGATTTTGTGTGATCATGGTTTTGGTGTTCGGGATTTTGGTGTTCGGGGTTTTAGTGTTCGGGGTTTTAGTGTTCATGGTTTTAGTGTTCATGGTTTTAGTGTTCAGAGATTTTGTGTGATCATGGTTTTGGTGTTCGGGATTTTGGTGTTCGGGGTTTTGGTGTTCAGGGTTTTGGTGTTCAGAGTTTTAGTGTTCGGGGTTTTAGTGTTCGGGGTTTTAGTGTTCGGGGTTTTAGTGTTCATGGTTTTAGTGTTCATGGTTTTAGTGTTCAGAGATTTTGTGTGATCATGGTTTTGGTGTTCGGGATTTAGTGTTCGGGGTTTTAGTGTTCGGGGTTTTAGTGTTCAGAGATTTAGTGTTCGGGATTTAGTGTTCGAGGTTTTAGTGTTCGGGGTTTTAGTGTTCGTGGTTTTAGTGTTCATGGTTTTAGTGTTCATGGTTTTAGTGTTCAGAGATTTTGTGTGATCGTGGTTTTGGTGTTCGGGGTTTTGGTGTTTGGGGTTTAATGTTCGCCCCGTACATGTGACGTAGCTTCCTGTTGTGACGTAGCTTCCTGTTGTGACGTAGCTTCCTGTTTTTCGTATTGTTCCCGCGAAAGTTCGTCGTCTGTTTGGAACCGCGTTTTAGATTATATTTTGTTTAGTTTTTTTTTATAATTATATATTTTTCCCGTTTTTACTCTTTAATACTACTGGACTTTATCCGATTTTTGCGCTTTTTGGGAGAACGCGCGTATCATCTGACCAACAACAAGCGAATCCATCACCAAATAATCACAACTCCGACAAAAAGGTACGTTATCATGTCTACCATTCAGCTCGCTCAGTGTGTGGAGTGCAGGATGTTTAGACATTCTTCCTCCGTCATTAGTGATAATTTTATTTGTGATAGGTGTGTGTTAGTGAGCACCCTGACGGAGAAGATAGTAGCATTAGAGGAGCGCATCCAGACTTTAGAGAGGGTTAGAGAGCGCGAGAGCAGCGTTAATCCTGTAGCGGAAAGTCTGGGTGCCACAGGCGGAGATAATCAGCCCCCAACTCCGGCAGTAGAGCCTCACAGCGGGGCGAGTGGGTGACGACTCGGCGGCATACTCGTTCAGCCAAAGCTAACGCTAAGGCTAGCCCACCGGAGCACACCTCTTCTGCGCTTCACGTGTCCAACAGGTTCGCTCTCCTCAGTGATGCACCCGCTGAGAAACCTGAAAGAGCTCTGGTTATAGGAGACTCTATACTGAGACATGTGAAATTAGCCAGGCCTTTAGGGGCGCCAGCGGCAGTGGTCAGGTGTATCCCGGGAGCCAGAGCACTGGACATAGCAGGTAATCTTAGGGCTCTAGGACAGCATAGGTTCTCTAAGATAGTGGTACATGCTGGAGCTAATGATATACGCCTTCGTCAGTCAGAGGTTAGCAAGCATAACTTTACAGAGGTGTTTAAAATAGCAAAGGCGATGTCCGAAGAAGTAGTTTGCTCTGGTCCCATCCCAATGAGACGTGGTGACATAGCTTACAGCAGGTTATGGTCGCTGAACCGCTGGATGTCCAGGTGGTGCTCCGAAAACAACGTGGGCTACATAGACAACTGGAAGACCTTTGAGGGCAAAACTGGCCTGTTAGGGCGGGACGGTGTCCATCCCACTCGGGAAGGTGCTGCTCTCATTTCTTGCAGTATAGCACATAGTCTCAGAAGAGGCCTAGTTAATCGGTGACAATCCAGAGCCCAGGCCAGGGAGCAGACAGACAGGCTAAACCAACCGTCTGCTAGCTGCAGAGAGTCGTCACTCAGGGTACATCATATTGAGACTGTGTCTGTTCCCCGAGCTAAACATAAATTTAGAAAGACTCAGAAAGTCTGTTTTAGTAATTTAATTAACATAGATACTACAAACTCAGATCACACTGAATGCGCAGCCGGCACCTCTGATCTGAAGCTAGGACTGTTAAATATTAGATCTCTCGCATCTAAAGCAGTTATTGTTAATGAAATTATCACAGATCAGGAGTTTGATATCTTATGTTTAACAGAAACCTGGATTAAACAGGACGAGTATGTAGCTCTAAATGCAGCTAGTCCTCCTGGATACAGCTACATACACCAGCCTCGGCTAACTGGTAGAGGAGGAGGAGTCGCAGTTATTTATAACGATAATCTGTCTCTCGTACAAAAACACAGTTTTAAATCTAATGCATTTGAAGTTCTCTATAGTAACATAAAGTCAGCTCAGTCGATCTTGCTAATCATCATTTACAGACCCCCAGGGCCGTACTCGGAGTTTCTCTGCGAATTTGCAGATTTCCTCTCAAACCTTGTTGTTTCTGTAGACAAAGCGTTAATTGCTGGAGACTTTAATATTCATTTTGAGAATCCAGAAGACCCTCTGTGAACAGCATTTATGTCCTTACTGGACTCAGTAGGAGTAAATCAGTGTGTAGTAGGACCCACTCATAAAGCAGGTCACACTTTAGATTTAATATTATCCTTCGGATTAAATATAGGAAATATTACCACAATTCCACAGTCTGAAGTTATCTCAGATCACTACCTTGTCTCGATTAAAGCGTGTTATAGTAATAATGTATGCAGCACAGCACCGCGCTTCCACCTTAAACGTACATTTACATCAAATACCGCACAGAGCTTTATCAATAATCTTCCAGAATTATCAACTTTGATTGGATCGCCATCTGACTTCACAGAACTCGAACAGGCGAATGAATATCTAGAGTCAGCACTTCGTTATAGCTTAGATAATGTAGCTCCAGTTAAAAGGAAAATGATTAGAGATAAGAAACTCGCTCCTTGGTATAATGACCACACACGCGCTTTAAAACAAACCGCTCGAAAATTCGAACGTAAATGGCGCCAAACTAAATTGTTAGTATTCAAAATAGCTTGGAAGGAGAGCATCCTGAACTATAAAAAAGCTCTCAGTGATGCTAGATCAACGTATCTCTCCACTCTTATAGAAAATAACAAAAACAACCCGAGATTTTTATTTAATACCGTAGCTAACTTAACTAAAAACAAGACCACTGCAGAAATCTCCACAACAACATCATGCAGTAGTGAGGATTTCATTAACTTTTTCAATAATAAAATCATAAATATTAGGCAAAAAATTCAGGCTTTGAAACCAGACAATTTACATAATTCAGATGATCTAACCACATCACATCAGAACTTAGAACACTTTACTCCCCTTGAAGCGAGGGAACTAATTTCACTCATCTCTTCTTCAAAATCGTCAACCTGTATATTATATCCTATACCGACACATTTTCTCAAACAGATAGTACCAGCAATAACTAGAACCCCTGTTGAAAGTAATTAACTGTTCACTCAGTAGTGGGTATGTCCCCAAATCCTTTAAATTAGCCGTTATTAAACCGCTAATCAAGAAACCTGACCTTGACCCCTGTCTGCTTTCGAATTACAGGCCGATATCAAACCTTCCCTTTATCTCCAAGATTTTGGAAAAGGTAGTATCACAGCAGCTATGTTCACATCTACACAGAAATAGCATAAATGAACTGTATCAGTCAGGATTTAGGCCTCATCACAGCACAGAGACAGCACTTGTTAAAGTAGTAAACGACCTCCTATGGGCCTCTGATCAGGGTTGCGTCACTATACTTGTGTTACTGGACCTCAGTGCAGCTTTTGACACCATTGATCATAGTATTCTCCTTCACAGATTAGAAAAGGTAGTAGGAATTAAGGGAACTGCCCTCTTGTGGCTCAGATCCTATTTGACTGATCGTTATCAGTTTGTAGATTTAGATGGTGACCATTCCTCATGTTCTCAAGTGGAGTTTGGTGTTCCATAGGGCTCAGTTTTAGGCCCACTGCTTTTTTCCCTTTACATGCTTCCTCTGGGCAACATAATTTGTAAACATGGTATTAGTTTTCATTGTTATGCTGATGACACACAATTATATGTCTCAGCAAAACCAGATGAGAAAAACCAGTTTGCTAAAATCGAGCAGTGTGTGCAGGATATACGAGATTGGATGTTAATTAATTTTCTTCTGCTTAATCCTGATAAGACAGAAGTTCTGGTCATAGGACCACAAGTAGCTAGAAGTAAGCTTTCTGATCACACTGTAACTTTAGATGGCCTTTCTGTTCCATCAAGTGCAACAGTAAAAGACCTTGGTGTGATTATAGATTCCAGCCTTTCGTTTGAAGCTCATGTAGATAATATCACCAGGATAGCTTTCTTTCACCTTAGAAATATTGCCAAGATAAGAAACATATTGTCACTAAATGATGCAGAAAAACTAGTTCATGCTTTTATCACCGCTAGGTTGGACTATTGTAACGCCTTACTGTCTGGTTGTTCAACTAGGTGTATAAACAAGCTTCAGTTAGTACAGAATGCAGCAGCGAGAGTCCTCACTAGAACCAGAAGATACGAGCACATCACCCCTATCTTATCTACACTGCATTGGCTCCCTGTGAAATTTCGCATCGATTTTAAGATACTACTTTTGACATTTAAAGCACTAAATGGTCTCGCGCCGCAGTATTTGAGTGAACTGTTAGTGTCTTACGATCCGCCACGCCTACTTCCATCAAAGAATGCAGGCTGCCTGTCAGTACCACGTATTATTAAAACTACAGCAGGGGGCAGAGCTTTTTCTTACAAAGCCCCAAAGTTATAGAATAGTCTTCCTAGTAATGTTCGGGACTCAGACACAGTCTCAGTGTTTAAGTCTAGGCTAAAAACCTATTTATTTAGCCAAGCATTTTTGTAAATAGATTAACCTTAGGTAAAGGAGCAGATCTGGGGGACTCATGGACGTAGAGTATTCTGGTGAACTGGTATGTTTAGATGCTGTCCTCCCCACTCTCATTGTTCACTCAGGTTTGTTGATGGTGAGGTGATTGGTTGCTTTACATCTCAGTTCCCCCTCATGTCTGTGTTTCCTTCTGGCTCTCCCTTTTAGTTATGCTGTTATAGTTAGTCCTGCTGGAGTCTCTGCTTGCACTTTGCACTAAATATACATTCACCTTATACATGTTGACTGTGACCAGACCTAACTGCCATCTCTCCTTATTTTCTGTTCTCTCCTTTTCTGCTCTCTCCGCTCTCTCTCTCCTTCTCTTCTTTCCCTCTCTCTGTATCTCTGTCGAGCTATACATGTTCGCTCCTGAGTTGCCAGTGATCCAGACCCCTCTGCCCTCTGGAGCCGTCTAACCCGTCCTGGAGTCCTGCTTCTGGTTGGAGATCTCGTCGCATGGATGCCCCGTGTGGTCTGCCTGGATTCGTGTGGACTGTCCTGTCATCGATTGATGCTCTGGGGACCTGTGACTTCAGTTGTTCGATAACTCAGGACCGGAATCCCCTACAGTCTACCTGAGCCTCCGGGAACAAACTGGACTCCTTTTAATTTTAATTTTAAAACATCTCCTGTTATACTGAACTTCCAGTCTTACACATTATTATGCTGAGCAATCCATTATCACCCAGATGAGGATGGGTTCCCTGTTGAGTCTGGTTCCTCTCAAGGTTTCTTCCCTATTACCATCTCAGGGAGTTTTTCCTTGCCACCGTCGCCCTCGGCTCGCTCATCAGGGACAATCTTATCATTTTGATTCATATACATTGGATAAAAACTTACTTCTTTTGATTGTGTAAAGCTGCTTTGCGACAATGTCAATTGTTAAAAGCGCTATATAAATAAAATTGACTTGACTTGACTTGACTAGTGTTCAGAGATTTAGTGTTCGGGATTTAGTGTTCGGGGTTTTAGTGTTCGGGGTTTTAGTGTTCAGAGATTTAGTGTTCGGGGTTTTAGTGTTCAGGGTTTTAGTGTTCGGGGTTTTAGTGTTCAGAGATTTAGTGTTCGGGGTTTTAGTGTTCAGAGTTTTAGTGTTCGGGGTTTTGGTCTTCGGGATTTTGGTGTTCGGGGTTTTAGTGTTCGGGGTTTTAGTATTCGGGGTTTTAGTGTTCGGGGTTTTAGTGTTCGGGGTTTTGGTGTTCGGGGTTTTGGTGTTCGGGGTTTTGGTGTTCGGGGTTTTAGTGTTCAGAGATTTAATGTTCGGCGTTTTAGTGTTCGGGGTTTTAGTGTTCAGAGATTTAGTGTTCGGGGTTTTAGTGTTCGGGGTTTTAGTGTTCGGGGTTTTAGTTTTCTGGGTTTTAGTGTTCTGGGTTTTAGTGTTCGGGGTTTTAGTGTTCAGGGTTTTAGTATTCAGAGATTTAGTGTTCATGGTTTTAGTGTTCATGGTTTTAGTGTTCAGAGATTTTGTGTGATCGTGGTTTTGGTGTTCGGGGTTTTGGTGTTCGGTGTTTTGGTGTTCGGGGTTTTAGTGTTCGGGGTTTTAGTGTTCGGAGTTTTAGTGTTCGGAGATTTAGTGTTCGTGGATTTAGTGTTCGTGGTTTTAGTGTTCGTGGTTTTAGTGTTCGGTGTTTTAGTGTTCGTGGTTTTAGTGTTCAGAGATTTAGTGTTCGGGGTTTTAGTGTTCGGGGTTTTAGTGTTCGTGGTTTTAGTGTTCGGGGTTTTAGTGTTCGGGGTTTTAGTGTTCGGAGATTTAGTGTTCGGGATTTAGTGTTCTTGGTTTTAGTGTTCGTGGTTTTAGTGTTCGGGGTTTTAGTGTTCGTGGTTTTAGTGTTCAGAGATTTTGTGTGATCGTGGTTTTGGTGTTCGGGGTTTTGGTGTTCGGGGTTTTAGTGTTCAGAGATTTAGTGCTCGGGATTTAGTGTTTGGGGTTTTAGTGTTCGGGGTTTTAGTGTTCAGAGATTTAGTGTTCGGGGTTTTAGTGTTCGGGGTTTTAGTGTTCGGGATTTTGGTGTTCGGGGTTTTAGTGTTCGTGGTTTTAGTATTCGGGGTTTTAGTGTTCAGAGATTTAGTGTTCGGGGTTTTAGTGTTCGGGGTTTTCGTTTTCGGGGGTTTTAGTGTTCTGGGTTTTAGTGTTCGGGGTTTTAGTGTTCAGGGTTTTAGTGTTCGGGGTTTTAGTGTTCGGGGTTTTAGTGTTTGGAGATATAGTGTTCGGGATTTAGTGTTCTTGGTTTTAGTGTTCGTGCTTTTAGTGTTCGGGGTTTTAGTGTTCGTGGTTTTAGTGTTCAGAGATTTTGTGTGATCGGGGTTTTGGTGTTCGGGGTTTTGGTGTTCGGGGTTTTAGTGTTCAGAGATTTAGTGCTCGGGATTTAGTGTTTGGGGTTTTAGTGTTCGGGGTTTTAGTGTTCAGAGATTTAGTGTTCGGGGTTTTAGTGTTCGGGGTTTTAGTGTTCAGAGATTTAGTGTTCGGGGTTTTAGTGTTCGGGGTTTTAGTGTTCGGGGTTTTAGTGTTCAGAGATTTAGTGTTCGGGGTTTTAGTGTTCAGAGATTTAGTGTTCGGGGTTTTAGTCTTCGTCGTTTTAGTGTTCAGAGATTTAGTGTTCGGGGTTTTAGTGTTCGGGGTTTTAGTTTTCGGGGTTTTAGTGTTCTGGGTTTTAGTGTTCGGGGTTTTAGTGTTCAGGGTTTTAGTATTCAGAGATTTAGTGTTCGTGGTTTTAGTGTTCATGGTTTTAGTGTTCAGAGATTTTGTGTGATCGTGGTTTTGGTGTTCGGGGTTTTGGTGTTCGGTGTTTTGGTGTTCGGGGTTTTAGTGTTTGGGGTTTTAGTGTTCAGAGATTTAGCTGTTCGGGGTTTTAGTGTTCGGGGTTTTAGTGTTCGTGGTTTTAGTGTTCGGGGTTTTAGTGTTCGGGGTTTTAGTGTTCGGAGATTTAGTGTTCGGGATTTAGTGTTCGGGGTTTTAGTGTTCGTGGTTTTAGTGTTCGTGGTTTTAGTGTTCGTGGTTTTAGTGTTCGGGGTTTTAGTGTTCGTGGTTTTAGTGTTCAGAGATTTTGTGTGATCGTGGTTTTGGTGTTCGGGGTTTTGGTGTTCGGGGTTTTAGTGTTCAGAGATTTAGTGCTCGGGATTTAGTGTTTGGGGTTTTAGTGTTCGGGGTTTTAGTGTTCAGAGATTTAGTGTTCGAGGTTTTAGTGTTCAGAGATTTAGTGTTCGGGGTTTTGGTGTTCGGGATTTTGGTGTTCGGGGTTTTTGTGTTCGTGGTTTTAGTATTCGGGGTTTTAGTGTTCAGAGATTTAGTGTTCGGGGTTTTAGTGTTCGGGGTTTTAGTTTTCGGGGGTTTTAGTGTTCGGGGTTTTAGTGTTCGGGGTTTTAGTGTTCGGGGTTTTGGTGTTCGGGGTTTTAGTGTTCGTGGTTTTAGTGTTCGGGGTTTTAGTGTTCGGGGTTTTAGTGTTCGGAGATTTAGTGTTCGGGATTTAGTGTTCGTGGTTTTAGTGTTCGTGGTTTTAGTGTTCGGGGTTTTAGTGTTCGTGGTTTTAGTGTTCAGAGATTTTGTGTGATCGTGGTTTTGGTGTTCGGGGTTTTGGTGTTCGGGGTTTTAGTGTTCAGAGATTTAGTGTTCGGGGTTTTAGTGTTCGGGGTTTTAGTGTTCAGAGATTTAGTGTTCGGGGTTTTAGTGTTCGGGGTTTTAGTGTTCAGAGATTTAGTGTTCGGGGTTTTGGTGTTCGGGGTTTTGGTGTTCGTGGTTTTAGTGTTCAGAGATTTAGTGTTCGGGATTTAGTGTTCGGGGTTTTAGTGTTCGGGGTTTTAGTGTTCAGAGATTTAGTGTTCAGTGATTTAGTGTTCGGGGTTTTAGTGTTCGGGGTTTTAGTGTTCAGAGATTTAGTGTTCGGGGTTTTAGTGTTCGGGGTTTTAGTGTTCAGAGATTTAGTGTTCGGGGTTTTGGTGTTCGGGGTTTTAGTGTTCAGAGATTTAGTGTTCGGGGTTTTAGTGTTCGGGGTTTTAGTGTTCAGAGATTTAGTGTTCGGGGTTTTGGTGTTCGGGGTTTTGGTGTTCGTGGTTTTAGTGTTCAGAGATTTAGTGTTCGGGTTTTAGTGTTCAGAGATTTAGTGTTCGGGGTTTTAGTGTTCAGAGATTTAGTGTTCAGTGATTTAGTGTTCGGGGTTTTAGTGTTCGGGGTTTTAGTGTTCAGAGATTTAGTGTTCGGGGTTTTAGTGTTCGGGGTTTTAGTGTTCAGAGATTTAGTGTTCGGGGTTTTGGTGTTCGGGGTTTTAGTGTTGAGAGTTTGAAGATGTTTTCAAAAGTCTATGTTCAAACACACATATACTTCCACTGAATTTGTTTGTTTCTGCAATCATGTTTTTCTCCTGGTTGTGTTGAGTAATTATGAATATTTATGCAGAACTAACAGGAAGTCACACATACTCTCCCATATGTCTGAACTATGTTTCACTCAGGATAATGAATTCATAAATATTCATGGTTTGAAACACCTGTCAGAGATTTCACCTACCTTTAAGTACAAGCTTTAATCTAAGTGGGTCTAAAATAAATCTCACATACACTGACAGATATCCAACGTCAGACAGAATCCTGTTGCTTTGTTTGAGTGACATCAGTGCAAGTAACCTTTACTGAAAACTGTTTTTTTTTTTTTTTTTTATCTATATTTCGGTCTTATCCTGAGCTCTGAAGTGAACAGAAATTCACCGTCACACATGTTTCAGTGTTTAGGAGAATGGTATTCTGTCTATCTCTCTTTAACACACCCTGAAATCAATATCACACACACACACACACACACACACACACACACACACACACACACACACACACTTCATTCGTTTTCATGATGGCCCTTCTTCCTTAGAATGTGATTATTTTAATCAAGACCATATTTAACAAAGCTCACTTTTTGGTGACTTTGGGAAAAATGATTCTTATTTAATTAAACTTTATTTTATTTTAATATGTGAAATAGTCTCTCACCAGCCTTTCAAAGGCTTGGATAATGATAGCTTTGAGTGCTATGGATATGAAGCCGTTCAGCTCTTTGTTGTCAGCTTGAAGCGGACTGGTCCGATGACAGCTTAAAGAGTTCAGTAAAAGCCCTTGGCTAGCTTTCGGGCACGTGTCTTTAGCCGATGGATGCCAACAGGACCAGTTGTTTTCCTGGGTTCAGCTGCTCAGTGCAGATTCTACATCATAAGAAGTGTCTCTTTTCTGTTCTGGTACCTAGGTGGTGGAATGAACTTCCGCTAGATGTCCGCACTGCTCAGTCTTTGGCAATCGTTAAACGATGACTCACGACTCAGCCGAAAGACCAACAACTGATGATAAACAGAACTTTCTGACACCCACCATGTGTGTGTGTTTGACTGATGTTCCTCTCGACATCAGTAAGTGTATAGAGGCAGGGCAGACACATCAAGCCATAATTTACTTTCATTTGTTTTAACTTAAAACCAGTGGTGGGAAAAGTACACAAATTCTGTACTTGAGTAAAATTAGAGATTCCCAAGGGCAAATAGGAGTAGAAATAGAAGTCCTTCATTTACTTAGTAAAATACAGAAGTCCACACCTTCAGTTGTCACACGTGAAACTTTATACCTCATTACTCATTTATTTTACTTTATACCTGCTATGCAATGTGATAAACTAAATTCTAAAATAGAATGTTTGTTTTACTGAACACTAAATAATGTAAGAGACTGCTGTTTTGCCTAAGCCTGCTTGGCCTGTTTTGCACAGTGATAAAACTTTTTTTAGTGATGTTGGAGCTTTCAGTTATATTGAAATCATTGACTCCTGTAGATGGCTTTGCTGACCTGATGACCTCAGTGAAATTGATCTTGCTTATATCTTGGTCTGAGTGGCAAAGTCTGTGGCACCTTTGGTGCTACTGTACCTCAATACTTCTGTATTATACATCAGTGCACTGGAAGAGACAAACCTATTTGTTAATCAAAAGAATGTTTGGGCACACACTACCAGTCAAATGTTTGTACATCCCTTCTATCGTCATGGTCTTTCCTGGTGTTTATTTTTTTTTTTACACTGTAAAACAATACTGAAGGTGCCCAAAATACGCAACAATCTCATTTGAACAGTTGATATCGAGATGTATCTGCCACTTATGATCTGTAAAGTCTTTAAAAATGGCTCTAATCTGAGGTGCTAATTTTTGTTAATTGGTGATTTCTGAGGCTGGTAACTCTAAATGAACTTCTCCTCAGATGTACGTTTTTAATAATATATGCAGTATAAATGAATTCATGTTAAATTCCAGAATAAAATGTCTTATATAGAAATGGTTTTTGGTTCTCATAGATATTCTGCATGCATACACTCCCAGACACCTGGGATTAGGTAGCTTCACTCATGCCATCCTTGGCTGTAGCATCATCAGCATTCTTAGGGTGATGGAGAGAGAGTGCTGCCCGCCAGTGCCCCCCTACAACTAGGAGCCCCATCAGGCCTTAAAACATAATAATAATAATAATAATAATAATAATAATAATAATAATAATAATAATTGGATTGACCAATGTTGTATCTTACATTTAATATATTATAATTTATACAAAAATATTTATGATCATAATGTATATTTAATGTGCTTATAGAGCTTTTATTTACTGAATTATATCATTTATTTAACGAAATATAAAAAGTCCTTCATCAAAAAAAAAAAACACTCAAATAGCATCTTACAAATCAGTAATTTATTTATACTGTTTATTTATTATTATTATTTGATAGATACATGGGTAGATACTTTTATTGATACCAAAGGACATTTCCGTAGTAGTGGTAGTACATTGTATTATGACCATAAGGTTATATCTGTGTACAACCATGATTAAATTGAGTTTATGAAATTAATGGTGCTGATAAGGTAATACAATAATAAGTATTAACATAAATAACCAGTATAGAATATATACCAGTGTAATATTATAACTATTATATCAGTGCCTAATTAATGTGAGAGAGATGTTCAAGTCAGAGTAAAAACTCCCTTTATTTCTGCACATAATCCCCTGCTACACTAATGCACATAACCCAGCGTTTCACTAGTGCTTAGATACCATCAAGTATTATTCTCAGTACACTGGAGCCACGATCGGACCTCCTGGAACAACCTCAGTGGGCTTCTTTAAAATGTTTGCACCATTCAAATGATTTACTACTGCTAAAAGTCTCGTAACTGCACTGTACTTGAAGTATTCTGTAAATGTCAATTGCTTTTAGCACTTCATTCGACAGAAATTTCACTACCACACACAATTCTATGCTTGCAAAACATGGTTGCATGCCATTTGGTCTGACACATTAGCGAAATCATGCAGTAATAGACATGTAAGAGATGTGTCACTTTGCCAGCACAACTAACAAGATGAAAAATGTGTGTCTTGTACAAATTCTTCTGCAAAGGCTCTTCTCCTAGACACGACACTTCTGTTTAGAGAGAGTAAATAGACATTTATCTTGTCTCATTGTATTCAGTTTATTATTAGGTTTAAAAGTTAGAAAAGAACTAGACTGTGTGTTTTTTTATTGCAAGTTTAAAGCAGGGTGTAGAATTTACACACGTTACTCACCCCTAAGAGCAGATGAAATTGAGCTTCTGGTTGCAGTCTCTGTTCTCCCAGATGTTTGTATTTCTATTGCGAGTTCCACAACGATCATTTTTTGGACATGAGGGCAGTGACATCGGGATCACCGTCTGCTGCTGGTTTAACCAAAACCATTGTCCATTCAGGATGCGCAGACCCATCCATACAGCAACAGTCTGTGATTGAGTGGCTGCCTGATCAATCAGGCTCGGATATATCACAGAGGCTGGGACGGCTAGGCTAATGTAGTGCATTCTGCAGTATTCTAGAGCATCCTCCCAAGTCTTATTCTGGTTTACTAATGTGAACCTTCCAAGGCATGTGAAAGAGTAAGTCAAATTACAGAAATTATTATTCCAGCCAGATGTGTCCAATGTAACGCAATCTCTGTAGGACAAACTGCCAGGTACGTTCAGTTTCCAGTTAAAGAAATTTGCTGGTTCTCCATTAGACCACTGCCACACACTTGAGTCAGGTGTGTTTCTTCTCAGCCCAATCCAGCTTGAAGGATACCTGACTAGTCCTAAAACATTCTGGTTATCCTGGCTATTAGTGATAGTTGCCAGATCCTCGAAGTTTTCTCTGCAGTACTTCTGAGCATCCAACCAACTCATGGGTTGATTAACATAAACATATCGGTGTACCTGACCTGCAACAGTCCTGCAAAGAACCAAAAGGAGAAAGATAGAACTGGAGGAATTCATAGTTGCTAGAAAATGACTCTGTTGGACCTCTGTTGGCAATTTACTCAGGTTTGTGTGAGCTTATCTCACAGTGTCCAGAACAGAAAAGGACATTTTTTCCCCCTGAATGTTGTTTATCAAATGCCTTCCTTTAAGCTGCTGCTCTAGCCAAATTTATGTAAAGCATATTCAAATTCCATGTCGTCGTCGTCGTCCCCCCCCCCCCCCCCCCCCCCCCCACACACACACACCATTCCTGATCACCTTTGTGAAGAAGATTTCCAACTGATAACTATGGGTGTGGGCTCCTCCAGGATGATTCCACTTGAAATCACCTAACCCAAGAATTCACATTAGCAGGACTAAAAAATTTAGCCAGTATATAAAACATAACACATCGGGAAATTGCCTGCAGGATGATGGCCAAGGTAACTTTGTGCTGTACTCCAGATTCGTGCCACATCCATGCTTTCTGCTGTCTAAGGATCACCATACTCTTTACTCTTGCTTCCTCCACACTTGCCCAAATTGTCACTATTTGTTAGTGTTTCTCTGCCATGGATTTCTCTATTAGAATCATGGTTAAGTAGCCTAGCCCAGCCTGCATCATAACTGCATTATCTATTTGTGTCACAAGTCGACACAGGGCGAGATGGATCCAAACGCGGAAGAGAAACCGCAGGCTTGGAAGGTGGCGTGGTCGAGGAGCGAAAGTGAAGGTCAGAAATCAGGAAGTCAGTCGGCGAAGCGTCAGAGCCAAAACGGAAGGCGAGAGGCGAAATCAAAAAGACAAGCGGAGTTTCAGTAACCGTAAGATCAAATAGCGAGGCGATATATCCGAAAACCTGAACGAGAAGCCGAAAAACCAGAAGAGGATGCGTGAGCTAGCCTAACAAACCCTAAGATGCCTGGAGGGAGTATCCCATCACAGCTTAGAAGTGAAGACTTCATGAACTTCTTCAATGAAAAGATTGATATTATCAGGAAGAAAATAATGGAAATTCAACCTCTAACAACATCTCATGATCCAGTTCAGTCTAAAGCTTCACTAATAGATTTTCAATGCTTTACAGGTGTAGGGCAGGAAGAGCTGTATAAACTTATCACCTCGGCTAAATCAACAACATGCTTGCTGGATCCAATCCCAACTAGACTTTTAAAAGAAGTGATAAATATAACTGGAGCGCCCCTTCTAAACATTATCAACTCTTCATTATATCTAGGTCATGTCCCTAAACCTTTCAAGTTGGCAGTTATTAAGCCTCTTCTTAAAAAATCAAATTTAGACCCAAATTATATAATAAATTACAGACCAATTTCAAACCTTCCGTTTATATCAAAGATATTAGAAAAGATAGTATCAGTCCAAATATGCACATTCTTGCAGGAAAACGATATCCTCGAGGAATTTCAGTCAGGTTTCAGGCCCCATCATAGTACAGAAACTGCACTAGTTAAAATTGCAAATGACTTGTTTTTAGCTTCTGACCAAGGCTGCATCTCAATTCTTGTCTTACTTGATCTTAGTGCTGCATTCGACACTATAGATCATGATATTCTCATAGATCGCTTACAAAATCACATTGGTATTCAGGGACAGGCTTTAAAATGGTTTAGATCCTACCTGTCTGATCGATTCCATTTTGTAGATCTGAATGGAGAACAGTCTGGTGTAATGCCAGTGAAATATGGGGTGCCACAAGGGTCAGTTTTAGGACCTCTGCTGTTCTCAATATACATGCTTCCCTTGGGTAACATCATTAGAAGACATGGGATTAGTTTCCATTGTTATGCTGATGATACTCAGTTATACATTTCCACAAAACCAGATGAAATACCCAAATTGTCTAGACTAACTGAGTGTATTCAAGATATAAAAGATTGGATGACTGATAATTTTCTTTTACTAAATTCAGATAAGACAGAGGTATTACTTATTGGCCCAAAAACCAGTTCATACCAGCTCTCACAATTCAGCCTACGTTTAGAAGGATGTACTGTTACCACCAGCTCGACAGTGAAAGACCTGGGTGTAATATTAGACAGTAACTTATCCTTTGAAAATCATATCTCCAACATCACAAAAACATCCTTTTTCCACCTTAGAAATATTGCCAAGCTTAGGAACATTTTATCTGTATCTGATGCAGAAAAGCTGGTTCATGCATTCATGACCTCCAGACTGGACTACTGTAATGCATTACTGGGTGGCTGTCCTGCATCCTCAATTAACAAGCTACAGTTAGTCCAAAATGCAGCCGCCAGGGTTCTCACTAGATCCAGAAAATATGATCATATAACCCCAATATTATCATCCCTGCACTGGCTACCTGTTCAGTTTAGAATTAATTACAAAATAGCATTACTTACTTACAAGGCTCTAAACGATCTAGCTCCCACATACCTAACCAGTCTTCTGATACGTTACAATCCACCACGCTCCTTAAGATCAGAAAACTCCGGACTACTGGTAGTTCCCAGAATATCAAAATCTACAAAAGGAGGTAGGGCATTTTCATATTTAGCTCCAAAGCTTTGGAATAGCCTTCCTGACAGTGTTCGGGGCTCAGACACAGTTTCCCAATTTAAAAGTAGACTCAAAACGCATCTCTTTAATCTGGCATACACATACAGTAATTAATTTCTTTACCTCATACTCCAGTACATCTATCCTGAATGGCAACCATGCTAATTCTTTTCACCTGCTCTTTATTTTTCCACCCATCCCGAGGCATCTGGAGATTGTGCCAACCCTGCGAGGTTCCTGAGGCATCCAGAGAAGGACCTGCTCCAGCTGGATTCTTCTTCATGTTGGTTTGGAGCTACACATGCTGCTCCTGAGCTCCCAGTGATCCAGACCCTCATCTGCCCTCTGCACCAGCTGACTCATCCCTGAGCTGAACTGGACTTTGTGTTAATTTAAATAACTTCTGTTATATCGGCCTTTCATCTGCATAACACCCATGATGTTCTACAATTTCTGTTATCTGTCATCACCCAGATGAGGATGGGTTCCCTGTTGAGTCTGGTTCCTCTCAAGGTTTCTTCCTATTGCCATCTCAGGGAGTTTTTCCTTGCCACTGTCGCCGTCACCCTTGGCTTGCTCATCAGGGACAATCTCATTATCTAGACACATTTTTCTTACACATATATACATTTCCATAAGTCGTCTTTTCATTTTCTTTTCATTTCTGTGAAGCTGCTTTGAGACAATGACCATTGTTAAAAGCGCTATAGAAATAAAATTGAATTGAATTGATTTGAAGTGAGGTCAAAAACCGGGAGATCAAAGAGTGGGACAAACAAAATCCGAGACGAGAGGCGGAAAGCAAAAACGAAAAACAAAGCGAACTTGGCAACGTGAAGGCAATCAAAGAAAACGCGAGAAAATTGAGGTAAGAACGCACAATAATCCAGCGATTTAAGCCACGTTCAGCTCATGCTTAAATGCTGGAGAAATCAGCCGGTGATTCGAGACAGGTGTGCAGACAAGGTGGAAGCGGGGGCGTGGAAGGACACAGACAGGGTAGTGTAAACATGAGCACATGGAGGGAAAGTGACAGCGTGAGAAAAATGGAGCAGATAGAGGCCCATTGGTGACGTAGCTTCCTGTTTTTCGTATTGTTCCCGCGAAAGTTCCTCGTCTGTTTGTAACAGCGTTTTAGATTATATTTTTATATATATATAATATATATATAATTAGTTTTTACTAAATAACAAACTAGATTTTACGCTCTAATACTACTGGACTTTATCCGTTTTTTATGTGCTTTTTGAGAGAACCCACCTATCATCTGACCAACAACAAGCGAATCCATCAGCAAATAATCACTCAACTCTGGCACAAAGGTACGTTATTATGTCTACCATTCAGCTCGCTCAGTGTGTGGAGTGCAGGATGTTTAGACATTTTTCCTCCGTCATTAGTGATCATTTTATTTGTGATAGGTGTGTGTTAGTTAGCACCCTGACGGAGAAGATAGTAGCATTAGAGGAGCGCATCCAGACTTTAGAGAGGGTTAGAGAGCGCGGGAGCGCGAGAGCAGTCAGCAGTCGTCAGTCAGAGGTTAGCAAGCATAACTTTACAGAGGTGTTTAAAATAGCAAAGGCGATGTCCGAAGAAGTAGTTTGCTCTGGTCCCATCCCAATGAGACGTGGCGACATAGCTTACAGCAGGTTATGGTCGCTGAACCGGTGGATGTCCAGGTGGTGCTCCAAAAACAACGTGGGCTACATAGACAACTGGAAGACCTTTGAGGGCAAAACTGGCCTGTTAGGGCGGGACGGTGTCCATCCCACTCGGGAAGGTGCTGCTCTCATTTCTTGCAGTATAGCACATAGTCTCAGAAGAGGCCTAGTTAATCAGCGACAATCCAGAGCCCAGGCCAGGGAGCAGACAGACAGGCTAAACCAACCGTCTGCTAGCTGCAGAGAGTCGTCACTCAGGGTTCATCATAGTGAGACTGTGTCTGTTCCCCGAGCTAAACATAAATTTAGAAAGACTCAGAAAGTCTGTTTTAGTAATTTAATTGACATAGATACCACAAACTCAGATCACACTGAATGTGCAGCCGGCACCTCTGATCTGAAGCTAGGACTGTTAAATATTAGATCTCTCGCATCTAAAGCAGTTATTGTTAATGAAATCATCACAGATCAGGAGTTTGATATCTTATGTTTAACAGAAACCTGGATTAAACAGGACGAGTATGTAGCTCTAAATAAAGCTAGTCCCTCCTGGATACAGCTACATACACCAGCCTCGGCTAACTGGTAGAGGAGGAGGAGTCGCAGTTATTTATAACCATAATCTGTCTCTCGTTCAAAAACACAGTTTTAAATCTAATGCATTTGAAGTTCTCTATAGTAACATAAAGTCAGCTCAGTCGATCCCGCTAATCATCATTTACAGACCCCCAGGGCCGTACTCGGAGTTTCTCTGTGAATTTGCAGATTTCCTCTCAAACCTTGTTGTTTCTGTAGACAAAGCGTTAATTGCTGGAGACTTTAATATTCATTTTGAGAATCCAGAAGACCCTCTGAGAACAGCATTCATGTCCTTACTGGACTCAGTAGGAGTAAATCAGTGTGTAGTAGGACCCACTCATAAAGCAGGTCACACTTTAGATTTAATATTATCCTTCGGATTAATTATAGGAAATATAATCACAATTCCACAGTCTGAAGTTATCTCAGATCACTACCTTGTCTCGATTAAAGCGTGTTATAGTAATAATGTATGCAGCACAGCACCGCGCTCCCACCTTAAACGTACATTTACATCAAATACCTGCACAGAGCTTTATCAATAATCTTCCAGAATTAGCAACTTTGATTGGATCGCCATCTGACTTCACAGAACTCGAACAGGCGAATGAATATCTAGAGTCAGCACTTCGTTATAGCTTAGATAATGTAGCTCCAGTTAAAAGGAAAATGATTAGAGATAAGAAACTCGCTCCTTGGTATAATGACCACACACGCGCTTTAAAACAAATCGCTCGAAAATTTGAACGTAAATGGTGCCAAACTAAATTGTTAGTATTCCAAATAGCTTGGAAGGAGAGCATCCTGAACTATAAAAAAGCTCTTAGTGATGCTAGATCAACGTATCTCTCCACTCTTATAGAAAATAACAAAAACAACCCGAGATTTTTATTTAATACAGTAGCTAAATTAACCACTGCAGAAATCTCCACAACAACATCATGCAGTAGTGAGGATTTCATGAACTTTTTCAATAACAAAATCATAAATATTAGGCAAAAAATTCAGGCTTTGAAACCAGACAATTTAAATAATTCAGATGATCTAACCACATCACATCAGAACTTAGAATACTTTACTCCCCTTGAAGCGAGGGAACTAATTTCACTCATCTCTTCTTCAAAATCGTCAACCTGTATATTAGATCCTATACCGACACATTTTCTCAAACAGATAGTACCAGCAATAATAGAACCCCTGTTGAAAGTAATTAACTGTTCACTCAGTAGTGGGTATGTCCCCAAATCCTTTAAATTAGCCGTTATTAAACCGCTAATCAAGAAACCTGACCTTGACCCCAGTCAGCATTATAATTACAGGCCGATATCAAACCTTCCCTTTATCTCCAAGATTCTGGAAAAGGTAGTATCACAGCAGCTATGTTCACATCTACACAGAAATAGCATAAATGAAGTGTATCAGTCAGGATTTAGGCCTCATCACAGCACAGAGACAGCACTTGTTAAAGTAGTAAACGACCTCCTATGGGCCTCTGATCAGGGTTGCGTCACTATACTTGTGTTACTGGACCTCAGTGCAGCTTTTGACACCATTGATCATAGTATTCTCCTTCACAGATTAGAAAAGGTAGTAGGAATTAAGGGAACTGCCCTCTTGTGGCTCAGATCCTATTTGACTGATTAGTTATCAGTTTGTAGATTTAGATGGTGACCATTCCTCATGTTCTCAAGTGGAGTTTGGTGTTCCACAGGGTTCAGTTTTAGGCCCACTGCTTTTTTCCCTTTACATGCTTCCTCTGGGCAACATAATTCGTAAACATGGTATTAGTTTTCATTTGTTATGCTGATGACACACAATTATATGTCTCAGCAAAACCAGATGAGAAAAACCAGTTTGCTAAAATTTACCAGTGTGTGCAGGACATAAGAGATTGGATGTTAATTAACTTCCTTCTGCTTAATCCTCTGATCCTTCTGATAAGACAGAAGTTCTGGTCATAGGACCACAAGCAGCTAGAAGTAAGCTTTCTGATCACACTGTAACTTTAGATGGCATTTCTGTTCCATCAAATGCAACAGTAAAAGACCTTGGTGTGATTATAGATTCCAGCCTTTCGTTTGAAGCTAGATAATATCACCAGGATAGCTTTCTTTCACCTTAGAAATATTGCCAAGATAAGAAACATATTGTCACTAAATGATGCAGAAAAACTAGTTCATGCTTTTATCACCTCTAGGTTGGACTATTGTAACGCCTTACTGTCTGGTTGTTCAACTAGGTTTATAAACAAGCTTCAGTTAGTACAGAATGCAGCAGCGAGAGTCCTCACTATAACCAGAATCTACGAGCACAGGTGTGGCCATTGGATGCAAGTAACCCTGTAACGAAGTCCACGGCGATGTTGGACCAGGGGCGGTGTGGAATCGGCAGGGGCCTGAGGAGCCCCGCGGGGGCTGTGTTGGTGTGTTTAGATCTCACACAGATGTCACATGCTGCCACAAACCTGGAGACATCCTCCTTGAGTGTGGGCCACCAAAATCGCTGTTGGGTTTGTGCCAGAGTGCGGATTGCGCCAGGATGGCAGGAGAGTTTGGAGTTGTGGGCCCACTCCAAGACCTGGGAATGCAGGAAGAGAGGAACAAAGAGGCGTTTAGGGGGAACATTGCTAGGCCCTGGCTCGTGGATTAGGGCTTGCTTAACCTTGGTTTTGATGTCGAGTTCCGCGGCGGCGAGCAAGGAGGGAGGAGGAAGGATTGTGTCATTGGCGTGGGTGTCGTGGGAGGCTGTAAATTGTCTTGAGGGTGCATCAGGCTTGGAGTTCTTGGATCCTGGACGATAGGAGAGGGTGAAATTGAATCTTCCGAAAAACAGGGACCATTGAGCCTGGCGGGCATTGAGTCTCTTGGCGCACCGTAAATATTTGAGATTCTTATGATCAGTTCAGACCAGAAAGGGACTATCCGTCCCCTCTAGCCAGTGTCTCCATTCCTCCAGGGCTAACTGGATAGCCAGGAGCTCGCGATCACCGATGCCATAGTTCTTTTCGGCAGGGGATTAGACGGTGGGAGAAGAAGGAACAGAGGTGCAGCTTGTTATCATGTGAAGCTCTCTGGGACAGGACACCCCCTACCCTGGTGCTGGAGGCGTTGACTTCCACAATGAACTGTCGTGACGGGTCCGGAATCGTTAGAATGGGGGCGGACGTGAATCGACCCTTGAGTTCAGCAAAGGCCCTCTCGGCCTCCAAGTTCCAGTGAAAGTCGTTCTTGGGGGACATGAGAGTCGTTAAGGGGGCAGCTATAGAGCTGTAACCCCGAATGAAGTGGCGGTAAAAGTTGGCAAAGCCCAGAAATCTCTGAAGTTCTTGACGTGAGGTGGGAGTGGGCCAGCTTGCAACGGCTTGAAGCTTGGTGGGTTCCATCTTGATGCCCTTGGGGCCAATGACGAACCCAAGGAATGTGGTGGACATGACGTGGAACTCGCCTTTCTCTGCCTTGACGAACAGATTGTTCTCCAGCAGTCTCTGCAGTACCTGCCGAACATGGTGTTGGTGTTCCTCCAGGTCCCGGGAAAAGACCAAGATTTAATCGAGGTAAACGAATACCGAGGAGTTGAGGAAATCCCTGAGAATGTCGTTAATAAGGGCCTGGAAGACGGCGGGGGCGTTAGTCAGGCCAAAGGGGACCACCAGGTATTCGTAGTGTCCTGTGGGTGTGTTGAAGACCGTCTTCCATTCGTCTCCTTCTCGGATGTGGACGAGGTGATATGCATTGCGTAAATCTAGCTTGGTGAAAATCTTGGCTCCTTAGAGGAGTTCAAAGGCAGTAGCCATTAATGGAAGAGGATATCGGTTCTTGACTGTGATGTCATTTAAGCCCCTGTAATCAATGCACGGACGAAGGGACCCATCTTTTTTGCCCACAAAAAAAAATCCGGCCCCTGCTGGGGAGAAGGAGGGGCGAATAATGCCTGCTGCGAGTGACTCAGTGATGTATTGATTCATAGTCTCGCGTTCCTTGGAGATAGTGAGTACAGGCGGCCCTTGGGTGGTGTGGTGCCCGGGAGCAGGTTGATGGCGCAGTCATATGGGCGGTGGGGAGGCAAGGAGGTGGCGCGGGATTTACTGAAAACCTCCTTGAGGTCGTGGTATTCTGTGGGAACGTGGGTGAGGTCCAATGGTTCCCCTGCGGGGGCAGGACTAGGGCATGACGTTGTGGCAGCTCGTAGGCAGGTCATGGAACATGATGAGCTCCAGGTCGAAATTGAGTTCCTGGCCCAATCGATCTGTGGGTTGTGGCGGATTAACCAAGGCAGTCCCAGGACAATCGTGGCATGGGATCCCTCCATGATGAACAATGACGTCTGCTCAGAGTGATTGCCTGAGACCCTGAGGCCGATGAGGGGGGTTCTGTGAGTGATGGATGGGAGTGAACTCCCGTCTAAGGCCTGAACCTTGAGGTGAGTCTCCAAGGGCAGTGCGGGGATCCCCAGAGCCCTGGCTGAAGCCGCGTTGATGAGATTGCGGTCCGAACCTGAGTCGACTAGCGCCAGAGCCTTCTTGGAGCCACACCCTCTAGTGCTCCCAGATGAACTAGAGGGTGCCTCCTTTTACTGTACAGTCTTTAAGTCGGTGACCTGATTTCCCGCAGTAAAAACAGACCCCTTCCACTCGACCTTGTCGTCTCTCCTCTGGGGAGATGCGGGTTCTGTCCAGTTGCATGGGCTCGTCCTGAGAGGCGGTTTGTGGAGAGGGGGGTCGAAGAAGAGCCCTGGGTGGAGAAAACCGGGCAGGTCTGCGAAGGCGGAGACGCGAGTCCACTTGAATGGCCAAATCAATTAGCCCCTGGAGTGATGAGGGGAGTTCATGAGAGACTAGTTCATCCTTGAGTGTCTCAGTTAATCCTTCAAGGAACACATCGCACAGGGCTTGGTCGTTCAATCCACTGGAAAGTGCCAGGGTCTGGAACTTGATGGAGTAGTCGTAGGCTGAGCGTGCGCCTTGTCGGAGTCTCAGTAGTATACGTCCAGCTTCCTGGCCATGACATGAACGGTTGAAAACCCTCTTCATTTCCTTGGCAAAGCTCTCGTAATTGGAGCAGCAGGGGACGTGGACGTCCCAGAGTGCGGTGCTCCATTCCCGGGCTCGTCCTGTGAGAAGTGTGATGACATATGCCACTTTAGAACGTTCTCTGGTCAAGGTGGCGGACTGGAGTGGCATGTTCCTGGGTCTCCTTCATAGGTGGGGGGAGCGGGGAGACGTGGCTGTCGTTGCTCACCAGAAGTCCCACTTGATGCTGGAGATACACTGAGCCTTTGGAGCTGGGAAGTGACATCTGCCAGTGACTGCTTGGTGGAGAGCAGCTGCTGTTGATGCGCTCCGAGCAGGGCGCCTTGGCTCTCTACGGCCACCCTCATGCGGTTAAACTCTGCTGGATCCATATCACGGCTGGATTATTCTGTCACGAGTCGACATGGGGCGAGATGGATCCAAACGCGGAAGAGAAACCGCAGGCTTGGAAGGGGGCATGGTCGAGGAACGAAAGCGAGGGTAAGAGAGGCGAAATCAAAAAGACAAGCGGAGTTTCAGTAAGATCAAATAGCGAGACGATATATCAGAAAACATGAACGAGAAGCCGAAAAACCAGAAGAGGACGTGCGAGGTCAAAAACCGCGAGATCAAAGAGCGGGGCAAACAAAATCCGAGACGAGAGGCGGAAAGCAAAAACGAGAAACAAAGCAAACTTGGCAACATGAAGACAATCAATGATTGAGGTAAGAACGCACAATAATCCAGCGATTTAAGCTGCGTTCAGCGCGTGGTTAAATCCTGGAGAAATCAGCCGGTGATTCGAGACAGGTGTGCAGATGACGCATGGAAGGACAGAACACTAAGCAGGATGACATACTCATACAGACAAGCCTTAAAACCTGTTGATCTGGCTTGTCTACCTTGGAGAACCTGTTGTCTTCTCCAAGTCTTTAATTATTCTTTTTTGTGTAGGAAGAATCTTCTTTCTAAGGCTTCTCACTAGCTGCTCAGAAATAGGTGAAATACTGCTTGAATGGTGAGAAGCAGAATTTGTTCAACTCCTCCACCTTTTCAGCACCAAGGACCTCAATTTGCTAATGTTTATATTCATCATGAAATAAGGTTCCTTAGGCCTTGGAGAATTGATCTAGTCATGTCTTTTAATGTTCGGGACACAGCATCGCCCTTAAATGTGATCTCTTTGCTGAGAATAAAAAGATATTTTCAGACATCATGCTTGCGCGTGTGTGTGTGTGTTTGTCTCTCCCGGTTGTACGGGCTCAGACCGGTAAACGTATCAAGGTGCGGCGGACACAAGAAGCAATAACTCTTCTTCTCTTAATTCAGCTTAAAACTTATCTCGGACACTCTTCTTCTTCTTTTAAATGTAACAATTTGGGGGCTCAGTCAGGTCTTCTCTCTCGGAGGAAAAAGTTAGTGTTTATTTAGCCTGTTCTGATTTTTTTCGTCGGTCAGGGAAGATTTTGTTCTCGTGAGATTTGTTTAAAATAAAATTTAATTCATGTTATGTTTTCAAAATAAGTTTTATTCGCCTTTATTCAGTTTTGGTTTTACGGTACAATTTTATATAACTTTTGTTATGTTTAAAGAAATATCTGCTGTGATTTAATTAAAAAGCTCCGTTTTGATGTCAGTTCTGCTGTGTTTCAAAGAACCTTTGTTCATTTTTTTTTCTTAATTCTTTCCGGGTCTTGTGTCGGTGACTGGTTGTGACTGTTTAATTCATCTGGAAAAAAAAAGAAATATATATATATATATATATATATATATATATATATATATATATATATATATATATATATATATATATATGTGGGTATGATGGTTGCAAAAGTTTATGACAAGCATACAAACTACCCTGTTAATTACAACAGCTCTTTACTTAGTGAAATAGAAACATAACGCTTTTGTTGCCAACTAACTACATCATCATCCACGGTTGCTATGGGTTACTACATGCGAGCGCTGACCCACCATCTGTGTGTTATAAATTTAAGCTCTATAACATGATCAGATCGCTAAAATGGGCAAATTTACATTTAGATGTTCAGGTGTTTTTCATGTTGTTTTTCATTAAAATATTCATGTTTCACCAGACAGCTTGTTTTGTAACTAAAGCCAAGACCTTATTAAGAGTGAAGTGTAATATGATCATGATACAGCTGGTTATCGTTGTATTTTAATAATTCATTGTGGTTGAATAAAGATGAACACTGATATGAACTGATTGTCGTGTTGCTTTTTAAGCAGCTTTTACATGTCCAATGATTGTTTCTTTGACTTGTATGTGATCTAAATGACCACTTTATCAAAGTATAAATACACACAACACTCAGTATTGAAGACCACCATACCAAGGACTGATTGCTGCTTGTAGTTAGCTTTGGTCTTATTCGATGTTGTTGATGTAGACAAGGCAAAGGAGATGGTTGTTGACTTCAGGAGGACATGGAGCGACCACTCTCCACTGAGCATCAACAGCTCCCCTGTGAAGATTGTTGACAGCACCTAATTCCTGGGTGTCTACCTGGAGAAAAACCTCACCTGGTCCCTCAACACCAGCTCTCTGCAAAATATCGCATTTTATTTGAATATTTAAAAAATGTATACAAAAAAACAGATTTATTCATGTAACACTCCTATGCTCTTACACCGCATGTTACAGAAACTGATCAGTTATATTAATCACATATTGTACACATTGTTTGTTGTAGGCTATTTGTGTCATTCGCGCAGACACACAGGCTCCAGGATTTGTTGAGTAATATCGGATTTATTAATATATCGCTTTTAACAGCGGTTACTATCGCACTTCCAAGCTTAACTTTGCAGATACAGAATGTGTCGTTTTCTCAAACATGACTTTTCCAACTTGGCATTTATACAGATTTACACAGATTGAATTTAAGAATGAATCACAAGGAACCTAAAGCACAAATAAACACACTGGCGAGGAAAGCAGAGACGTGCATTCACACCTCTGACCGTCTTTTGTCTTGTAAATGAGGTATTCTTCGCGTAGGCTGGGGGGGTTTTACACACGCACACACCATTTTAATCACCGGACTTCATAACGGACTAAGAATGATAGTGAAAAACAATGAGGAGTCACAGTGGGACAATCCCCTTTCAATCCCCACACATGACGTTTGTACTGTACACTGAAGCCATGTTTGTTAGGACACTTGTTAATACTCAGTACTGTAGTGCATTGAACAATTACTTCCTGATTTGTTTTTTAAATACAGTGGAACCTCGGATTGCGAGTAACGTGGTTTACGAGTGTTCCGCAAACCGAGCAAAGATTTTTAATAAATTTTTCATCTGAAACCGAGCGTGGTAAAGCGAGAACCACCACTCGCTTACAGACGTGGTAAATGTTCTTAAAAAGGTGGTAAATGATGGCTCCACCCGCAATAGCACTTCAGTGCAAAGTGAAATGTACAGTCCACAGGTGCAGTATATTTACAGGTGTGAAGACAAAACAAGTTAGAGGAAAAAAAACAAAGTAGCAAAATAAAGGAGGGAACAAATCCAAAAGTATATACAACATGTATCCACAATATACTGATATAAACAAACTAGCTCGAGGCACCACCGTTGCACTCTCACTTTGACTTGGTTAACAAGCATTTATTTGGAGCCTGGTCTCTTCTTTTATAGGCCAGACTCCGCCCCTTCCTGGGACTTCTCATCAATAGGGAAGTACAGCTCACCAAGACTGCATTACTTTACTCTTGGTGCCTGGTTCATCACTTTTAAAACAAAAACTGGCATATGTTTCACAAAAAAAAAAAAAAAACTTTCCTTTACGCATCATTCCATTTAATAAATGCATTTTTACAAACCCCCAAATTCAGGCACCCCTCCTGACATTACATAATGGTCTGGCCGGGCTCTGGTGCGCTGCGCCGGCGCAGTCAGTGACGTCATAACTGCCCGTCGCCCGGTTGCTCTGTTTGGCTGTTGCACACCGGAGTGCCGACCCTCGCATGCCTGGTTACACACAGTAAACAAAAAGACATTACAGTGGAACCTCGGATTGCCAGTAACGTGGTTTACGAGTGCAAAGATTTTTAATAAATTTTTTATCGGAAACCGAGCAAGTATTAGTTTACAAGCACCGAGTATCATGTATCACGCATGCGACTCTTATTTTGACACCGAGCGTCACTTTCTCACTTTTTCACCCAAAGATTTCTTTTTTCCTGTTAAAACAGTGTTTCCATTGTGTGTGTGTGTGTGTGTGTGTGTGTGTGTGTGTGTGTGTGTGTGTGTGTGTGTGTGTGTGTTTGTTGTGAAACTTGCAAGGTGGGGAGAGGGAGGAGGAGTGTTACTGTGTAAAACGAGGTGAGGGAAGGTGCTAATTCCACACACACACACACACACACACACACACACACACACACACACACACACACACACACGGCACCTGCGTGCACCAAAGGAAACACTTATCTGTCGGGATTTATTTGATCTTTTTTTAAGGTAAAGTACAGATTCATTTGTTTTATTTTCATTTTATAGATTGTATTAATTATTTTTATGTATTTATTTTTTGGGGCTGTGTAACCCCTCTCCAAGCCGCGGACTGGCAGGGAACAGGTAGTCGGCGATTACATTCTGCTTGCCAGGTCGATGACGTATTTTAAACTTGTAAGATTGAAGGGCTAAGTACCACCTTGTTTCTCTGCATTGCGATCTTTCATCGTTTGGATCCAGGTCAGTGCTCTATGGTGGGTTTCAAGTTCAAACTCTCGGCCGAGGAGGTAATAATGTAAGCTGTCAAGGGCCCATCTGATGGCGAGACCCTCTTTCTCTACTGTTGAATATCGGGTATCCCTTGGCAACAACCTGCAACTGAGATAAACAGCAGGTTTTCTTCTCCTGTATCTCCTTGTGCCAGCACTGCTCTGAGTCCTGTGGCAGAGGCATCTACTTGCATCAGGAACCGCTGTGAGAAATTCGGGCTCTGTATGAGTGGGCTAGAACACATCTTCTCTTTTAGGGTATTAAATGCTGTTTCACAGCTCTCCGTCCATGGAATTGGATTGCGCACTGATTTACTTAGTAAGTCTGTCAGGGGTACTGCAATAGAGGCAAAAATTTTCACAAACCTTCTGTACCAGCCCACTAACCCTAAGAAAGACCTCAACTCCTTCTTTGTACTGGGTGTTGGGCTTCGCCGAATTGCCTCCACCTTGTCCACTTGTGGTCGCAGCTGCCCATTGCCCGGGTGATAGCCAAGGTAACTAGCTGCCTGATGCACCCACTCACATTTGTTTACATTCAGTGTCAATCCTGCTGCTTGTATTTTCTTTAAGGTCTGCTGCACATGTTGTATATGCTCAGGCAAGGAGTTACTGTGGATGACTACGTCATCCAAATAAGCAGCAGACCATTCTTCACAGCCTTGGAGAACTCGATCCATCAGCCTCTGAAACGTGGCAGGTGCCCCGTGCAGGCCAAAAGGCAGGACAGTAAACTGGTACAGCCCCAGTGGGGTCCGAAACGCTGTGTATGGTCTGGAGGCTGGATCAAGGGGCACCTGCCAGTTACCCTTGCACAGATCCAGGGTGGTGATAAACTAGGCTCGCCCTATTTTCTCCAGCAGATCATCAATACGTGGCATTGGGTAGGCATCAAACTTCGATTGGGCATTCAATCTACGGAAGTAGACACGCAGGGTACCATCTTTCTTAGGGACGATTACCATGGGACTGCTCTATTCACTCACCGAGGGCTCTATTACTCCTAGCTCCAACATCATCTTGATTTCCTCCCTTAGAGGTTCCACCAGCCTTTCAGGTACACGGTAGGGCCATTGTCTGGAAGGTGTTGAGTCAGTCAGGTGTAAGATGTGCTGGATCATTTCAGTCCACCCAGGCCTCTGGCAGAACAAAACAGAAAACTGGTTCAGGAGGTTTTGTAGCTCTTGTCTTTTTGCGTCATTCAGGTGGTCCAAGCTCACCACTGACGGTTGTCTCTGAGCTTGTATCTCCAAATGATCATCCTCCACGTCTTCCACCTTCCGTACCAGAGAGATGTCTCTGGTGCCTTACCGGTTGACTCTTTCCACTCTTTTAGTAAGTTCACGTGGTAAGTCTGTTTGGCTTTACCTTTGTCAGGGTGATGAATGTCATAGGTCACCGGCCCCATCTTGCGGACCACTGTGTACGGTCCTTGCCACTTTGCTAACAGTTTGTTCAATGATGTTGGTAGTAGGAGTAGTACTTTTTGACCCGGCCGGTGTAGTCTTTGTATGAACTGTATGGCCTCTCTCGGCCCCAGAGCTATCAGAAACAGCACGTACAGTACCTCTAGGTGGTTGAGTGCGTAGACGTCCATGGTGAGCGTTCATGTACTGTTGAGGGCGGGACGATGTCCATCCCACTCGGGAAGGTGTTGCTCTCATTTCTTGCAGTATAGCACAGAGTCTCAGAAGAGGCCTAGTTAATCGGTGACAATCCAGAGTCCAGGCCAGGGAGCAGACAGACAGGCTAAACCAACCGTCTGCTAGCTGCATAGAGTCGTCACTCAGGGTTCATCATATTGAGACTGTGTCTGTTCCCCGAGCTAAACATAAACATAAATTTAGAATGAGTCAGAAAGTATGTTTTACTAATTTAATTAACATAGATACCACAAACTCAAATCACACTGAATGCGCAGCCGGCATCTCTGATCTGAAGCTAGGACTGTTAAATATTAGATCTCTCGCATCTAAAGCAGTTATTGTTAATGAAATTATCACAGATCAGGAGTTTGATATATTATGTTTAACAGAAACCTGGATTAAACAGGACGAGTATGTAGCTCTAAATGAAGCTAGTCCTCCTGTATACAGCTACATACACCAGCCTCGGCTAACTGGTAGAGGAGGAGGAGTCGCAGTTATTTATAACGATAATCTGTCTCTCGTACAAAAACACAGATTTAAATTGAATGCATTTGAAGTTCTCTATAGTAACATAAAGTCAGCTCAGTTGATCCCACAAATCATCATTTACAGACCCCCAGGGCCGTTCTCGGAATTACTCTGTGAATTTGCAGATTTCCTCTCAAACCTGGTCATCTCTGTAGACAAAGTGTTAATTGCTGGAGACTTTAATATTCATTTTGAGAATCTAGAAGACTCTCTGAGAACAGCATTTATGTCCATACTGGACTCAGTAGGAGTAAATCAGTGTGTAGTAGGACCCACTCATAAAGATTAGATTTAATATTATCCTTCGGATTAAGTATAAGAAATATAACCACAATTCCACAGTCTGAAGCTATCTCAGACCACTGTCTTGTCTCAATTAAAGTGTGTTATAGCTATAATGTACGCACAGTGCTGTGCTACCACATTAAATGTACATTCACATCAAATACCACACAGAGCTTTATCAATAATCTAATCAACTTTGATTGGATCGCCATATGACTCCACAAAATCATAAATATTAGGCAAAAAACACCAGACAATTTAAATTATACAAATGATAAACTAACCACACCACATCAGAACCTAGAATACTTTACTCCCCTTGAAGAGAGTGAACTAATTTCACTCATCTCTTATTCAAAATCGTCAACCTGTTTATTAGATCCTATCGACACATTTTCTCAAACAGATAGTACCAGCAATAACTGAAAATAATTAACTTTTCACTCAGCAGTTATTAAACCGCTAATTAAGAAACCTGAACTTGACCCCTGTCAGCTGTCCAATTACAGGCAGATATCAAACCTTCCCTTTATCTCCAAGATTCTGGGAAAGATAGTAGCACAGCAACTATGTTCATATCTACATAGGAATGGCATAAACAATTTGTATCAGTCAGGATTTAGGCCTCATCACAGCACAGAAAAAGCACTCGTTAAAGTAGTAAATGACCTCCTATGGACCTCTGATCAGGGTTGCGTCACTATACTTGTGTTACTGGACCTCAGTGCAGCTTTTGACACCATTGATCATAGTATTCTCCTTCACAGATTAGAAAAGGTAGTAGGAATTAAGGGAACTGCCCTCTTGTGGCTCAGATCGTATTTGACTGATTGTTGACAGTTTGTAGATTTAAATGGTGACCATTCCTCATGTTCTCAAGTGGAGTTTGGTGTTACACAGGGTTCAGTTTTAGGCCCACTGCTTTTTTTTCTTCACATGCTTCCTCTGGGCAACATAATTCGTAAACATGGTATTAGTTTTCATTGTTATGCTGATGACACACAGTTAAATGCCTCAGCAAAACAAGATAAGAAAAACTAGCCAAGTTAAGCAATGTGTGCAAGACGTAAGAGATTGAATGTTAATTAACTTCCTTCTGCTTAAAGAAGACAGATAAGACAGAATTTCTAGTCATAGGACCACAAGCTTTCTGGACACACTGTAACTTTAAATGGCCTTGTCACAAAACTCACAAGGTCATTGCTCTTTTCCTCAAAAAGATGGTAAATGTACGAAAATTCTATTAATGTTGCTATTACAAATCTGCACCACCCGAGAAAACTATAGGAAGAGTGTCTGTGCTCTCTGGAAATGTCTTGAGAATGTCTCAGAGTTTTGTCTGGGTTATTTCTGTGACTGGAATATAATGTGATGCAGTCCACGAGAGACACAAGCTGAGGCTAGATTTACAGGAGCTAGTGAGCTAAACGCTCATAACCATGTTTATATTTTCCCCACTTTGGCCGTGACTTTGCACGGTAGTGTGAGCGCTTATTTAACGAAAGCTGAATAAAAAACAGAAGTGTTAAACAGGTAAGGAGTATTTTCAATACTCTAAGTTATAGTTTGGCTTCAGAGTTAAACTGTTGACAACAGAGTGTAAGGGACTACCACCAGAGGTCACTGTGCGCACGTTTATCTTTGTTTTATAGTTTTTTGTTAGCCGACTCAGTTTCCCAGAAGGCACCTCGGTCAGGTGACGCTGGAGCTCACCTGAACCGAGGTGGCTCATTAGTATTGTTATAAATAGCTGGATGTTCTGGGAAACTGGGTCGAGCATTAATCCTGTCAGTGGGCATGTCTTTTGGTTTGGTTCTGTTCTGGTTTGGTTATGTTTTATTTTACTTATGTTACTTTATTTGGGCTCTGTTTTGTCCTGTGGTTTGAGTATTGTGTAAGTGTGTTTCTTTGGTTTATTTTGTGGATTTTGTGTGTGTATTGTGTGCTGTGTTCTTTGATTATTTCCCATGCCTCCAGTGTGCTCCCCTAGTTTTCTGTATGCTCCCCTAGTTTCCTGTGTGCTCCCCTAGTTTCTCGTGTGCTCCCCTAAGCTTCCAGAGTGCTCCCCTGTGCGTCCCCAAATCGCCTATTCGTCCCCTCTTGCCTCCGCTCACAGGTCTTGGAATGGGCCCACAGATCTAGACTATCTTGCCACCGAGGGTCTGGGGTTCATAGTTCACCTCTCGTTTTTGGGGCGCGTTTTGCAAGCTCATTAGTGCTACTCCCAGCCTATGACCAGGTTTCCATCCCCAGTCCAACAGACAAACAGAGTGAATGAATCAAGCACTGGAGGTTTCCCTCCGTTGCATGACTACTCAGGAGTCTACCATCTGAAACAAGTACCTTCCTTGGGTCGAATAAGCCCACAACTCTTTCAACAGGGCTGTCCCTGTTTCAGTGTTGCTTAGGCTACCAATCTCCATTCTTCCCAGCCCAAGAACTACAAATCTTGTGCAGCATCCCCATTTGAAACAGAGTGGGTTGGCCAGTCAATGAGGGGAGTTTTGGCACCTTGGTTACCATAAGTGAGATTTGCTTGGAGTGATGTCCGAGCCATAGTATAATTGGCTGCTGTGTCACGAACCCCTAATTAATCGGCTGGCCAGCCACGGAGACCAATGGGGGGGCTAACTATAATTACCCCCCTGTGTGTTCCACCTTGAGATGCTGGCACGGGTATGAATCTCAATCTGACTCTAATATGGATGCATCTATCTTATAAAATGCTTGGAGATATGCTCTGGAGGACAGCAAGCAGTTAGTCAGTTATTTTAGCAGCTGTTGTTAGCTCTCTATAAAATTTGCATGCCGCTCGCACTGACTGATGACATCAGTGCCCTACACATGCACAGAGGCAAAAAGTCACGTGAATTAATTTCATCTAATTCAAGTAGTAGCTTTATAGAACCAAAAGAAAATGTGTATGAAAATTGTGAGAAAATATGTACGAATCAAAATGATCAGATTGAACATTGAATCTGACTGTTGCCATTCACCTCACATGACCAAGTGTACCAGTTATCTATTTGATATGAAAGTGACTCAGATCTATTCTGACAATGATCAAATTTGTGCATTTAGACATTATAAAATATCTTATGTGTCATATTAGGGTTGAAAATCAAAAGTGAGTCCCTTCAGGCTGGCTTTAGACCCAATTTGTAGAGGGGATGTTGGTTGTAAACCCCTCCAATAGTCAAAACAGGCAAGTATGACCCTCCCCACTTTCATATCATAATGATAATTATGATCTGTCATGAAACATAATAAAGTAGCTCACTTTCTTGATTCAATGGGCAAGCAAAGAATAACAGTACTCCCTCCATAGATGGATGCAATGTCAGTGTGTGTCAGAATATGGGAATATCTTTGCAAACACCATGGAATACACAAAAATACTCATATATTTATTATTATTATTTTATAGTCAATAAAAACAACTGCAAACAAACAGAAAAATGAATTTGACTGTGGTATTTCTTTGTCAAAGTGAACTAAGTGGTGTATAGACCAGAGAACTGTTGCGCAATCATGCAGGATAGTGAATAATCTGGGAAAACAAGACTGCTTATTTGTCCTAGATCTTACTTCTTTGTAAAATATTATTGTCATAATAATAATAATACTTATTATCATTATTATTATTATTATTATTATTATTGTTATTATTATTATTATTATTATTTACAATGCCTTGCAAACGTATCCACCCCCCTTGGCCTTTTACCTGTTTTGTTACATTATAACCTGTAAATTAAATGTTTTTTAATCTGAGTTTTATGTATGGATGTAATAAAAACTTGAAAATCATATTTACTCCCTTTGCTATGAGGCCCCTCAAAAGTTCTAGTGCAACAAATTAGTCAAAAAGTCATAATTAGTGAAATTAAATAAAAAGTCCATCTGTGTCTAATTTAAGTGTCACATGATCTGTCAGTATAAACACACCTTTTCTGAAAGGGACCATTTGTTTGAAGGATATTTAACAAACATGCCTTGACATTACTGCACTTACAAACCAATTGTTTCCAAGCAAACGTGTGATAATTGAAAATTTGACTCATTTGTGCCTCATGGAAGATAAGTTGGTGTCAAGTCAAGTCAGGTAGGCTTTATTGTCACTTCAAGCATATACAGTACACAGTGAAACTAAACAATGTTCCTCCAGGACCAAGGTGCTACAAGCAACATAAATTTACAACATAAATTAACAGAAAAACTAACCAGCTGACTAAGAAGCCTAAATAGCTGGCTAGCTGAGACAAGACAGATTGACGAGACAACATAAATTAACAAAAGACTAACTAGCTAACTTAGACATAATTAGCTGACTACCTGGGACAAGACAGATTGACATTTAAGTTAACAGGGAACTATCTTTGTTCTTATACAAAAGGGACAACATAAAGTGCAAACAAGAGTGGCAAAGTGAGAATATGACAAACATGACGTTATAATACTTTGTGATAATAAGGTGATGAGGTGTGACCCAGTATATTCCCAAGGCTTCTGAAGAACTATGGGGACCATGAGTCCTGCTGGTTTTCATTGTTGGTTTAGTGAGTTGACGGACCGAGCATAAGCTGACATATCAATTCACATCTGCCACCATCTTTGGCAAAAAGAACCTGAGCTTTAGTCTGCTGAGCGTTTTTGCAGTATCTAAGTGGCCAGGTCCCGACAAGGGGCGAGTGTGATGGTATATAAACTACAAACTTCAAGAATAATCCATTAACATGACATAAGAATAAGTTGATATTATTCATGAGGTTACATGTTTGTAATAGTACACCCTGGGGATGTTTGCAAATCGTGCTTGAAGCATTCGGCTTGTAAATTTATCCCAGATCAGGTGTTTCTCATCTTCCCCATGAAACGTCAGGGCAGGTGAGATAGCTGGCCAATCAAGTTACATCATTGTCAGCAAACCAGTTAGTGGTAGTGTTTGACTTTATGGGGCTTACACTCCTTGTGGATAGATGATAATTTTCTGGATAACTTGTCAAATCACAAAAAAATGCAATTTCAAACTTTTGCAGAAAAGCAGAGAAAAACTAGAATAAACAAACCTAGCAGATTGTTGTGAACACAACTGAGTTCATGAAAGTGTTGGGTATGGGTCCATCTTTCTATAGATATCTGTAGAATCTATTCTATTATAAAGTCATTAAATATGTATTTATATTACTTATAGTATGTATGCTTGTGTGTTTTCCTTCTCACAGTGAGCTGTATGCAAATCAACTGTGTATCAGCTGATTTCTACACCAGTTTTCCATCCTGAGCAGAAGGTGAGCGCTCAGAAGTGTTCGTGCCAGAACTGCAACGAAGAAACCCACAGAAGAAGTTTCAGAGCGCGCCATCGGTAACCAGGCAACCAAGCCTCACCAAAAGGCTTTCCGAAAGATGTAATTTCAACCACAGAGCACCAACCAATCAGCAACGCCGTGATTTCCTTCACCACAAGATGAGAGAGAAATGTAACGCAAGTATACAAACAAAGCTGCATACATCCCCAAGACTCTGCTCTTGTGACTTTCTTTGGTCTAATAAACAGTACTAGGTGAACTTTGTTAACTTTCACGCTACAAACCGTTGGTATGTTTGTGTATGTGTGTGTGCATGTGTTCAAGTAGCGTAGTTCCAGGTATCATAGATTAGTTCAAATAAATTCTTGTTTCTTTATAAAGAACTGTTGTCTTGGTCATGTATTTTAAAGTTTAAACATTTGCCCAGATTTTATGTTACCTTGCTCATAATTAGGTAAATACCAGATTTTGTATTATCATCGTCAACCGCGGGATAAACAGAATTGGTAAGATACACTAAGTCATACTAAACGCTGGGCGGGTAGTTGATAGTGTACGCTATACATTTTAATTAGGTTTAACAAAATTAACCAGAATCGTTAAAGATTCGAGTCACCTCTGACCCAGAGCTAAACACTACGTAATGGAAGTAATGTTTACTGCTGCTCTTCCCACTACCTCAATTCATACTTCATCAAAAAAAGTACTGTTATGTGTTACATTGTTGTGTCTGTCATGTACCTCTTTGTTTGCACATTTGCACGTGCACTTTGTCTATTGTGTATTTTTGTATAGAAATTTGATAGTTCTTTTAGATTAACTTAAAAATGTAAAAATGTATGTTGTAAATTTATGTTGTTGCATGTATGTAGCACCCTGGTCCTGGAGGAACGTTGTTTCGTTTCACTGTATATTTCAACTGTATATGGTTGGAATGACAATAAAAGCCTACTTGACTTGACTAAAGAAGTCAGCAGTCATTCTTGGTCTACTTAATTTTAAACTCTACATATTAATGGTGGAAAGTGCATCAGGTATTTTGTCCACATTAAATGTCCTAACATTATGTATAAAACCTTTACATATAATTTTGAACAACGCCACAATCATTCGTTGTCATTATTATCATGTAAAATACTACAACAGTATACTACTGTATCTTGTGTGAGGCTACACGCTTGTATTCAGTGTGCAAAAACTCCTGCATATGTTCTACCAATCAGTGGTGATCAGTATTCTCTTCTATGCTGTAATCTGTTGGGGAGGGAACCTAAAAGTAGTCACGCTACATGATTGAACAAGACAGTTAGGAGAGCAGAATCTGTGGTTGCTTTTAAGTTGAACTCACTGGAGCTGGAAATTGAACAAAGAACTGTCCTTCGTGTCCAACACCAGTCAGTCTCTGTATAGAGTTTTTGCCAAGCAGAAGAGCATGTCTTCTATCCCAGGCCCAAACTGTTTTAACACCTCTTTATAGTGCCTAGAGGCATGATAAGGATTCTTGGTCAAATGCTTCAAACTCTACTCTTTCTTGGTTATATAAGTAGTTCTCCTTCAGATTCAGTGATTACAGTCATATTTAGCTTCTCACCATGTACCCTAACCTGCACTGTCATTTTACATTTCAGTCTTGCACCACTCACAAACTGTCCAAACTGTCCCGGGCCATCAGAGAGGCGAAGCGCGCACACGCCCAGCGAATCCACAATCACTTCAGAGACAGCAGTGACACACGGCGCATGTGGCAGGGTATACAAGTCATCACCAACTACAGGACTTCATCACCTGCCTGTGACAGTGATAGCTCCCTTCCGAATGCTCTGAACAGCTTCTATGCACGGTTCGACATACAGAACGACGTGACGGCGAGGAAGACTATCCCTCCAAGAAGGACACTTACGTCAGAATGCTGTACATAAATTTCAGTTCAGCATTCAATACAATCATCCCCCAACAACTGATCGGGAAGCTGAGCCTGTTGGGACTGAACACCTCCCTCTGTAACTGGATCCTGGACTTCCTGACCGAAAGACCTCAGGCAGTGCGGATCGGGAACTATACCTCCAGCACCACCACACTGAGCACTGGGGCCCCCCAGGGCTGCGTGCTCAGTCCCCTGCTGTTCACACTGCTGACTCATGATTGTGTAGCGACACACAGCTCCAATCATATCATCAAGTTTGCTGATGACACGACCGTGGTGGGTCTCATCAGCAAGAACGACGACTCGGCGTACAGAGAGGAAGTGCAGAGGCTAACGGACTGGTGTACAGACAACAACCTGTCTCTGAACGTCGATAAGACAAAAGAGATGATTGTTGACTTCAGAAGGACACGGAGCGATCACTCTCCGCTCAGCATCGACGGCTCTTCTGTGGAGATCGTCAAGAGCACGAAATTCCTGGGCGTCCACCTGGAGGAGAACCTCACCTGGTCCCTCAACACCAGCTCTCTGCATAAGAAAGCCCAACAACGTCTTTTCTTCCTGAGAAGGCTGAGAAAGGCACAGCTTCCACCACCGATCCTCACCACCTTCTATAGAGGAACCATCGAGAGCATCCTGAGCAGCTGCATCACTGTCTGGTTTGGGAATTGTTCCATATCAGACCGCAAGTCCCTACAGCGGATAGTGAGGACAGCTGAGAAGATCATCGGGGTCTCTCTCCCCTCTATCGAAGACATCTACACCACACGCTCCATCCGCAAAGCCACCAGCATTGTGGCTGACCGGACACATCCATCACACACACTCTTCACTCTCCTGCCATCTGGAAAAAGGTACCGAAGCATTCGGGCCTCACATCCAGACTATGTAACAGTTTTTACCCACAAGTCATCCGTCTCCTCAACACAAAGAGACTGGACTGATAAACACACACACACACACACAAATCACTAAAACAGACGAACTAAATAACATCCAGGACTGAACTGATAAACACACATATGCACAATCACACTGATTTACAACCACCTTAATTTGTTCATACCCACCTATCTGAACTGCTCTTTGCAATATTTGCACAATATTTTATTTCACTTTGCGATTTGCACACAATATTTTTGAACACAATGTAAATTGTTTACTTGCTGCTCTCTCCACTACCTCAACCCATACAGTACCTTATCACTAAAAAGGTATTTCTTAACTGTAACGTGTTACGTTGTTGTGTTGTCATGTAGCTCTTCATTTGCACATTTGCACGTGCACTTTGTTGTCTGTTGTCTGCTGTCTTTGTTGTCTCTTTTTTGTATAGAAATTGATATGTAAAAATCTGCGTTGTGTTGTTAATTTATGTCGTTGCATGTATGTAGCACCCTGGTCCTGGAGGAACGTTGTTCGTTTCACTGTGTACTGAACTGTATATGGTTGAAATGACAATAAAAGCCTACTTGAACTTGAACTTGAACATTTTGCACTGCTGTCACGTTAATTGCTATAGTATGTACAATGAATATTTGTCCTCTATTGTGCCTATATTTTGCACATATTCAACTCATTTTTTTGCATTTTGGCTCCAGGTCCTTGGCTGCTTTTCAGACCTCAAAGCCATCTGATGAAATTTTAGGGTCATTGGATTCTCTGTACTGGAGTGCCTCTCCTGGTTGTGACCCTATAGGCTCCTCAGTAAGGCTGGTCACTATTTGATGACTTTAATAGTTGTCCTAAAATTTAAAACGAGGTTATTTAGGCCCTGGATAATCTAGTTCCAGATCATTGTGTTTTTGTTTATGGTTAGGTCATTCAGAAAAAGCTTTTATTGGGGATTGTTGTATATCTGATTTATATTAATGGATACTTTTTGAATGAATTGTAATTACTGAGATTTGAATGACATTGAGCAACACATACTGCTATCTGTGCTAAAGAGCTTAAAAATATGCTTTGACATTACTGCACTTACAAGCCAATCAATTCCAAGCACACATGTTTAATTATTGACACAATTGTCTCATTTGTGCCTTATGAAAGATAAGTTGTGATAAGTGTTACATCCCAGTCTAGGGTTGGGTCATACAGCGTTAGAATGAATTAGAGTTCTAATTAAAATGTTTAGAAAAGTAGACCACAGTGGTTTTTATAAAAGAAACAAAATCATTAGCTTGAGATCTAGTGAGGTTGTATTGCTGTACAAAGATATACGCACAAACAAAACATACACCTACAAATGAGGACACACAACACTGGGATCAGCATCAGGGTATACTCTGGCCAAAATAATAAACCAAAGGTAGTGGTATTTAAAAATTGACTACAAAACAAAATACAAACACAAATTCAAGTACTTTCCCTGACTCCCTAAACCGAAAACAGTGAGTAAATTCCTTCTCCCACACCCCTACTTCCGGTGCCTGCATAAATATATACGGAGTGGTTATATACAGGGGCATTATCTACAACTGCTAACAGCATGACTACATACAATAACAGCCAGTCAACCAAACGAAAGGACAAAGAAAGAATCAAAGTCAATATGAGGCAAGAGTCAAAACCAAAATACACAGAACAATATCAGAATATCACAGTCATAGTATCTCTATCTTCCATCCTCACCACACCCAATACCGAAGCCCTCTGTCTGGTTTATAAATGGCCACTGGTTAATGACATCTTTCTCAGGATGGAAGCGACCATACAGGATGTGAGGTAGCTTACGTAGGCATCAGGATTGATCAGGCAGCTCTGGAGGGCAGAAGGAGTAGCAATCAATCATATTTCAAGAGTAACATGAAACTCAATAATACGCAGTACTGACAAGCAGGCAGCATCCTTTGATCAAAGTAGGCGTGGCAGATCGTAAAATGCTTTATATGTCAATAGTAGTATGTTAAAATCGACGTGAAATTTCACAGGGAACCAATGCAGTGTGGATAAGATAGGGGTGGTGGACTCTCGCTGATGCATTCCAGACTAACTGCAGCTTGTTTATGCAAGTAAATGAACAACCAGACAGTAAGGCTTTACACTAATCCAACTCAGAGGTGACAAAAGCAACACATTTTTCTGCATTGTTTAGTGATAATATATTCCTTATATTGCCAATATTTCTGAGGTGAAAGAATGCTATCCTGGTAATATTATCTACATGAGCTTCAAATGTAAGACTGGAATCTATTAATCACACTGAGGTCTTTTACTGCTGTCACCCTTCCTAACACAACCTTCCCATTTTATCTGGGCTTTGAATCAGAACTGCATCCGGCGGCTGGATTTTGTGGGGATCAGCAGGAATCTAACCTTGGCCTTCTGCATGGTGGGCAAGAAACCTGACAATGAACCACCAAAGCCCATTTACAACATATCTAAGAAAATAAATGGTTCATCTTTTTGCAATTTGTAAAGTTTAGCTTTAAAAACATCAGAAATCAGTGATCAGTGTTGGGATCTTATAGTAGTCTGTATAACACTGTAAATGTTTTACTACTTAAAACTAGTTGAGCTGTTGCACAGATTCACAGTTTATTCAGAGAAACTGGCAAGACTCAAGATGAGCTCAGCAATGTTGCAGATTTGAGCCAAGTAAATGTTTAACAAATCATTCCTCTGAGATTTAAGGGCTGCTTCAAACCTTATAAAGGCAAAGCAGTGAAGACCACTGATCAATCAGTCATTTTATCATGGGCCGTGATGTAGCTGCAAGAAGGGAAAGGAGGATCCAAAAGTAGACCTTAATAAATAGATAAAGTACTTACAGTTCTGATGATGGTGAATGCAGGGGTAGTTCCAGCATATAATAATCCAAGCATGCAGTAAAGCCAAAATGATTGACAGTCTTGAGGTCGACACACACAGCGCGACACACACAGTCAGAGCCGGTAATCCACACATACAAAAGTCCAAGGCAAGGCGGAGTCAAAAACAAAATGGGATAGTGAACTTGGTAAGCAAATGCAAGGAAATGTGAGAATATTGTACGTGGATGACACACAATGATCTGGCACTTTCTAAATAGATGGAAATTGAGAGCAAATGAGAGCAAAGGTGTAGGGTTTCAACTCTGGGTCAGAGGTGAATTAAATCTTTAACGATTCAGGTTCATTTGATTAAACTGAACAAAATGTATGCAATTATAAATTCATGCACTTAATTATCTATCTGTTCTCATTGGTTCGCCTTCAGCGAAAGGAATCATGACGTTGCTGATTGGTCGGTGCGCTGAGTTGAGGTGACGTCTTTCGGGAAAGTCCTCGGCGGAGCGTTGGATGGTTTATCCCAATCAGAGATGGTTGTGGAGATAGCCACGCCCAGCATGGTTCTTCTTTTTTCGTGCATACAATAACCTGTGGTTTGGTCTGTCACGTGGGAGGCCATCTCAGTGGGATTTTATTCATTTAGGTAAAGTGTATTAACATGAGTCCGGTTCATATAATTAAAATTTCATGCACTTCAACATTCATTGAATGCAGAGCTTTCATTTGATACCATGTCTTGCATACCAATTCATACCTTTATCTATAGCAAAGGCTGTACAGGTTGATTACACTCCGTAGGTTTATAGTAAACATGTTGAACACAACACAAAAACATCATATATTCTATATGCACACACCTATATAATTTTATATCTGCCCTGGTGGCATACTTTTAACATTCTACGTGTCCCTAAAGCTTTGTCTGCTCTCTGATTCTGGGGCCCAGAGGAAACGCATTCCAGGGGGTCAGCAACTGGATTTGTGTTGATCTACCCCGTTTGAGTGAAGATGTGAAATTGCTTCTCTCTTGTGCCAGGAAGTTGCCTTGCAGATTTGCACCATCTGAGTTGGAGACGTGTAACCGTTTCTTTCCTTAGTTGCTGATGTTGTGAACTGTCTCTTCCTCCTTCAACGGCTCCCTTTGAGGTTGCTTGCCAGTCCCTACAGTGGCAACAGGTATGCTCAGAGTGATGAATGAGGAGGTAAAAGGTAGATGGATAGATATATGACATACTTTAGTTGACAGTTGTTGGCTTCTGTGGAGGTGGTTTAACAACCCACGCTGGCCCTCCATTAATAATGTCATCTTCTTCATCAGACATTAAATCAGGAGTTGCCGAGCTCCAGAGATGCCATGAAGGACCTTACACCTAAACTCCTGCAACTGCAAAACATAACAGAAACCTACCTCTAAACAGCTATTAAAATTGCAATTTAATGCAGTTACACAGGGCTCAGTACTTGGTCCTCTTCTGTTCTCCCGCTATGTCCGGTCTTTTGGTAAGATCATATCATCACATGGATTTTAAAACCATTGTTATGCAAATGACACCCAACTTATTCTCTCCTTTCCTCCCTCTAACACTCAGGCTTCCACCCGGATCTCAGCATGTCTGGCAGACATCTCATCCTGGATGGCAGCTCATCACCTGAAGCTCAATCTCAGTAAAACCGAACTGCTCTTCATCCCTGGTGATTCATCCCCAGGTCCAGATCTTGTGATATCCCTGGACAATAATCAGATCACACTTTCAGCTACTGCCCGCAATCTTGGGGTAACTGTGGACAATCATCTGTCATTTTCCTCACACATCACTATCCTTACCCGCTCTTGTATATTTCTTCTTTACAACATCAGAAGAATCCACCCATTTCTTCTTCAAAGCTACTCAGGTGCTTGTTCAGTCCCTTGTTATTTCACGACTGAACTACTGCAACACTCCTGGCAGGTCTGCCTCTGTCCACCATTCGTCCTCTGCAGCTGATCCAGAATGCAGCGGCATGTCTTGTTTTCAATCTTCCCAAGTTCTTCCACATCATCCCACTTCTTTGTTCGCTGCTTCATGTACCTGCCCTCATTAAATTCAACACCTTGGTGCTTGCCTACAAAGCTAAAAACGGCCCAGGACCCACTTATCTCTCTGTTCTAGTCACACCACCACTGCACCGTGTTCCCTCTGATCCTCCAGCACTGCTCACCTCGTTCCACCATCTCTCAGGGATCGAGGAAGACGTTCTTCCAGACTCTTTTCTGTTCTGGCACCTAGATGGTGGAACAAACTTCCTTTAGATGTCCATACAGCGGAATCTTTGACAATCTTTAAATGATAACTCAAGCCATATCTGTTTCTTCAATACTTGGGGTCAGCGCACAGGGTTAGCCATGATACAGCGCCCCTGGAGCAGATAGGGTTAAGAGCCTTGCTCAAGGGTCCAACAGTGGCAACCTGGCAGAGCTAGGGACAGGGAACTGATCTACCAATCAATAACTCAGTGCCTTAGCCCTCAGAGCTACCACTACCACTGCCCTTTAAATCGTTCTGCTTTGTCAGGCTTATCCATTGAGTATTTTCTCCTACGGGTTTCATAATATCTCTTACAGGATGCTGAATATAACAAAACGTATTATTAACAACACTTCATTAAATGTATAATCCAATGTCTAAAATGTACTTAAAACGTTTAAAATACCTTAGAAAACATCTGGTTCAAGATCAGCAAAACTCACACATAAGTCCTTTATAAGGTGTGAGGTCACCATTTCATTGTTGGGGGAATTTTCCCTGTTAAGAGGACAAACCCAGACACGATTATGTTAAATTCCTAATAAATATTTAATAAACAATACCAAAAATTTATGTCAAAATATTTATTTATAAAACTTACCTAATTTATGGATCATATTTGTTCAAATAGTTTTTTTAATTATGCAAACATAGTACTCATTCCTGTAAAAAAGTGAAAGTGGAAACGTTTTAGCGGCGTACAACAACTTCTATTGTTTTGCAAAATAATTCAAAAGGATACTACATGAATGTAAGTGAATGGTTTATTGGCTCACTGTGTTAACGTTCACTTTGCTTTAATTTGATACAAATAAGAAATGTCTGCATTCCATTACATGTATACTGTGATTATGCGTTCATTTAATTACAATGTTTAACTTTTTAATTTTTTTTGCTGTCATGTGAAAATCATTTTGAATGAATGAACAGACAGGATCAGCCATTAATTTCCATCAACTTGTTTGTGGTGAAATTAATTAGTCTTCTTTTCAAAAAGTTTATTGCCAAAAAAATGTTTGTTATTAAATTAATGTTAAAAATAAAAAACAGATGTATGTCAGATTCTTGTCTCCTCACGCGCCGGAGCCCCGCCCGGTGCTCAGAGCTCCATTCACATGCAAGTTTTAGGTCAACGACTGGAACTTCCAGCAGACCTCAGTGTCCTGATGCCTTGAGAATGAATCTTACTGATCTTGGACATTTTGAAATGCCTTTACTGTACATGTGGATGGACTGTATTTATCTACGCTATGTATGTAATGATAACATGGAAAGTCAGACTGAGTTGTGGATAATCTAGATTCTTGCGAATCATGCATCAGCATTTAATCATATATGTCTCCCCTGCGTGCTCAACAGCTCGGTTCTGTGAGTGCAGTGTCACCCCTGTGTGCTCAACATGTTTTACGTGCGTGCACGCAACATTCTTTTGCTGTGCGTTCTCAACTCTGCCTGCACGTGCGTACAACATCTCTTTTCTCTGCATGCTCGACTCACCTTCACTCAACTGCCACTAAACTAGCCAAGCACAGACTTCCACACACTACTTCTGATTTTCTATTTCTTCTCTAATCTGCTGCCACATCAACCGCATAACGGAATTCAATTAAATTTTATTTGTATAGTGCTTTTAAAATTGTGATTGTCTCAAAGCAGCTTTACACAATTAAAAGAAAGTTATAGGAAATTTAAATGTATATAAATTAAAGTAAGTTACATAAAGGATGCATTTTTTTATTTATAATATCATTATGAATAAATATTACAGCATCTCCCTTTTTTAATTTAAAGTTGTTTTTTCAGAGTTTGAATTTATATGTCTCGGACCCATAGGTGTGAAGATCTCGACCTTCAGTGTTAAACCCAAAGCTGTGTCCTTGCTCATACCTCTTTGAAACATCATTTACATTCCATAAATTTTAATAAGAAATTTGGTTTTCAAATGTTCTTTTTGAATGAATTGTAATTACTGAGATTTGAATGACATTGGGCTACACACCCATGCTATTTGTGCTTAAGAGCTTTAAAAAAAAAAGCTTTGACATTGCAGCACTTACAAACCGATTGATTCCAAGCACACATGTAATTATTGACACAATTGTCTCATTTGTATTTAAAAAATAACTTATCAACAAAACAAAATACAAACAAAAATACAAGTACCTTACCTTCCCTAAACCAAAAACAGTGATTAAATTCAGCCACGCCCCTTATGTAGGCACCTTCTGGTGCCTACATAAATATATTACAGTCTGGTTATATACAGGGGGATCATGTACAACTGCTAACAGCATGACTACATCAGCCAGTCAACCAAATCAAAGGGCAAAGAAAGAATCAAAGTCAATAGGATGTAAAAGTCAAAACGAGAATATCCAGAACAATGTCAGAATATCAGAGTCAGAATATCTCTTTCGTCCTCAACACACCCAACACCAGAGCCCTCTCTCTGGTTTATAAATGGCCGCTGGTTAATGACATTACTCTGAGGGCGGAAACAACCGTACTGAAGGTGAGGTACGAAACACACATATCCCTGGGAAGTAAAGCAACCAGTCACTCCACCTTCAACAAACCTGAGTGATCAATGAGAGTGGGGAGGACAGCATCTAAACATACCAGTTCACCAGAATACTCTACGTCCATGAGTCCCCCAGATCTGCTCCTTTACCTAAGGCAAATCTATTTACAAAATGCTTGGCTAAATTAATAGGTCCCGAATATTATCAGGAAGGCTATTCCATAACTTTGGGGCTTTGTAAGAAAAAGCTCTGCACCCTGCTGTAGTTTTAAGTTATATGAGCATATAAACCCTATGTTATCTGGTTCTAGTGAGGACTCTCGCTGCTGTATTCTGGACCAACTGAAACTTGTTTTTGGCCCTAGTTGAACAACCAGACAGTAAGGCTTTATAATACTCCAACCTAGATTAAACAGTATCAACAAATCTTTCTGCATGGTTTACTGATAATATGCTCCTCATCTTGGCAATAGTAGAATGATTGAAAGAATGATACTCTGGTAATATTAGCCACATGAACTTCAAATGTAAGACTGGAATCTATAAATCACATTTACTTTCTTTTACTACTGCACATGGTGAAACAGAAAGGCCATCCAGAGTTACTGTATGAATCAGAAAGCTTTCTTCTAACTGCATGTGGTCCTAGTACCAGTACTTCTCTCTTGTTAGGAATAAGCAGAAAGAAGTTAATTAGCATCCAGTCTTCATTAAACTGGCTTCATTCATCTGGTTTCTTTCTGAGACATATACCTGTGTGTCATTATCATAACAGAGGAAACTTCTACCATGCTTACAAATTATGTTGCCCAGAGGAAGCATGTAAAGAGAAAATAGCAGTGGGCCTAAAACCAAAAAGCTTCATCTTGATTTTAAAGAAAAGGGTCAGCTCGGTCAGAGAGAGGCGGCAAGAGAAGTAGGAACAGGGACAAACTTTATTGTCTTTGTGAGGAAGCATCATCTGTCTTTGATGATGAAGAAAGAGATTGTTTCTAAGTGGATCCCAGAAAACTGTTGTATGACTGGGGCAATTGCATGAGTTATAGGTGCTTGGTTGCTATCGTCAAGGGCTTGGAAGGAGAATGGCCAACCAGAGGGGATCTTTAACCATCAATAAGCAAATTAGGTTTTGGTCAGCTCCGGAGTCCACAAGGGCATGAGTGGTGTGGGACTTTTTATAATGAAACAGGGACACCAGGAAATGGTGAGCTGAAAATTCTTATGGCTTGGGGGCCCTAAGTTCCCCGAATCCACAGGGGGCCTTGCCATTTAGCGGACAGGCCAGTATAAGAGGAACTGCAGTAAAAGCATGCTCCTTTGTCCGACCGTTGTTACTCTGGAGAAGTTGGGAGCTGAACTAAACAGGTGTGCTGATTTCGCCCCTGTTGTCTGAGGCATTTGCGAGCACCGATATAACCTGCTAGATAAATGAGAGCCTGGATGTAACAGGCCATTTCCTAGTTATGGGCTCCCGGCCAGCGGAGGCTGTAAATATTTATTTTTTATATAAAATTTATAAAAGAAGAAGAAATAAGGGCTGGGTAACAGCAGCCATTACACAACTAAAATATTTTGTAAACCCGAATGCGGGATATATTCATCCGATGCGCATGTAAGTACATGGGTTTAAATATGTTTGTTTGTGTAAAGCCCGCCAAGGCATTTATGTCACACTTATCATGCCGTGCATTTATGATATCCCTCCTGCTGTGGCTATGCAGGAGGGTTTTCTTTTCTTGTGTCTCCTTGTGTGTATATGTTTGTCTGCTATTCCCCTACAAAAAAAAAAACGCGTCATCGGCTGTGTTTGGGGTTGTGCACGCGGGACCGAATCCTCAGAATCCACCACGTCGCTATTAAAGAGGTGTCACGCTCAGATGACGTCGGGAGAGGAGCTATACGCTCTCTGTGTTGTTTACTGATTCTCGGACTCAGTCGGTAGAGAAAAAGACTCTCTTCACCATGCGAGGAGGGCGTGTGAATGGTCTACGGCACTAACAATTAAATCCTTACCTCTTTTTCTGCTAACAGCTAGTTACTGTCCTAGTAACAGTAGGTAGTTTGTTGTCATGTTTTTTTCTGCATCGTTTAGTGACAATATATTCCTTACCTTGGCAATATTCCTGAGGTAAAAGAATGTTAGCCTGTTAATATTATCTACATGAGCTTCAAATTAAATACTGGAATCTATAATCACACCAAGGTCTTTTACTGTTGTACTGGATATGACTAGAACTTCTGTCTTATCAGGATTAAGCAGAAGGAAGTTAATTAACGTCCAGTCTCTAATGTCTCTTCACACATTGCTTAACTTTGGTAACCTGTTTTTTCTCCTCTGAGTAAAGTATTCTAGGTTCTTATGCCATGTGCTTAATTCATCATCTGCATCAATTAAATTGTCTGGTTTTAAAGCCTTTTTTTTTTTTTGGTAAATGTGATTGATTTACCACTCTGACCTTTTGCTTTTATTAGGAAAGTGGTGGTCTATTATTAAACAAATCTGTGAAACTGAACAAGAATGCTGCAGCCTCTCTCTTTCCTTCCCTGTGCGTGTGTGTTTGTGTGTGTGTGCGCCTGTGCGTGTGTGCTTGCACGTATGTGAGAGAGAGAGAGAGAGATCTCCTCTACAACACGAATAGCCTACAATATAAAGACATGCGTTATGTGATATAATAAATAATATAGTTGGCAAGTTTCTGTAACAGGCTGGGCACTACATGACATAAAGCGCAATATATGAACAAAAATGTACTGGCATTCTCTAGGCACGACCCGGAAATTATCAGCTTTCAGTGCAGGTGCCTTAAACATTTTGCCACATGACTTCCTGGCTGAAACTCTTATTTTATGTTGACGCACCCAATGGCCATGAAGAATATTTGTGTGAATGTAAAGAAAGAAGCACCTTCACACTTATATTCTATTCGTCCACAGGGGTGACTTTGCATAGTCTGTCGCTGTACATCATAATTCATTAAGATACAGATGGTACTCAACCAGAATAATGGTTTTACCACCGTGTGTCCCTGTTTGCTGGCTTTACCGTACTATAACTATAACTATAGACCAAGTTCACTCTCTCAAGAATTAATGAGCTGCAGCTCACGTGGTAGCAGATAAAGTCAAGTGAAACATTAAACAAATTCATAATCCAGAAGACCCTCTGAGAACAGCATTCTTGTCCATACTGGACTCAGTAGGAGTAAATCAGTGTGTAGTAGGACCCACTCATAAAGCAGGTCACACTTTAGATTTAATATTATCCTTCGGATTAAGTATAGGAAATATAACCACAATTCCACAGTCTGAAGTTATCTCAGATCACTACCTTTGTCTCGATTAGTGTGTCATAGTAAAAATCGCCTCGGCTTGTTCATCAGGGACTATCTGACCATTTTTCGATTCATACACATTCATGTTTCATACAGACTTAAATAATTCTTTTGATTCTGTAAAGCTGCTTTGCGACAATGAAAATTGTTAAAAGCTGTACAAATAAAATTGAATTGAATTGAATTGAATTAATAATGTACGCACAACACCACGCGAACACATTAAACGTTAATTCACATCAAATTCCACACAGATCTTTATCAATAATCTCCCAAAGATATCAACTTTGTTTGTATCGTCATCTGACTCCACAGAACTCGGTCAGACGAGTGAATATTTACAGTCAACATTTCATTATACCTTAGATAATATAACTCCAGTTGAAAGGAAAATGATTATAGATGAGTAACTCGCTCCCCGATTTAAATTAAATTAACAAATAGTGTAAGTAATCAACAATCGCCCAAGTTTAAAAAAAAAATAAAAATAAAAAACATTTTTATTTAGACTATAAAAAATAATCTTCATCTATTTTAGGTGTATCAGCTGCCACTGTTCTATATATATTATATATACCACTGAGTTATATATATATATATATATAGTTGTTTTACGATTCACTGCTGGTGCATTTTTTTTAATTATGAAATTTAAATATTCCATACCAAAGAAAATTATTGTGCATATAATAATTTAAAAACAACACAATGCATGTTATGATAAGGAGACTCTCCATTTCTTCCATTCCAGGGATTAAAAAATAAAAAAAAAAACTCTGGAATCCACCAGTTTTGAAATTAAAGCACTGCAGGTCTTCAGAAAGGCCTCGGAACCCAGGCGGTTAAAAGCAATCCTAGTCCCAGGAGCTGACTTGTGTGTGTCTGTGATCTTTAAGCTGGGAGGAGTGCTTTTTGTTTTCTTTCTCTGTCCGCCCTGTTTTTGTGTGAGGAATCTGAATGTATAGATGTGAACAGCTGAGACATGTTCACACCTGGGGAAGTGGGGAGGGTAAATCATTTGCATTTGAGTGTTGTCTGACATTGTAGAGCACACGCAGTTACACTAAAACAACAACAACAACAACAACAACCCAGAATGAATAGTGAAGTGAGAGGCCCTGATTATACTGCATAAATATTATTAATTACAAGAAAATTCTATGAAACATTTACACAAATGTCAGACAACTTAATCTAACTTTCTATTCTAAAAGTTTTTTTTTTTCATAATTTTTATATTTAAAGTGTGATGTCTTTTTAAATGTAACATTTTTTATAAACAGAGATATACTGTATAACAGTTCCTTCTTTGTACAAATGAAAATGTCAGCTAGTGAACCTGATTGTCTGTATAAACAAAATTTACGCAGTGTTTTTTTTTTAACTCATTATTGTACAGTAAATGTCAATAGCTCTGGTGCAAATGTTTCAAAATTTTGAAAGTGTATGAGAGTGAGAGAGCAAGATGACATACTTGATGTAATGATAAAAATATTATGAGATAATGATGAAAGTTACAATGCAGTAACTTCCAGTGGCACAGTGTCTTATATGCATGAAACGTCTGACCATTAAAGCATAGTTACTGACTGGTACTCGGATACCAAGACTGTACATATCTCCAAGATGACAAGCTTGATTTAATCATGACAATTTGTTGGCAATGAAAACTGCAGGTAACTGTAGCAGTCACTCCTCCCCTCTACAGTATTGGAAACCAGCTTATAACAGATATTTCTGTTCTGATCGGTAAACTTTTAGCAAGTCTTGACGCCCTCCCCAAATGGAATGGGTGTGAATCTTCACACATCATCAACTTCAACTGCACTTGATGCAAGCATTGGCACGAGGCTTCACCAAAAAGTGATGTTGTTATTGTTTATATTTCTTTCTCTGCTATGCAATGTGATGGACTTTAGAATGTGTTATTTAATACTACATAATTGTGTTGTTGCCACATCCTGGTAATGATGTAAGTTGGCACCAGAAACATTGTAGAAACTAATGTTTTGCCCAAGCCTGTTTGGCCTGTTTCATTCACTTTAGCTTAAACTATTAAGTTGAATGACTTAGTAACTAAAGTACACAAGAAATGGAAATGATGCAAGCAGTGATGTGGAACAGCGGAAGCGCTCGTGTCGTGGAAAAAGCCGACTTGCAATGAAGGAGAAGCAACGGGCTAGAAGAATCGTTTTAACCGTGCGAGGGTCGATATCCGGGGATCCGGCAGCGAGAGTGAACAAATCCAAATTGTGAGTACAAATCCGAAGTCCTGACAGCATGCGAGGTCATACACGTTAATCAGTCCGATAACAATAGAAGTACCAGAGCATGCAGATGAGAGAGAGAGAGAGAGAGAGAGAGAAATCTGGGAAACAGGCTAGGATAAACAGACAATTACTTCACAGAAAAACAAAACGTGATGCACATGAGTGAGATACTGTGCCGCTGATCGGTTCTCTCAACGTGCTTATACAGCTGGGGGAATAATTAGTGATCAGGTTCAGATATGATCTAGTGACAGGTAGGCGTGTAGGGAGATGAACTGGAGTGGAGTCTTAGGATCTGGATGTGCTAAGTTGATCTACAGATCTCGCCATTAAGAATGCAGGCTTTTTCCCGCGAGATCCCGCAATTTGTCTCACGACATGCCGCGAAATCCCTCAAGCAACATTCGGGAATTTAAATAAATGTGTTGTGCTTCACTGGATATCCGCCAGATGGCGCATGGAGGGACTTTGTCTAAAAGCCAGACCAAGTACAACGAAGAATTGTGTATAATTATTTAGCCTAAAACAATATTGTTTCCAATGCTGAAGCAAACATGAATTTTATTTTGTTGTACAATAATAATATTGTATGATGAATCTGCGTATATCTGCTTCATATTATGTCCATAATGATGAAAAGAGATGCCCTAAATTATGAGGCGCCGTATAGGGCTTAAATCAAACTTCACTCATGCACACACACGTGAAACACTTGCATACACATATATGAAACAGTCACACATCTATGTACTGTATACTACTAACTGCTCACACAACTACATATGAAATGCACGCGCACAGACACCTATGAGACGCGCGCACATATACAGTAATTATGCGAATGTCCTGATTCATGAATATGTCATCATGTCTTCGTTAAAACGTAAAAATGTGTCGAGCACCATCAGAAGACATGAATGAACAAATATAAACATGAAGTGCTTCGGGCTTTTAATAAAAATAATCATCTGGCTTTTTTGCTGTTTGTATCCAGCATTGAATAATTATTTCATCCATTATTTGACCCGGCTGGAAATAATAGCTGGAATGTGATTGTGGATTTATGACTGAAATAAAGCTGTTCATCGGCGTGCGTGAACCCGCGGCTCGTACTTTCACTTTATAAAAGGTGCAGACATACTCGAATGTCCTGATTCGTGAATATGACGAAATATCTTCGTTAAAACGTAAAAATGTGTCGACATTGAGCACCATCAGAAGACATGAATGAAGAAAAAATATTTTTTGTAAATATTCTTATATGCACACGAAGTGCTTCAGGCTTTTTATAATAATAAACATGTTTTTTTGCTGTTTGTGTCCAGTATTTCACCCATTATTTGACCACGGCTGGAAATAATAGCTGGAATGTGATTGTGGATTTATGACTGAAATAAAGCTGTTCATTGACGTGCGTGAACCCCGATTTGTCCGTAAACTTTCACTTTACAAAAAGGCAGAGTTTTGGTCAAAAGGCTGATAAACCCGTGCGATTTATCGATAAAAAAAGTATCAACTCCAACTATGAAGACCTGTTGTTCAGTTGTTCCCTGCATGGAGAGTTTGTGTGCGTTTGTGCGCGCGTCTCATATGTGATGTTCATATGAAATGCAATTCTTGATAATTGCTAATAAATTGATGGTGTCAAAGGATTTGCGGACATATAATTAGGAGAAAAATGTAAATTAACGATGTCTTGAAACATGCAGTAACTCTTTATTTATTTGAACACGGCAAAGGTGTTAATGTTTTGTACATTCTTTTATTCGTTCTTTCTGTTTGTGTTTAGGTTTCACTGTTTTTCATATACATAAAACGTATAGACAAGAATGTTCCGGAAGCGTTAGTAAATATTAAATAAGGAAAATACACAAATTTGTTTCAATAGAACATATCAGACAGCTATATGGCAAATGGTCACTCTTTGCAAAAGTGAGAGTAGTATGATTTTTTTTTTAAAGAGGAAAACTCAGTCTTTTCTTTCTAAGAAGTTCTTAATTCTTTCTCTTATTTGCTTTTTGTTGCGAGCTGTGGGGTGGAAATATTTTGTCATATTGTAACAGTGATTCATTTTATTTATTTAAAATAATTAACATTGACTGAATAAAACGTGTAGAATTTATGTAAAATAGAAAATAATTTTACTTAATTATATCAATTAATTACATCAGATCAGTAAGTAAATACTACTCAACATGATTTAAAGAGGCCATGTGATATGTAATTATTTACTTTGTTAGTTTTACTCACCTTCCTTAAGTAAATTTTACTCATTTTCACAAGTGTAAAATTTACTTGAAAAACCTGAGTCCAAAAACTTGCAAAATAAAAATTGAGTAAATTGAGTAAATTTTACTTCTTATTTTTTCAGTTGCTATGGTACTTTCACTACGCTGAAGTACCATTTACCTAGAATTACTGACTTTTTTATTTTCAAGTCCCGAGGTGTTATTCACCCCTGATTTTCCCAGTTCTTCAGCTCGATTCTCCTCCTGCTTTAGTTGTGCAAACCACCCTTTACCTGTGAGGTCTGGCACAATTGCATTAGTTTACTCAGAGTAGCTCAGATCCAAGGCAGGCCAAACCTCGGTGTGGGACAGGTAATGGGTGTGTTTTGTGTTTGCACAACAAAAGCAGAAGAACAGTGGAGCGGCAGGGGTGCTCTAAGCTTCATTCTCAAGACATCAGGACAATGAATTCCGCCATCTGAAATCTGTTGGTGTAGACGTAACACTGAGCACCATCAGAAGACATTATAAAGAACGAATATCACGCAAACGCAATCCTCGCAAAATTAATCGGTAAGTAGCTCGCCCTTATACCACTATCACAATTTATACACTGTCATGTGTTTGTTAGGCTTTAAATGTCAATTATTTAAATTAATGTTATTCTCTTATTTTACAGAGCAGTTGTCGCAGCCATAGAAACCATCACTAGGCAAAACGACGAAATGGTTTCAAGCTCAGTGAAAAAACAACTGTGGCGTGACAGTGGAGTGGACATCAGTGAGAGATCAATTCAGAGAATCAGGCAAAGACTTGGTTATAGGAAAACTTCGCACTGTCCCATGAAATAATAGATGGAATGTGACTGTTAATTTATGACTGAAATAAAGCTGTTCATCGCCGTGCGTTTACCCCAATTTGTGAATAAACTTTCACTTTACAAAAAGGCAGCGTTTTGATCAAACGGCTGATAAACGCGTGCGATTTATCGATAAAAATCCCAGAAAGTCATCGCGTCTCGCAATAATGCAGATAAAACATAATACACATGACCATAAATAAAAAGGAATATTTAAGCATTTTACTTATTATTTCACCATATTACAGATACAAGGAAAGAAGACGTGCTGGCGAAATAGATTTTAGGCAGAGACGTCTGCTCGGTCTTGTTTATTCTTTTTAAACCCCTCAATTCTGCCAATTCCCCCATCAGTGAAACCGGTTTGATACTTTCACACCTATCATGAATGAAAGGTGAGAAGAGGGATTACAGTAACTGGGGGTTCTGTGGCTGTTCACCTCGTTCTATTCAGTGAATAGACTAAAACAAAAACAAAATCATGTTTGCTTCAGCATTGGAAACAAAATGGTTTTAGGCTAAATTTATTAAACATTATACACTTTCATATTCTTTGTTGTACTTCGTCTTTTTGCACCCATGCACCGATCACAAACCATTAAAAAGTTGGATTTGATTTAAAATGCCACACACATATTCGTGTTTAATTAAATTCTTAAATCCTCATGTTCCAGTGTTTATGCAGTAATTTGGTCATGTTCACCCATGGGCTGACACTATGATGATTCATTATTTATTATTCTGCTTACTTATTCAGAGAGATTCTATTTGATGCAGATTGACCTGTATATCAACTTGATAACTAGCGAATGCTATTGAATGCCGCATATGTTTAACCCATGAGTGAACATGACCAAATTACAGCATACAGTATATATATACCCCCCCCCCCCCTCTTGCTACTGTATGGTACCTTTACTAACATTTAAAACTATTTATTATAATAAGTGGTTCAGAGGTGTATAATAAACCGAAAAGATAAACACAAAAAAGATGGACAGCTATTTATTTAATTATCATTTTAAATATTTATCAACAACATCCATCCATCAATGCAGTATTGTTATCGATAAATTGCATGCGTTTATCACCTTTTGATCAAAACGCTGCCTTTTGTAAAGTGAAAGTGCGAGCCGCGGGTTTGAAATGAATTGTAGATTAATTTTAAAGCACGATCTCATTTCGTTATTATAAACATAATTTATGAATTACACTCGAACGGACGATAGAGCTCTGATTAGTCTACGTATACTAGTAAATAGGCTCAACATCCCGGAGCCCAGGCCTCATTAAAAAAAAAAAAAATTAACAAATATTGTAAGAAAAACAACAGTAGCACAAGTTTAAAAAAATATTCAGACTCTAAATAGATGCCGAATTATTTTCTATTTTCTTATATTGCTCTTTGTCAGGGTAAATCGGTCAGTGACAACCCCGTAAAATTCCATGTACTGTAAATAGGTACAGTACAGTACTGTCCATCTGTATGAATGAACCGAGATGCCCATCCCCGTGAAAATGGCGAATTCAGGGAAAGGCTCCTCCGCGAGAGGTTTTGTCCGGACCACTGAGCTTCTACAGATTCTAAAATTGACATCGTTACTGTTTTTTAATACCTGCAGTGGAAGAGTCTGAGAATTTATTTACCATAAGCTTTGTTGTATTGTTTTTAATCACTCTATACACAATCTATGATTTCACCTATGCTAATTTACAAATGGAATATTTTTATGTTACACTCTAAAACTGCTGGGTTAAATGTTAAAGTGCTGGTTATTTTATCTATTTATAATTATTTAGTAGATTGCCTGTTAGAAATACCCCAAATGAAATGAATCACATTTTTGGCTTCAGTAGACACACAATACTTCAGATTTAAACACGACTGCCCCCTATAGGCAATGAACGGCATTTTCACAGCTTCCCGCGAGCTGCCGCGGAAGCGCGCGAGATCCCTTTTCAAGAAACGTGCGTTCTTAATGGCGGGATCTGTAGCTGGCTCGTGACACACTTACATACCAATTGTTTCCAAGCACACGTGTGTAATTATTGACACAATTGTCTCATTTGTGCCTCATGGAAGATAAGTTGTGATAACAGAAGTAGAGTGTGTTACACCGTCCAGCTCATTGTTGAACCTGTCAGTTTTATGCCCACTGCTTGTTTTTTTCGCTATACATGATTCCGCTGAGCAACATAATTCAAAATCATGGTATTAGTTTTCACTGTTATGCTAACAACACACAATTAGGTATGGTATTGTTATACCTAACGTCTCAGCAAATAATGTTGGGATGTGTGTGGTGACTGGGGACGGTTCCACTTTACCATGAAGACGGTCCTGGCCTCGGCTGTTCTCTGAGAACTTGTGACTGCAGTCGCTCAATGGACTGAAATTTCCTACGGTCTACCTGAACCTCCAATAATGAACCGGACACCATATTAACTTAAAGACATTAAATGTTATATATTAAACTTAGAGCTGCGTAACACACAATATGACTGCATAACAATTCCTGCTATCCGTTATCACCCAAATGAGGATGGGTTCCTTGTTGAGTCTGGTTCCTCTCAAGGTTTCATCCTATTGTCATCTCAGGGAGTTTTTCCCTCAGCTAACTTATCAGAGACAACCTGATCATTTTGATTTATATAAATTTTTTTATATTTCAAGATGATTCAAGAGTCAAAGAACTTTATTAATCCTAGAGGGAAATTGTTTGTCGTGGTTACAGTTGCTTTGATTTGTTTACTGGGAAGAAAGGAAAGAATTAATAGATTAGACAAGGAAAAAAGATTAGGGAAAAATATTTAAGAAATGAAATAAAAATGTAAATAATATAAATAAATAAATAGAATTAAATATAGCACACAGTAAGTTACAAATGGCACTAAAAATAATAAATATACTTGGAATGGAAATGGAAAAGTAAGAAATTGCACAAATGGTACTGATAATCAGATATTGCACTTGGAACTGATATTGAGCTTTGGAACAGTAGTGTATTAATATAATATTGTATAGTAACTACTGAAAGTCCCTATCCCATAGTGTAAACATTAGAGGGACGAGTTGAGTAATTTTATGGCCATTGGGAGAAAAGATCTCCTGTGGTGCTCTGTAGAACACCAGGTTATAATCAGTCTCTGGCTGAATTTGCTCCTCTGATCAGACAGAACACTGTATAACGGGTGAAAAGGGCAGAATCCTTCTCTTTGCCACAACATCAACAGAGTCCAGCTCCATGCCCAGAAAAGATCTGGCTCTTTAAATGACCTTGTCTAGTCTATTTCTGTCTGCCGCTTTCATGTTGCAGCTCCAAAAGACCATAGCATAAAAAACAGCACTCACCACAACAGATTCACAGAACATGCGAAGAATGGTGTTGCAGATGATGAAAGACCTGAGCCTTCTCAGAAAATACAACCTGTTCTGTCCTTTCTTGTAGAGTGCCATTGTATTACCTGACCAGTCCAGTTTATCTAGATGATCTCGCAGTTATTTATACTCTAAGACCATGTCCACTGTCTCCCCCTGGACAGATATAGGAGTCACAGGGGTTCCACTTCTCCTAAAATCAACCATCAGCTCCTTCGTTTTCTTGATGTTGAGTTTCCTTTCAAAAGCTACACTCGATGTTGCGTGACACCACTATTGAGGGTATCTCTTGTTCGACCGGTTGTGTGTCGGGGAGCAGCGGTGTCCAGTGAAATGTTCGGTGTTCGGTTCCCTCCTGCCACGTTTCAGGATGCCAAACATCGAACAATCCCATCCCCCCCCCCCCCCCCCCCCCCATCTACCCGAAGTGTCAAAACATGTGCCCCTTTCAGAGAAACTGGCGGCGGGGAGCCTACTGCCAAGTATGTCTCTTTAGGCACAAAGCACTACAGGATTCAAGTTGCACAGTGTCCTCCATGTTTCAATGGTGTGGTCTCCACTCCACTTCCATGAAACCGGAACGAGCACATTTGTTGACTCAGCAATTACAGATGTTGCTGGAAAAAAGGACTATAGAACATGTTTCCCTGCCGGATCGAGAGTAAGGCTAGTACAGTCAGTATTTCTTGGTTCCCAAGAAATACGGGGGTTGAGTCCAATTTTAGATCTTTGTGGGTACACCAAAATGATTGTTTCTCAAATCCAACCAGAGGATTGGTTTGTGACAATTGTTCCTGAGGTTCGCATTCGAGGGTGATGCTTACCAGTATCGGGTCCTTCCATTTGGCCTAGCCCTGTCACCCCGCACATATACAAAATGCACAGATGTAGCCCTGGCTCCTTTATGACTCCAGGGCATCTGTATCCTGAATTACATAGACGACTGGCTGATTCTGGATCAGTCTCAGGAGCTACCGCTTCGACATCAAGATGTCGTCCTAGGTCACCTCCATTCTTTAGGATTGAGACTCAACGCCAGGAGAGGCTCTCTCTTTCCTGCGCAGAGGACAATGTATTTTGGTGTCATATGGAATTCAATCGCAATGCAGGTACAGCTGTCTCCTGCGCGTGTCGAATCCATTCTCAATACCCTAAAGGAAATTAAGCTTGGACAGAAAGTAACTATTCATTACTTTCAGAGAGTTTTAGGTCTCTTGGCAGCTGCATCCTTGGGCCTTCTGCACATGAGACCTTTTCAGTTGTGGCTAAGTGCAAGGGGATTTCATCCAAAGGCCAATCCCCAGAGGCAAATAACGCGCCAGGGGCTTCGTACCCTTTTTATGTGGTTCAGACTCTGGTTTTTGACTCTGGGTCTGCGTCTAGGTCCGTGTTGGCGTCGCAAATTGCTAACGACAGATGCTTCCCTCACGGGCTGGGTGCGGTCTTAGATGGCCGTCTGGAGAGCTGGAGAGGCCATCTTCTCGTGTGGCACATCAATTGCTTCGAAATGATGGCTCTATTTCTGGCCCTGAAATACTTTCTCCAGCAGTTGAGAGGCTACCATGTCCTAGTGCAGGTGGACAACACTATGGTAGTCTCATACATAAATCGCCAGGGCGGACTGTGCTCACACCGCTGAAAAAGGCTAGCGCACCAGGTTCTGCTTTGGACATAGAACAAGTTCCTGTCCCTCAGGGCGATTTACATTCCGGAGCATATGAATGTGGGAGCAGACTTGCTGTCCACACAAGCTGTGACACACAGGGATTGGAACATCTTTGCTTCGCAGGAGATGGCACAATGTCCCCTTTATTACTTTCTGAGTCCTCCAGCTCCCCTGGGTCTGGATGCGACGGCCCATATTTCGCCCAGACTACATCTTTATACATTTCCTCTCATCAGAGTGTGGTTCTTGAATCTAATATCTCTCCCAGACCGTTCCCCGTGGATGATTCCAGTAAGGAGGGCTCTTCTGTCTCAGGCGCAGGGGACAATATTTCGTCCCCAGCCCGAGCTTTGGAACCTTCACCTCTGGCTCCTGAGAGGGACCAATTAAGAGATGCTGGTCTTCCAGCCAGTGTAATTTAAATTATACTAAGTGCTAGGGCTCCACTAGAAGAACTTATACCCTCAAATGGAGTGTATTTGAAAGTTTGTGCATGGCAAAATATGTAGACCCAGTTCACTGCCAAATTGTTTCAGTGCTGGAGTTTCTGCAAGAAAAGTTGTCCTCGTGCTTATGCCCTAGTACTCTCAGAACATACGTAGCCACCATTTCGGCTTGTCATGTTCTGACCGATGGGGTTTCTGTTGGAAAGCACCCTTTAGTTGCGCGCTTTATTCGTGGAGCTAAATGGCTGAGGAAGCCTACTAGAGCGACGGTCCCTTCTTGGGAAGGTTTAGTTGATACCCTTTTCAAACCACTAGAGTCAGCGCCTTTCAGGCTTCTGACCCTTAAGATGGTTTTTCTAATGGCCATTACTTCTCTGAAGAGAATTGGGGATTTGCAGGCTCTGTCAGTTTTCCTCTCCTGCCTGGACTTTTCCCCTAGGCTAGTCAAAGCTATTCTGCATCCTCACCCGAATTATCTTCCAAAAGTTCCATTTTTCGATCATGCATCCAGTTGTTCTCAAAGCCTTTTGTCCTCCGCCATTTACAGCTCTGGAGCAGGATACACTTATTGTGGCCAGTACGTGCTCTTCAGATTTAAGTCCATCGCACTAGCCAGTGGCATAAGACAAAGCAGCTTTTTATATGCTATGGGGCCCGTAACTGGGCGGCAGCTGCCACTAGACAAATGCTGTTACATTTGGTGAGAGACGTTATTGCCCTAGCCTTTGAGGCGCATGGTCAAACTTCTCCTCTAGAAATTAGGGTCCCTTCGACCAGGGGGCAGGTTGGTCCTCTCCGCACACATTTGTCAGATTTTATCATTTGGATGTCCATGCTACTCTAAAGAACATAATCCAGGCTTGAGAGCCCTCGAGTCAGCGTTCCAGAGTCATGTCTGAGACCACTTTGATGATTGTGCGCACACATTACACAACCCTGGGGGTCCAAACACTTTCAGTGCAGAGGCATTGGTATTCCCATTCCCAATAGCATTTTTACGCGGCATCGAGTGTAGCTTTTGAAAGGGAATGTCTCGGGTTACAACTTTTCCGCTAAAAGCGGGAATGAAATACTGCGCTCCAATGCCGCATTGTAGGAGTGACTGGACGTCCTTTCAGACAAAAACTGACCTGAGGATGTTTCTGGTTTTGCACTTCTTCAGATGGCATCACCTGACTGAGGTTACATAAGCCAAAAGTTTGGAGTGTTTGATACACACGTACTTCACAACCGGTCGAAAAAGAGACATTCTCAATAGTGTTTTCACACAGCATCTTCTTTCCACTTTTTCAGGGAACAGGGTTATAACAAAGTAACCCGAGACATTGTCCTTAATACATCCGACAACAACATATTTAAAGTCAGATGTGTGGTCTGCCTGGATTCATGTGGTGACTGGGGATGGTTTCCATGAAGACTGTCCTGTCCTCGCTTGATGCTGACAGCTGTTCTCTGGGGACCTGTCACTTCAGTTGTTTGATAGCTCAGGACTGGAATTTCCTACAGTCTACCTGAGCCTCCAGGAACAAACTGGACTTCTTTTAATTTTAATTTTAACACATCTCCTGTTATACTGAACTTCCAGTACACATTATTATGCTGAGCAATTCCTGCTCTCCGTTATCACCCAGATGAGGATGGGTCCCTGTTGAGTCTGGTTCCTCTCAAGGTTTCTTCCTATTACCATCTCAGGGAGTTTTTCCTTGCCACTGTCGCCCTCGGCTTGCTCATCAGGGACAATCTTATCATTTTGATTCATACACATTGCATACAAACTTACTTCTTTTTATTGTGTAAAGCTGCTTTGTGACAATGTCAATTGTTAAAAGCGCTATATAAATAAAATTGACTTGACTTGACATGTATAGAGGGTGAAAAAAAATGGACAGAACAGTCTCCTGAGAAGCACCAGTGCTGCAACACACAGTTTGGACATACTTGGGACAGCAGGTCAGATAGTCCCTGACCAATGGAGTGTCAATTTGCATGATCCTTAGTTTTCACCCTAGTACTGCCGGTCGAATGGTATTAAAGGCACTGGAAAAGTCAAAGAACATAATCCTAACACTAGCCCCAGGTTTATCGAGGTGGGAGTAGGTTCAGTGGAGCAGTTGTATTATGGCATCATCTTCTCCCAGGAAGGGCTGATAGGCAGACTGAAGAGGGTCAAGAGAGGACAAGGTACAGTATTTCCAGGATAAGTCTCTCAAACACCTTCTTAATATGTAATGTCAGAGTAATGGGCCTGTAGTCGTTCTGAACAGAGGGTCATGGTATTTTGAGGACAATAACAATGCAGGATGTCTTCCACAAAGCAGACACATAACATTTGCATACACATTTCCATATTTTCTTTTGATTCTGTAAAGCTGATTGGCGACAATAATAGTTGTTTAAACAACTATACTAATAAAATTTTAATGAATTAAATTGAATTGTTAAGTCAAATGTGTTGAGCAAAATTCTATTTCACAATATCATTACACACATTTTTAAAAATGCAAAAGATCCAAAAATATATTTATAGTGGAACCTTGGATTGTAAGCATAATTCGTTCAGGAAGCATGCTTGTGTGAGCAAAGCGAATTTCCCTCATGAGAAATAATGAAAACTCAGATTATTTATTCCACAATTCAAAAAAATTAATATATAAAACTAATTAATACAAAATATAAAGTAAAAATGAAACTAATTAACCTACACTTTAATTGTGAAAAAAGTAAAAAGAAATCCTGACAGATAAATTAGATTAGATTAGATTTAACTTTATTGTTACTGCACATGCAGGTACAAGGCAAAGGAATATAGTTAGCATCCAACCAGAAGTGTATTTTCACAGTTCATAATAATTTGCATATATAATTAGAATATAGTGAGGTCGATTCATTACAATGGTGCAAATGAGCAAGTGATTATAGGTGGTACAGTAAGGGAGGTATAGTACACATACCTACCATGTCACCAAACAACACAGTGACTACCTGGAGCCCTATATATAGGCCCACTGACTGATTACAAGATTGTAGACACCTGTGATGCTAATTAGTGGACACACCTTGAATTAACATGTCCCTCTGGTCACATTATTTTCAGTATTTTCTAGGGGTACCATCATTTTTGTCCAGGCCTGTTCCATGAGTTTATTTTTTTAAATAATTCTGTTGAAGCATGGTTGAAAAGCAATGTCTGACTTTCATTGGTTAACATTCATAGAATTCTTATTTATTATTACTTTTGTCAGATTAAAGTTATTTCTGTGACCATTGTGAGTTTTTCTTTCATTGACCAACAATTTTGTCCACGTGTGTATTTTTGTGTTTCAGATGTTCCAACATGTGATGGAGCACAATAGCCACTGCATCCTCTGTAGATCTGTTGGCTCTGTATGCAAACTGGTAATGGTCCAGTGTGGGTTGTATAACATCCTTGATGCACTTAATCACCAACCACTCCAAATATTTTGCAGGTATGGGTGTAAGTGCAACTGGTCTGTAATCATTTAAACAGGTAATGTTAGGTTTTTTGGGGATAGGAATTATTGTAGTTTTTTAAAAACATGCTGGTACCCATGATGTGGACAGTGACAGATTAAAGATGGTCGTGAAGACCTCTGCCAGCTCAGCTGCGCAATACTTGAGCACCCGACCCGGTACTCCATCAGATCCGGCAGCCTTGCTAGGAATGATGTTACGAAAACACTGTCTTACCTCATAACTGCTCAGGACTGGTGCAGCATCAATAGAGGGATGGCAGGGTATGGGTGAATTTCCATTGCCTCTGTCAAAGCGGGCATAAAAGTTATTCAACTCTTCCGCTAGGGTGTCACAGCTATTAAAAGAGAGTTGTGGTTCTCTTAGTACATTATCACCCTAATTCCATCCCACACCTGCCGGGACTTGGTGGAATTGTAAAAATGGGCCTCAATCCGCTGTTTGTATTGAAATTTGTCTGTTTTTATGCCCCACCTAAGTGTCGTCCTGGCAGTACAATACGCTGTCCTGTCATCAGATTTAAACGCTATATCCCTGGCTTTAATCAGCAGTTGAACCTCATGTGTCATCCAAGGTTTCTTATTGGGAAACACACGCACTTGCTTCCAGAATGTCACATTATCCACACAGTAATTGATGTAGTCTAAGACTAATGAGGTGTAGTCATTCAGAGACTCGCGTGTAATGGGTCCGTGGTCCTTGAATATGTCCCAGTCTGTGGAGGAGAAGGAGTCCTGAAGCCTAGGGATAGCACCCTCAGGCCATGATCTTACAGTCCTTACACTGAATACATCAGTTTTATTCCTTGTGGTATACTTTGTATGTAGCAAAATTGACAGATGGTCAGACAGGTCAAGATGGGAATAAACCTGTACCTTATATGCATCTGGAACATTAGTGTATACCTGATCCAATGTTTTATCTCTCCTGGTTGCACATTTCACGCTGCGATGAAATTTGTGAAGGACGGTCTTCAAGTCAGCATGATTGCCTGATGATAATTTGCATGTAAACATTATATACAGTGGAAGAGTTATGTACAAAGAGTGCAATGATTTTGATGTATGCAGTGTGAAGATATTGGATACTTAAAATAAATAGATTGTATATTTATATTGTATGCATATGCAATTGTACACAGAAAGGGTTATATACAAAAAGGTTATATACACTGAGTGCAATGAAGAAGGATATATGGCATGATAAAAATTATATGCAGAGGAGGGTTATGCACAATTAGTGCAATGGTTGTAGATGAGGAAACATATTGTATACCATGGTTATGATATTAGAGTAGAGAGGTTATATACATGTGTGCAACTTATTGGGAGTGGAATGCGGTAGGTCATTTTTATATAATATGTGCAGCAGTTATGAATGGTGCTGTCCTAAGTGTTCAGTTTATGTCCAGTAGTGAGCATTTAGGTAGTGCAAGGTAAGGTAATGTATCCAGTCAATGTGTATGTGCTCAGTGCAGGCAGAGATCAGCAAGGAAACAGGTGTGGGGAAAAAGCTGTTCCTGACCTGCTTGTTTTTGTCCGGAGGCTCCTGTAGGGCCTCCCAGAAGGCAGAAGGGCAAATAGCCTATGACCAGGGTAAGAGAAATTCTTGGCATTGTCGCAAATCAGCTTTACACAATCAAATAAATTGCATTTGTATGAAATGTGAATGTGTATGAATCAAAATGATTAGATTGTCCCTGATGAGCAAGCCTCGGGCGACGGTGACAAGGAGAAACTCACTGAGATGGTAATAGGAAGAAACCTTGAGAGGAACCAGACTGAACAGGGAACCCATCCTCATTTGGGTGAAAACGGACAGCAGGGATTGATCAGCAAAATACTGTGTAAGACTGGAAGTTGAGTATAACAGGAGATGTGTTTAAATTAAAAGGAGTCCAGTTTGTTCCTGGAGGCTCAGGTAGACTGTAGGAAATTCCAGTCATGAACTATCGAACGACTGAAGTCACAGGTCCCCAGAGAACAGCTATCTGCATCAATCGAGGACTGGACCGTCTTTGTGGAAAAGTGGAACAATCCCCAGCCACCACACGCATCCCAGGCAGACCACAAGAGGCATCCGTGTGACGAGATCTCCAACCAGAAGCAGGACTCCAGGACGAGTTAGACAGCTCCAGAGTTCAGAGGGGTCTGGATCACTGGCAGCTCAGGAGCGACATGTATAGCTTGACAGTGAGACCAGAAGAGGGAAAAGGAGAGGAGAGAGCAGAAGAGATGGAGAGATGGCAGTTAGGTACGGTCACAGTCAAACAATATATAAGGTGAATGTATATTTAGTGCAAAGTGCAAGCAGGGACTCTGGCAGGACTAACTATAACAGCATAACTAAAAGGGAGAGTCAGAAGGAAACAAAGTAATGAGGGGAAACTGAGATGAAAAGCAACCAATCACCTCACCGTAAATAAATAGGTTTTTAGCCTAGACTTAAACACTGAGACTGTGTCTGAGTCCCGAACATTAATAGGACATTAAGACTATTCCATAACTTTGGGGCTTTGTAAGAAAAAGCTCTTCCCCCTGCTGTAGTTTTAATAATATGTGGTACTGACAAGCAGCCTGCATCCTTTGATCGAAGTAGGCGTGGCGGATCATAAGACACTAGCAGTTCACTCAGATATTGCGGCGCGAAATCATTTAATGCTTTATACGTCAAAAGTAGTATCTTAAAATCGATGCGAAATTTCACAGGGAGCCAATGCAGTGTAGATAAGATAGGGTGATGTGCTCGTATCTTCTGGTTTCAGTGAGGACTCTCGCTGCTGCATTCTGTACTAACTGAAGCTTGTTTATACACCTAGTTGAACAACCAGACAGTAAGGCGTTACAATAGTCCAACCTTGAGTTGATAAAGGCATGAACTAGTTTTTCTGCATCATTTAGTGACAATATGTTTCTTATCTTGGCAATATTTCTAAGGTGAAAGAAAGCGATCCTGGTGATATTATCTACATGAGCTTCAAAAGAAAGGCTGGAATCTATAATCACACCGAGGTCTTTTACTGTTGCACTTGATGGAACAGAAAGGCCATCTAAAGTTACAGTGTGATCAGAAAGCTTACTTCTAGCTACTTGTGGTCCTATGACCAGAACTTCTGTCTTATCAGGATTAAGCAGAAGAAAATTAATTAACATCCAGTGTCTTATGTCCTGCACACACTGCTCAATTTTAGCAAGCTGGTTTTTCTCATCTGGTTTTGCTTAGAAATATAATTGTGTGTCATCAGCATAACAATGAAAACTAATACCATGTTTACAAATTATGTTGCCCAGAGGAAGCATGTAAAGGGAAAAAAGCAGTGGGCCTAAAATTGAACCCTGTGGAACACCAAAGTCCACTTGAGAACATGAGGAATGGTCACCATCTAAATCTACAAACTGATAACGATCAGTCAAATAGGATCTGAGCCACAAGAGGGCAGTTCCCTTAATTCCTACTACCTTTTCTAATCTGTGAAGGAGAATACTATGATCAATGGTGTCAAAAGCTGCACTGAGGTCCAGTAACACAAGTATAGTGATGGAACCCTGATCAGAGGCCAATAGGCGGTCGTTTACTACTTTAACATGTGCTGTCTCTGTGCTGTGATGAGGCCTAAATCCTGACGGATACAGTTTGATTATGCCATTTCTATGTAGATATGAACATAGCTGCTGTGATACTACCTTTTCCAAAATCTTGAAGATAAAGGGGAGGTTAATTAATAACTGCTAATTTAAAGGATTTGGGAACAACCTACTGCTGACTGAACAGTTAATTACTTTGAACAGGGGTTCTATTATTGCTGGTACTATCTGCTTGAGAAAATGTGTCGGTATAGGATCTAATATACAGGTTGATGATTTTGAAGAAGAGATGAGTGAAATTAGTTCTCTTGCTTCAAGAGGAGTAAAGTATTCTAACTTCTGATGTGGTGTGGTTAGTTTGTCATCTGTATCACTTAATTAGACACTGTTGCTCCCATCAGATTATAAAAAGTCAGAGATAAACACTTGCACCATGGTACAATAGTCATACTCACACCCTAAAGAGAGCAACCTGTAACCTCGAGCGAAAATGGAGAAAAAAGTTTTTAGAATCGTGTATAAAGATAGTGCAGTATGTGCAGCTATAGACAGGGTCTAAACGTGGCTAGGGCCGAGCATCTGAGCCAACTGGTAGCAAGAAACCAAAACAATCCCAGGTTCTTATTTAGTACAGTGGTTAGCCTAACAAAACCGACGATGCCTGCAGGGAGTATTCCATCACAGTTTAGAACTGAAGACTTCATGAACATCTTCAATGAAAAAATTGATAGAATCAGGAAGAAAATAATGGAAGTTCAACCTCTAACAGCATCTCATGATCCAGTCCAGTCTAAAGCTTCACAATTAGATTTTCAGTGCTTTACAGTTATAGGACAGGAAGAGCTGTATAAACCTATTACCTCAGCTAAATCAACAACATGCTTGTTGGATACAATCCCAAACAGATTTTTAAAAGAAGTGATGCATATAGCTGGAGCGCGGCTTCTAAACATTATCAACTCTTCATTATATCTAGGTCATGTCCCTAAACCTTTCAAGTTGGCAGTTATTAAGCCTCTTCTTAAAAAATCTAATTTAGACCCAAATGATATAATAAATTACTGACCAATTTCAAACCTTCCGTTTATATCAAAGATATTAGAAAAGATAGTATCAGTCCAAATATGCACATTCTTGCAGGAAAACGATATCCTCGAGGAATTTCAGTCAGGTTTCAGGCCCCATCATAGTACAGAAACTGCACTAGTTAAAATAGCAAATGACCTGTTTTTAGCTTCTGACCAAGGCTGCATCTCAATACTTGTCTTACTTGATCTTAGTGCTGCATTCGACACTATAGATCATGATATTCTCATAGATCGCTTACAAAATCACATTGTTATTCAGGGACAGGCTTTAAAATGGTTTAGATCCTACCTGTCTGATCGATTCCATTTTGTAGATCTGAATGGAGAACAGTCTGGTGTAATACCAGTGAAATATGGGGTGCCACAAGGGTCAGTTTTAGGACCTCTGCTTTTCTCAATATACTGTACATGCTTCCCTTAGGTAACATCATTAGAAGACATGGGATTAGTTTCCATTGTTATGCCGATGATACCCAGTTATACATTTCCACAAAACCAGATGAAATACACAAGTTGTTTAGACTCTAGAAGATATAAAAGATTGGATGACCAATAATTTTCTTTTACTAAATTCAGATAAGACAGAGATATTACTTATTGGACCAAAAGCAGTACACACCAGCTCTCACAATTCAGCCTGCGTTTAGAAGGATGTACTATTACCACCAGCTCGGCAGTGAAAGACCTGGGTGTAATATTAGACAGTAACTTATCCTTTGAAAATCATATTTCCTATATCACAAAACCAGCCTTTTTCCACCTTAGAAATATTGCCAAGCTTAGGAACATTTTATCTGTATCTGATGCAGAAAAGCTGGTTCATGCATTTATGTCCTCCAGACTGAACTACTGTAATGCATTACTGGGTGGCTGTCCTGCATCCTCAATAAACAAACTACAGTTAGTCCAAAATGCAGCTGCCAGGGTTCTAACTAGATCAAGAAAATCTTATCATATAACCCCAATATTATCATCCCTGCACTGGCTACCTGTTCAGTTTAGAATTAATTATAAAATATTATTACTTACGTACAAAGCTTTAAATGGTTTAGCTCCCACATACCTAGCCAGTCTTCTGATACGTTACAATCCATCACGCTCCTTAAGATCACAAAACTCTGGACTTATGGTAGTTCCCAACATATCAAAATCTACAAAAGGAGGCATATTTAGCTCTAAAACTTTGGAATAGTCTTCCACACAGACAGTGTTTGGGGCTTAGACACAGTTTCCCAATTTAAAAGTAGACTCAAGACGCATCTCTTTAATCTGGCATATGCATAATTAATTAGATTATCCATCTGGAGATCGTGCCAGCTTAAGTAGACAGAGGCCAACCATGCGAGGACCGTGAGGCATCCAGAGAAGGACCTGCTCCAGCTGGATTCTGCTTCACGATGGTTTGGAGCTACACATGCTGCTCCTGTGCTCCCAGTGATCCAGACCCCCATCTGCCCTCTGCACCTGCTGACTCATCCCTGTGCTGAACAGGATTCCATGTTAATTTAAATAACTTCTGTTATACTGAACTTTCAGCTGCATAACACACATGATGTTATACAATTTCTGTTATCCATTCACCCAAATGAGGATGAGTTTCCTGTTGAGTCTGGTTCCTCTCAAGGTTTCTTCCTATTGCCATCTCAGGGAGTTTTTTCTTGCCACTGTCGCCGGCTTGCTCATCAAGGACAATCTCATTCGCTAGACACATTTTTTTTTTTACACACACACTTTCTTAAATTTTCTTTTCATTTTCTTTTCATTTCTGTGAAGCTGCTTTGAGACAATGAAAATTGTTAAAAGCGTTATGGAAAAAATATCTAATTGAATTGAATTTGGTAGTGAAGCTCCTACAATGCGTTGGGCAGGTTTCACCACCCTCTGCAGTGCTTTCCAGTCCGACACAGTGCAGTTTCCATACCAGACTGTGATACAGCTGGTCAGGGTGCTCTCGGTGGTGCAACGATAGAATTTCAACAAGATCTTTGAAGAGAGGTAGTTGTTCTTCAGGGCCCTCAGGAAGAAGAGTCGCTGGTGAGCCTTTTTGACCAGACTGGAGCTGGTTGTGGTCCAGGAGAGATCCTCAGAGATGTGGATACCCAGAAATTTGAAGCTGGTGACACGGTCTACCCCCTCTCTACTGATGTGAATGAGTGTGTGTGTCACCTTTCTCCTTCCTGAAGTCAACTGTGAGCTCCTTGGTCTTCTTGGTGTTGAGCAGCAGGTTGTTGTCAGCACACCACGCAGCTAGACAGTCCACCTCGTCTATATAAGCTGGCTCACCGTTGTCTATGATGAGTCCAATCGCCGTGGTTAGTGCCCTACCATTAGCTAGGAAAATACTGGGTAAAGAGAGCCGATGCGGCATTAGCTTTAGCTTAGCTCTTAGCCCGCTGCTGCAAACTTGATAATTGTGTTGGATTCATGTATAGGCTTGCAGCCGTGGGTGAAGATAGAGTAGAGAAAAAGATTCAGCACACAGCCTTGTGGTACTGTGCCAGGAATGAGGATCGAAGAGCAGTGGTGATCTGCTGAGACATGCTCAGGCCTGTTGGTCAGAAAGTCCAGAAGCCAGTTGCATAGAGATGTGTTAATGCCCTTGTCCCTGAGTTTAGTGACTACACTAAATGCTGAATTAAAATGGAGGAAAAGCATTCTGGCATAGGTGTCTTTATTGTCCACATGAGGGAGAACTGACTGCAAACTGTGGAAACTGAGTGCTCCATGCTCCTGTTCTGACAGTAGGCAAATTGGTGGGGGGTCCAAGGTGGCAGGAAGATAGGTTTTGAGGTGTGCCAGGACCAGCTGCTCAAAGCATTGGTGATGACGAGGGTGAGCGCTACTGGGCAGTAGTCATTAAGGCACGTTGCAGTGGAGTGTTTCGGTACTGACACAATGGCAGTGGTCTTAAGACAGAAAGGCACAATAGCTTGGGCTAGAGAAAGGTTGAATAAGTCCATTAGAACCCCTGCCAGTTCTCCAACAAATGCTCTGAGGACACATCCGGAGAAACCGTCAGACTCTGCAGCTTTCCGTGTAAAGATCCAGCTCAGAACTGTGCTGACATCATTGTTAGAGAGTGTGAGTGGTTGGTAGCTTGTAGGGAGCTCTCATTTGATATCCCTTTTAATGCGAGCATAGAAGTGGTTTAGCTCATTGAGAAAGGAGATACCAGTGAACGGGGTTGATGAGCCTGTAGTTGCTGATTGAATACATCGCCACATCTGCTTGGCTCCAAATCTGATTCGAGTTGAAGGAGGGTTCTTCGATCACTTCTTCTGTGCATGGCCAGATCTAAAGGCAGCATTGTGAGCCTTCAGTAAGAGGCAGACCCCTTTGTTCATCCATGGCTTCTGATTTGAGTACATGGTGACCTTTTTCTGGGTGGTGACACTGTCTGTCGTAGTGTTGATATAGTCCAGGAATATCCAATGGGAACCACAGGTGGCCTGCATAGCAAACATGCTCCAGTCAGTGTGTTGAAACCTGTCCTGAAGTTCAGAGTCAGCCCCCACAGGCCATTGATTGTCTTTACTGTTGGTGCCAAGCGGTGGATGAGTGGTAAATATGCGGGGGAGAGAAACAAAGATAGGTGATCTGATTGTCCCAGGTGGTGGAGGACGTAGCCTTCTAAGCTCCAGGTATGTTGGTGTAAAAATGTTTTTGCACCAACAAATTACACCAATTTATTTCCTCTGGTGTGGAAGGAAACATGCTGGTAAAATCTAGAGAGCATTGTTTTAAAGTTGAAGTGGTTAAAGACACCCGCAACAATAAAAGCAGCATCTGGATGCATTGACTGTTATGCACTAATGGCTGCATGTAGTTCTTTCACTGTAAGCTTGGTATTAGCATCAGGTGGAATGTATACAACAGTAACATTGGTTGAAGTAAATTCTCTGGGTAGATAAATGGGTCTACACTTAACCATGAAAAATTCCAAACGAGGTGAGCAATGTCTCTTAGTGATAAGAAAGTCTGTACACCAACCTCTGTTTACATAATTGCACAGCTCTCTTACCAGAGTCATCTGCTGTCCTCTCTGCTCGGAAAACGTAGCGTTCAGCTAGCTCAATATCCGGTATGCCACTGTTTAACCATGTTTCCGTGAAAATCATGATGTTAGTCCATAATCTTTTTTTTTCTGGAGATGTGCAGTTATAGCTTGTCCATTTTGTTGATTAGTGACCTAACATTAGCTGGGAAAATACTGGGTAAAGAGCACCAATGCGGCATTAGCTTTAGCTTAGCACTGTTTACCGTCTCAAAGAAGACATATTCAGCAAACACTGAACGTAAAAGTAAACACTGCTCTTCTGTCCAATTTGGTTTTCTTTTACTTTCTTCCATCTCTCTTGGATTGTTGGCTACATACCATTCAAAAGTGTATGTTAGTGTAAATAAACTGTCCTCCAATCATGTAAATTTTGCTCCCATCAATTAAAATGGATTACAAGTAATAAAATCAGTATGGTAAATAAATGTAAGAACTTAAATATAGTAAATTATAGAAATTGGTTGCTTCAAAGTCGACACATTTTTAACATTTGGCTGTTTTAATTAACTTTAAGATATTTACCCTATAACGGAAACTTTGCATAAAGTAGCCTGTAGTCATGATAATAGAATGAATAAAAGAAATTGTATAATTATATATTTTATTTTCACAAAGAGCCCATTTTAAGACCTTTTACAGATTTTTTGTCAACCTATCACAGTCCTTGAATTGCTGCATCATCCCTAGCAACGGGGTCAAGCACACTCCCTCACTAAGATAAAGGGTTTTGTACTTTCCTTACTCAGAGTTGCTCTGAGAAGTTTCCTAAATCACTTTTAATCTAAAACTCCCAGCTAGGACCTTTTTTTAGGGGCTCACTGAGAGAATTTTAAGAAGGCTTGAATATGGGCCCTAATGCGATAAGGCCTCTTTTGCTTTCAGATGTTAGTTTTAAAGGAGCCTTCAAGCCCTGAGGATCATGTCCATTTATAAAGATAAGGCATGATGTAGTGCTTTTCCTCACTTTTCTAAAACTATATTATATTAGTTTTTGTAAAAGTAATATCTTCTAGAATGTGTTTTTCCTTTTCTTCTGCTTTATCCCAGGGGTACTCACAGCAAAGATGTATACACTTTTATTTAAGTTGCATATGAACACAGAACAACAGTAAACTTAACAGCAACAGCAAAATATATCAGATGGTAGTTCAGGCAAGAATAAATGCAAGGCCTATATATTAATAATAGATAGATAGATAGATAGATAGATAGATAGATAGATAGATAGATAGATAGATAGATGACTTTATTAATCTCAAAGGATAATTATTTCGTTATAGCAGACAGTTGACATAATATACAACACGTGAGCAGCAATGAGAGAGGAGGGGGGGAGTTTACAATTACAGTGCATTAATGAACACTTTTAACAGTTTAAGTTGCATTAAAGAGGTAGAACAATGCTATCAAATAATATGAAAATACTGCTTCTATGTACATGTGCGTGATGATTGTATATGCAGGTACAGTGGAACTTTGGATTACGAGCATACTTGGTTCTGGAAGCATGCTCATACAGTATATAAAAAGCAAATTTTCCACATAAGAAATTATGAAAACTCAGATTATTTGTTCCACAACCCAAAAAATTATATATATATATATGTATATATATATGTATATATATATATATATATATATATATATATATATATATATATATATATAATTAATACAAATTATAAAGTAAAAATAAAACAAATTAACCTACACTTAGCCTTTAAAAAAAGTAAAAAATAAATCCCGACAAATAAATGTTCCCGTTAGAGTTTGTTGTGCGCACACACTGTGTGTGTGTGTACGTGTGTGAAACTAAAGTAAAACGATAGGAGGAATGACTCACTGAATGAATCACTGCTGGCTTAGTTGTGATCACATTACTCTCGGCATCAAAACAAGAAGTGCATGTGAGCCACATGATAGTCGGTACTGGTAAACGAAGGCACTCTCGTTTATCAAGTCAAATGTTATTAAAACATTTTGCTCATCTTGTGGAATGCTCGCAGACCGGGTCACTTATAATCCGAAGTTTCAATGTAATTCAATGACTGTGTGATGTCCGTGTGGCTGGCGGAAGGAGCAGAGGGGGCAGTTGGGGACCCTTTACTAAACCTGTTGAAGAAAAGGTTCATCTCATTAGGTCTCTCTGTCTGTCCATCCTCATACCAGTCCACACATCTCTCATGCACACAGCCTGTTGGGAATATTTCATTTTTAGTGTGTTTCATGATATTCTGTGTGCATGAGAACAGAGTGTTTTCTTTCTTTGACCTCGACATGCTGTGCTATCAGCAAGCACATTTCTTAGTATAATCTATGTTCAGGGTCGTAAAACCATTGGAGGCTCATAATTGTAGAACTGTTCCCAAGCTTCTGTTCTTCTCCATGTTATCTTTTAAAAACATTCCAAACCAGATGTAACCGCTCATTCACCTTAATTTTGTTGCTTTTTGTGTTTGTGTGTGCATATATATATATATATACATCTGTCTTCCACAACAAACTTTGAACCTCTCACTGAGCACTGACTTGTGTGTTTCATTGGGGGGTTCCCTGGCCAGACAGGACAAGCAGAATACAGGCTGAGCACTGAGTAGACCAAAGGGGGTCTACCAAAATTCAAGAAATCCTTATAATCTGTGGGCTCTGTCCGGGATAACTCTAATCAGGTGAGTGCTGCTTTTGTTTTTTCTCTATAAGGATAGAGCAAGCACTATCCCTGTTTTTTGGTATCTGGACCATGTATGGGGGAGGATTGTCTTGTGGTTTTTACGCCTGTTTAGCGCATGCTCGCTTCTGAAAAGTTCCTTAAACTAAAGCATAGTGTGGAAGCTGTATTCTGTTGCCCGCTCTTTGTTGAGTCTTTGTAGAGCACTTTTGTTGTCTTTGTTGAAGTATTGTTTGTTGTTTGTTGAAGATATTGGTTCATTCTGTCGCAGGTTAATTTACATTTATAAAATGGGTAATAAGACCACAACTACTTATCCGACATCATTTTGTGAGCTGCCCACCTGTGCCTGTCTCCCCCGTACCCACAAACGCGTGCTCACAAGCGAGCTGCTCCATCGCTGAGGAAGCGAGGGGAGCCTCGCTGGAAGGGTGTTCCTCAGGAAAGGGAAAGACTCCCAAGAGGATGTTGGGATGAACTCCTGACAGCCCTCTTTCGGATGATCCCGAGGATACTGATGGTGAGGATGATGATAACCCGGGCGATGAAGGTCCAGATGAGAGGTCTCCCCCCAAGCCTAAAGGCTTCCAGGCATTGTCAGCTCGTGTGTGCAGATTATCGCTTTATTTTGCAATCGGTTTTGGGAGATGGGTACAATAAGGCTGAATTGATAACAACGGTATAATATTTAGACCCTGAAACAGACAAATGGGCTGTAGTAGAAATATTTAAGACACAGATGGGGGACGATGATGAAAAATAGAAGGAATATGACTTTCTTCGGCCCTTAACCCTATCTGCTCCAGGGGCGCTGCATCATGGCTGACCCTGCGCTCTAACCCCAGTTACACTGGGATATGCGAAGAAAGAATTATGTATATATACATATACATAATATGTATATGTGACAAATAAAGGCTTAACTTATTTTAACTTCAAACTTGGAAAAAAGCCATTAGCTAACTACAGGGGACACTACAGGGGATCAACTCTGGAATCACTTTTTAATTCTTGTGACTGATGGCTTTGCAGGTCACGCAACAATTGCTCAAATCAACTATGTGGTTGATAACCTTAAATGAAAAACCACAAATATATATATATATATATATATATATATATATATATATATATATATATATATATATTTCTGATGTGGTAATTCAGTCACAGACGGTGCTTGTACATTGAGTCTGTACCTTTGTTCCATTAGTGACTGTGAGGTGATGCATACAGTGATGTCACACTCTGACTCTGGACACACAGTAAATGCTGTTCTTAGAGAGTCTTCTGGATTCTCAAAATGAATAATCAAGTTGCCAGCAATTAACACTTTGTCTACAGAAATGACCAGGTTTGAGAAAAAAATCTGCAAATTAACAGAGAAATGGCCCTGAGGGTCTGTAAATGATAATTAGTGGGATTGACTGGGCAGACTTTATAATTCTAGCTACATGTGTTGTGTTACTATAGAGAACTTCAAACGCATTAAATTTAAAACTGTGTTTTTGTACGAGAGACAGATTATCATTATAAATAACTGCGACTCCTCCTCCTCTACCAGTTAGCCGAGGCTGGTGTATGTAGCTGTATCCAGGAGGACTAGCTTCATTTAGAGCTACATACTCGTCCTGTTTAATCCAGGTTTCTGTTAAACATAAGATATCAAACTCCTGATCTGTGATAATTTCATTAACAATAACTGCTTTAGATGCGAGAGATCTAATATTTAACAGTCCTAGCTTCAGATCAGAGGTGCCGGCTGCGCATTCAGTGTGATCTGAGTTTGTGGTATCTATGTTAATTAAATTACTAAAACAGACTTTCTGAGTCTTTCTAAATTTATGTTTAGCTCGGGGAACAGACACAGTCTCAATATGATGAACCCTGAGTGACGACTCTCTGCAGCTAGCAGACGGTTGGTTTAGCCTGTCTGTCTGCTCCCTGGCCTGGGCTCTGGATTGTCACCGATTAACTAGGCCTCTTCTGAGACTATGTGCTATACTGCAAGAAACAATTAACAATGGTCATTGACACTAAGCAGCTTTACAAAAGAAAATAAATATGAAAATGAGCTTGAAAAATGTCAGGAAATATGTGTAAATTAAATTTACCAGAGGAGTCCCTGGTTAACAAAGCGAAGGCGACAGTGCTGAGGGAAAAACTCCCTGAGATGGCGATAGGAAGAAACCTTGAGAGGAACCAGACTTAACAGGGAACCCATCCTCATCTGGGTGATAACGGAGAGCAGGGATTGATCTGCACTCATACTGTGTGTTAGGAGGCTGGAAGTTCAGTATAACAGGAGACGTGTTTAAGTTCATATGGAGTCCAGTTTGTTATTGGAGGCTCAGGTAGATTGTAGGAAACTCTTGAGTCGTCAGAGAACAGCTGTCTGTATCAGCCGAGGACAGGACCGGCTTCATCCCCAGTCACCTCACACATCCCAGACAGACCACACGGGTTATCCCAACAAGATCTTCAACCAGAAGTGGGACACCAGGACGAGTCAGACAGTTCCAGAAGGCACAGGGGGTCTGGATCACTGGCAGCTCAGGAGCAGCCTTACTAGCGTAGGAGGTAGTACATGACAGCAGAGTTCTGTGTACTGTTTATGCACACTAAATGAATGCAGTAGAACATAGCAGAAGTACGATCATATAAACCCTTTACTTGTGTATTAATTAATTAAATATGATTAGAAGGATTTTTGTTCCTTTTTTCAGGCCATTACAAAAATAGTGGTCCAGTAAAACTCTGATGGCCACTGAGGGAAGGAAGTTATGTTGGGCTATGCTGCTCACAGGAATGCTCTAATAGTGATTTGTGTGCAGTTTAAGGCAGCAATTAATCTGGGAAATCTTAATATAAATGTGCAGGTTTGTTGCTTTCAACTCAATCTGCTCTGGAGTAGGTTAGATGTGTGGAGTAATGAGTTGCCATGATGATTTAACCTGCTTAAAAGCCACTTAGCTTCATTGATGATAGAGATCAGCCAGCGTTTTATCCAGAGTCCGCTCACTAACCCTCCAGTCATGCTTTGTGGTTACCTCCTTCAGGGTCAACATGGAGCAGGATTATCAGAAAATCATTATAGAACATTGTTATAGAACATGTATGGTATTTGGCAGATGCCCTTTTCCAGAGTGACTTACATTTTATATCTGAGTATTTGATGGTTAAGAGCCCAACAGTGCTGGAGTTTAAACCTAGGACCCTGCAATCAGTAGGCATCCTTACCCACTGAGCGTTCCTTGCTCCTGAGGTAGAGGAGGAGGTAGAGGTAACCAGTTACAGCTCTATATTTGCAATGTTCAATTAGAAAAATAAAACTACTATCTCATTCCTGCAGTTTGACTGTTTAAATGCATAAGCTACAATTTTTTTTACAATATCAGCTGGTGTTATTGTTTTGCTGTGACAGATAATGGAACGCTTCATCACATAATTATCAGTTCAGAGAAAATATTCAGGAGACTTATTATAAACCATTTAAATGGATTGTTGTATATTATTATTATTATTATTATTATTATTATGGCATTATCATTACTCCATTCTCAGCATTAATGTCTCCTGGAATTGCCCTGGCAGCTTGCTCTCAGCAGATAAGCAGCAACAATCAGCAATAATCTCCTGCTGCATTTAATGGAAATATTACTTATTTTAAAATGGCTAAATCATCTGTACTGTCATTCTGAGAGGAATGAAGCTGAGAAAATGTTGGTTCATCCAATGGACATAGTGTCTATGATGTCTGATGCTGAAAAGAGCAAATATCCCATCACAGATGATTTTGAATGTGGTGCAGTGTTGTCACGAGCTAGCCAGGCTCATGGGTCTAAATCCATTTCGGAGTTCTTCCCTACGCGTTCCGCTCTCAATCACAGCACACCTGTATCGAATCAAGCAATCAACCCTTGGCTTTATAAGCACACTGAGTGTGTCACTCAGCGCCGCAATGTCTCGCTCGTGTGCCCTGTGCTTTCCTTGCTAATCTAGTTCGTCGTATTCTTTCTTGTTGCCGACCCCTGCTTACCCTCTCTGGAATTATTCTTTCGTCTTCGCCCCTGGTTACCTCGCTCGTTTTTGGATTGATCATCGTGTTTGACCCTGACTGTGTTTTTGGATTTCGATTTCAGCTATCGCCCCCGGATTTGTTTGTGCTCACAGCTGCACCTCCGTTCAGCGGCACTCACCTCGGATCCAAGCCAACTCTTCGGCGTCCCACACTTCTGCCTTCCCGGTACAACGGTCACGCCATTCACCAGCCTCTGGCACCACAGCAAAGGCAGAACAAAAGACTCGGACATTCTGCGAAACAGCGCAGAGGAAAGAAAAAATAATAAATCGCCGGGACCATCTCCGAGGATACTCTCGCACGCGCTACTTCCGGGTTCGCGGAGGATTCCCCGACGTCATCACCACGTGCACTCATTGCATTCTAGGACATTCCCCTGCTGGACCGTTTACACACACACACACACACACGCACGAACACACACACACACACACACACACACACACACACACACACACACACAAATAAACACACAAACACACACACACACATAAACACACATACATACATACATACATACATACATACATACATATACACACACACACTGCTCTTCCAGCCTTTGTCCATTTTACCCTGGTGCATAAATAAAAGGCTATTCTAAAGAATCTAATTCTGCTATTGGGTCGTTTCTCTGTCCACGTCCACCCCTGACAGTACACTGCGGATATGTCAGACCCAGCCCTATGACGGAAATCCTGGTACCTGCTGCTCATTTTTATCACTATGTTCTCTGTTGCTCGAACTCCAGCCTTCGACCTTCCCTACTGAACGCTCCAAAGTGGCGTATATCATTACCCTCCTCATAGGGAGAGCCCGCGAATGGGGAACTGCTGTCTGGGACGCTAACAACCCTTGCTGTGCCACCTTCGACTCTTTCACTGAGGAGATGAGGAGAGTGTTCGACCGCTCCCATGTTGGGAGGGAGGCTGCCAGAAAACTACTGGAACTTCGTCAGGATCCCCGGTCTGCCTATGACTATGCCATTGAGTTCCGAACCCTGGCGGCTGCCACTCAGTGGGACGCCCAGGCCCTGTATGACACCTTCATGAACGGGCTCTCTGAGTCGGTCAAGGACCAGCTAACTTCCCAGCTGCTCCCCGAAGACTTGAACGCTCTGATGGACCTTGCGGGCCGGATAGACTCGCGCCTTAGAGAACGGTATCGCCTCTCGAACCAACCCCGCCTCCAAGCCAGCTCCTCTTCCGCTCCGGTCAGGCCAGCCAGCCCCCCGGCTGAACCAATGCAGGTCGGACGCACCCGGATCTCACCGGAGGAGCGACAGCGACGGGTTCAGGCCGGAGGATGCCTTTACTGTGGCTAGGTCAGACATTTGCGGTTACAGTGCCTGTTAAAAGCCAAACCCCCCCAGTGAACCTAGGCACACTGGAGAGGGGTGCCCAAGAGCTGCTGCCTAGAGGTCGTCCCGTCCTTCCTGTCACACTTCTTCTCCGGAGTCAGTTCCATGTGGTCCAGGCCCTCGTTGATTCTGGATCCGACCAGAACATGATCAGTGCCACAAAAGTCAAGGAACTGCACATTCCTACTGTCCCCTTGAATGCTCCATTATCTGTCCACGCTCTGGATGGAACCCCGCTCCCGCCTATCACCCATCGAACCATTTCGATTACTCTGAGGACCTCGGGCAATCACACAGAAGAGATTTCCTTCCTCATCATGCACCAAGCTCAGTCTCAGTTGGTTCTCGGGCGCCCATGGCTTACCCGCCACAACCCACACATAGACTGGCGAAATAACACCATCCTGGGATGGAGCTCTCTCTGCCTGGCCTCCTGCTTGAAGTCTGCTCTCTGCCCTACCCTCGCCTCAGCAGCCAGTAATGAGTTCCCGGATCTCTCTGGGGTTCCACACGATTATATTGACCTCAAGGCCGTGTTCAGCAAGTCTCGGGCCATTTCTCTCCCTCCTCATCGTCCCTACGATTGTGGAATCGACCTTCTACCCGGCACAGCTCCACCCCGAGGACGCCTCTTTTCACTCTCTCCCCAGGAAAGGGAAGTCATGGATAAGTACATTTTGGAGGGATTAGCCGCGAGCAACATAAGGCCGTCATCATCACCCGCTGGGGCAGGCTTCTTCTTCGTGGCCAAAAAAGACGGTACCCTACGTCCCTGCATTGATTACAGAGGGTTGAATGACATTACCATCAAGAACCGCTATCCTCAGCCCCTGATGTCCACTGCCTTCGACCTCCTGCAGGGGGCCCAAGTTTTTACGAAACTGGATCTGCGTTGTGCTTATCAGTTGGTCAGAATCAGGGAAGGAGATGAGTGGACGACTGCATTCAATACTCCATCAGGCCACTACGAGTATCTGGTCATGCCCTTCGGGTTGGCCAACTCCCCAGGTGTGTTTCAAGCCCTCGTCAACGACGTCCTCAGGGATTTTATCAACATATTCGTCTTTGTATACCTAGATGACATCCTCATCTTCTCGCGCTCCATCAACGAACATAAGAGGCATGTACGCCAGGTACTTCAGAGGCTCCTCGAGAATCAGCTCTATGTAAAAGCTGAGAAGTGTGAGTTCCACAGTAGCACAGTCTCCTTCCTGGGCTTTATTGTAGCCCCGTCCAAGATTCAGATGGACCCTGTCAAGCTGAAAGCCGTCACAGACTGGCCTGTCCCAACAACCCGTAAGGAGCTTCAACGCTTCCTGGGTTTCGCCAATTTTTACAGGCGGTTCATCTGCTACTATAGCTTGGTGGCTGCCCCGCTAATCTCCCTGACATCATCCAAGACTCCGTTCATGTGGTCAGAACAGGCGGCCAGGACCTTCCTTGACCTAAAGAGGCGTTTCACCTCAGCCCCTATCCTTCTTCAGCCAGACCCTTCTCTTCAATTTGTGGCCGAAGTAGATGCCTCAGACACCGGAGTTGGAGCAATCTTATCACAAAGATTTCCTAAGGATGATAAGCTGCACCCATGTTGCTTCTTCTCCCATCGACTCTCTTCCACTGAGAGAAATTATGACATCGGTGACCGAGAATTACTGGCGGTCAAGCTCGCTCTGGAGGAATGGAGGCATTGGCTTGAGGGTTCCAAAACCCCTTTTCTGGTCTGGACGGATCACAAGAACCTGGAGTACCTCTGGACGGCCAAACGGCTGAACTCCCGGCAAGCGAGGTGGTCTCTGTTCTTCTCACGCTTTAATTTCTCCCTGTCTTATCGCCCGGGGTCTAAAAACGCCAAACCAGATGCTCTCTCTCTCGGCAGTTCTCTACAGCCCATGATCCAGCACCTGACGCCACAATCTTACCGCCCCAATGCCTGGTAGGAGCGGCCTTACTGGAGGTTGAGTCATGGGTCAAACATGCTCTTCATCAGGAACCCAGTCCCCCTGGGGTACCGCCAGGCAGACTCTTCATCCCTGAAGCAGAACGATCCCACGTGCTACAGTGGGAACATATCTCCAGACTAGCCTGCCACCCGGGCACCTCACGGATGTTAGCCCTGGTCCAGCAGCGCTTTTGGTGGCCTACCATAAGAGAAGACACACGCCGCTTCGTGAGTGCATATGACTCTTGTGCCAGGAAGACAACTAGCAAAAAAAAAACCCGCCGGTTCCCTTAGACCTCTCCCAATCCCTCACAGGCCCTGGTCCCACATCGCCGTTGACTTTGTCACCAGACTCCCTGACTCAGAGGGTAATACTTGCATTCTCACGGTGGTCGATCGCTTCTCCAAGGCTGCCCACTTCGTCCCCTTATCTGGCCTTCCTACAGCTAAGGAAACCGCCGAACTCTTAATCACCCACGTTTTCCGGCTGCATGGGCTGACAACGGACATCATATCAGACCGGGGTCCCCAATTCACCGCCCAGTTCTGGTCCGCCTTCTGTAAGCTAATCGGAGCTACCTCCAGCCTATCCTCGGGTTACCAACCGCAGACAAACGACCAAGCGGAGAGGACCAATCAAGTCCTAGAGACGGCCATCCGGTGCATGACCTCTAAGGACGCCCATTCCTGGAGCCGGACGCTTCCATGGATTGAGTATGCCCACAATTCCCTGCCCACATCGGCCACGGATCTCTCCCCCTTCCAATGTTGCCTCGGTTACCAGCCTCCGCTGTTTCCCTCTCAGGAGACAAAAGGCTCAGTCCTTTCTGCCCGAGCTTTCATTCGTCGTTGCAGAAGGACATGGCTGAATGCGAGGTCTAGGATCCGTCGAGCCGTTTCGGCCTTTAAGCAACAAGCCGACCGACGCCGCTCCAGGGAACCGATATACCGCGTGGGCCAAAGAGTCATGTTGTCCTCTCGCTATGGTCCCCTCAAGACGACCTCCCGCAAGCTATCTCCCAGGTTTATTGGTCCATTCACTATCACCAAGATCATCAACCCCTGTACTGTTAGACTTCTCCTGCCGTCTACCATGCGCCGAGTAAATCCTCCTTCCATGTCTCCCAAATAAAACCTCTGGTCTCTTGCCCACTGAGTCCACCCACCTGTCCAGCTCCTCTTCCCCGACTTATCGACGGAAGTAAAGCCTTTACGGTGCATAAGCTTTTGAAGGCCCGACGCCGAGGCAGAGGCCTCCAATATCTGGTAGACTGGGAAGGTTATGGCCCAGAGGAAAGAAGCTAAATTCCTTCTAGATTCATTTTGGACCCGGCCCTTATTGCTGACTTCCACCGGCGACACGCCAACGCACCGGCCAGAATGCCAGGTGACGTCCCTAGGAGGGGAGGTACTGTCACGAGCTAGCCAGACTCATGGGTCTAAATCCATTTCGGAGTTCTTCCCTACTCGCTCCGCTCTCAATCACAGCACACCTGTATCGAATCAAGCAATCAACCCTTGGCTTTATAGGCACACCGAGTGTGTCACTCAGCGCCGCAGTGTCTCGCTCGTGTGCCCCGTGCTTTCCTTGCTAATCTAGCTCATCGTATTCTTTCTCGTTGCCAACCCCTGCTTACCCTCTTCGCCCCTGGTTACCTCGCTCGTTTTTGGATTGATCATCGTGTATGACCCTGACTGTGTTTTTGGATTTCGATTTTAGCTATCGCCCCCGGATTTGTTTGTGCTCACAGCTGCACCTCCGTTCAGCGTCACTCACCTCGGATCCAAGCCAACTCTTCGGCGTCCCACACTTCTGCCTTCCCGGTACAACGCCATTCACCAGCCTCCGGCACCCCAGCAAAGGCAGAACAAAAGACTCGGACATCCGCTCTCAGTTCACGCAGCGAAACAGCGCAGAGGAAAGAAAAAATAATAAATCGCCGGGACCATCTCCGAGGATACTCTTGCACGCGCTACTTCCGGGTTCGCGGAGGATCCCCCGACGTCATCACCGCGTGCACTCATTGCATTCTAGGACATTCTGGACCGTTTACACACACACACACACACGCACGAACACACACACACATACAAATAAATAAACACACATACATACATACATGCATATATACACACACACACACACACACTCTGCTCTTCCAGCCTTTGTCCATTTTACCCTGGTGCATAAATAAAAGGCTATTCTAAAGAATCTAATTCTGGTATTGGGTCGTTTCTCTGTCCACGTCCGCCCCTGACAAGTGTTAAGAGTTAAGAAACATGAAATGATGAATCTGAACAAGGTGATGAACACATATCATATCAGATGAACATATCTGATGTTTTTCAGATTATTTGAGTCATTTTCGTACAATGTCCTAGATCAGATCTACAGAGGGGCCTAAAGGGACACTTTAATGTGAAGAATATACGCCTCTCTTGTGGTCACATGATAACATCAAGAATGATGACTACTGACAGGAAACAGAATACTACACACTGCTGCCATACTTTATGTCAAGTTTTTAAAAAGGCCATAGATAACAACTGTTGGAGTAGGTACACACTTTTTCGCCCCTCTGTATATCTTATATCTGATGTGTGGTCATGTGACTTGAATGAGATAGGGCAGATCATAATTCACTTGACTTTGTGCCTCTATGTGTCTGTAGGGCGTGACATCACCATAGCGATTTCGTAGCATCGCTAGTAACAGGCGCTAGTAACAGAGCAAAAACTGGTATTAAGGTGCTTGTAATATGAACGCAGCGTAGATCAGGTAAGAGGGCTGTACATGGCACACAGTCAGCTCTCACTGCTTAGCATGTATACACACCTTTACACTCTCTCTCCTCTACCATCATTTCACAGTCGTTCACTGAATAACAACACGCACTCGCTGAGCTCTCAAAGGTGTCATCATTCACCCATCAGTGCACTCATTCTCCTTTAGCCCTCCTGTTCACAAACACCACTGAACCATCACATTGTCCTGTTCCAAGGTCCTCATAGCAAACATGCAACCATCTGAGCATAACATGTCAGACCTTTAACGGTACTTCTGGATAACCGGTCGGACCAGTTATGTAATTGGCTGCTCAGTAGGTGTGTGTAAACTGTAGGAAAATAAATAAACAAAATAAGTCATACGATTTTATATGACTAATAATTTTGGACCTTATTTTTTTGCAGATTTCATTGTATCACCTGTAACTTTATTATTCACTCATTAAATATTTTCTATCCTTATCTTTTTGTATATTTTTTACTTTTAGGCAGAGACACAGCACCATTATTTCAGCTCTAAAGGACGTTGATGACTTGTTTCAGTCTTTAATGAACTTTATTCTGTTTAAAGTGTCTTTTTTATTCAGAAATAAGAACAGGTTTTACTAAAAGATACTGTTTTACTGTCACTTCACTCAAAAGTAGCAAATAGCTTTAGTATGTATGAGAGAGAGAGAGAGAGAGAGAGAGTTTTGAGGTTTTAAACTCACATTATTGTAGCAAAATTAAAGAAGGGACTATTTTACAGTTTATATACAAATGCATATATACACACATACATACACACATACATACATACACACATACATACATACACACACAGAGAGAGAAGGAGAGAGAAAAGTTTATATGTATATATATACATACATATATATCTATACACACACATACACACACACACATATATATATATATATTCATATACACATACATACACATACATATACACATACACACACACACGTACACACATGTACACATTCACAATATACATACACATGCATATTATTACACACAAACACGCACACGCACACATGCACCCATACACAATATATTATTAACATATGTATACATACATTCACACACACATACATACACAAGTATTATCACTTTTTTTTTTACACAATTCTTTTCAATTTTTTTGATCCATTTATTTACAACTCTGTTTATAGTTTGTTCAGTTATCGTCCCTCCCCTTTAGTCACAGTGGGCTTTTTGTTTTTTCTCTTCGCCACTTTGGCTTTTTTTAAGAGCTCTTTCACTATGCGTTCTTTTTTACTATCAGGTATCTGTAGGTGGTTGAGGTGCTCTAGGAAGCGGTTTGCCTGTTCTTCAATGTCTGTGTCTCTGTGTGTGTGTGTGTGTGTGTGTGTGTGTGTGTGTGTGTGTGTGTGTGTGTGTGTGTGCTGTGCTGCACCCTGCTCCCTCACTGTTCTGTGCTGCTGCACTCAGAGTTTGACTGCGTGTTTTCCTTTTGATGATGGGTTCTGTGCTGGGTTCTGTGATGGGTTCTGTGCTGGGTTCTGTGGTGGGTTCTGTGCTGGGTTCTGTGCTGGGTTCTGTGGTGGGTCTCTCTTCTCTTTTTTTGCTGAGTATAACTGTGATCTTGTCTTTTGGGGTCTGTGTGTCTTTCGCTGTCGGTAGTGGTGTGCTATTTTTTTGCGCCTGTATGTCTCCATTGAGGACATTGAGGGCGGAGTCTGCGTTTGAGGCGGGGTCACTGTCTGCGTTGGGTACTGTACTGGTGTTGCTTACAGTAGTGTCGGTGTTGTCATCTGCTCCCGGAGCGGTGTGAGTCTCTGTGGTGGTGCTGTGTTCAGGGCTGACCTGTTCGAGTCGCGGCTGCGGTGTGTCGCTGCGGTTCTCTGTGAGCTCCGCCTCCCCGTTGTTCTCCCAAGCTGGCTGTCCTCGCGCCACTGCCGCTGTATCCCGGCTGCACGGCTCCGTGTGGACAGCTCAGCCTCTTGTGTCACCGCACTCAAAACACCTGAGCGGCTCCGTGGTGGCGAAGACGGTGTAGCCGCTGTCCCCCTCTTTACATTTAAAGTTAACGTTCAGTGTCTGATCTTCATTGTTTAAAATCATAAGCACTTGCCTGCAGAAGGACAGGATGTGCCGCATGTTGGAGCTCTCACACCCGAGCGGGATCGCTCTCATGGGGCTGACCAACTTCCCGAAACGGGCAGCTCCTTCAGTATCGCCTCGTCCTTTATGAACGGAGGCACGTTAGATATGATCACGCGCGCCGCGGGGGCAGACAGAGGGGTGACTTTAACCGCGGCTCCTCTCACACAGATTCCGCTCCGCGTCAGCGCGCTTGCGAGGTCGACCCTGTTCACCAACACCACCACGGCCTTGTTCATCCGGGAGGCAGAGTAGATGTTCTCACACCCGATCCTCTCCCCCACCGCAAACAGAACGTCCTCAATCGGCACGCCGTCTTCGGGGACACACCTGACGCCATGCCGGAGAGACAAAGTCTCTAAGCCGGCCTCAGAGGCCATGGTGCCCCGCCCGCTCTCTCTCTATATTTTTTTTTTTAATGAAAAACATTCACTAATTAAAGAAAAATAAATGAATGAATAAACAGTCTTCAGAAAAACTTGGCAGGACGCCAAACAGTCTTTCGCGCGCTCCCTCACACCCAGCGCATGCGCAGAGAGAGAGAGAGAGAGATTCAGCTCCCCAGACATGTAACTACACATCGCGGTGATAAAGACCACAACAGTGCAGTTGGATCACCTGGTCCACCCACCTGGTTTCTTCTGCTACGCTTCCATTTTTTAATTCAGTTAAATGTCGTACAGACTGTCTCCTCCAATGTCTTCTCTTGTTTCTTCAACAACATCTACTCAGTTTCAGTCACCATTTTGTACCAGATAAACTGGCCAGAGAGTGGAGGAGAGACTCAGCAGAGTGGCGGCTTGGAGGTGAAACTGCAGAGCGACTCGGACCCACCAGCACACAAATATAAAGCCAGTACTGGTTTACCACCTGAGATGTTTTGTCCTGTGTGTAAATGAAAGGGAGCATTATATTGTCGACTTTACCTGAGGTTCGAACAGAATTTGGTAGAAGTATCCGGTTTTATGTATCTGGTGCCTTATAGATGAATAAAATGACTGCACAATGAGCTAAAGTGAGAGTTAGATACAGTTACACAATATTCTTAAAGTTTTATTTGTTATAAAATTGGCTTCAAAAATCAGCAGATTTTTCTATTGTAAGGTTTACAGCGCTAATGTGAACAATGCTAATATTAGCACTATCTGACAGCATGACGGTTACTGGTTTATGATTTTTATGTGAATAAGTAATAATGTGATAAATAACAAAAGTAATAAAATAATGATTACACTACAATTTGTTTATTGCGTAAGCTACAGCTCTTGTAATGTCACGTGATCATGTTGTTTCCTTTAACACACAGAACATGCTGCCTTATTTTAACTTCCAAGCAAACATTTAGGCCTCAGCTGAAAGCACAAAAAATGTAAAACATTGTTATGATTATTATATATTATTGTTATTATTATTGCATTATTATTATTTAAATAATTCCATTCTCAGCTGTAACATCCAGTGTGAGTTCTTGAGCAACTCGCTCTCAGCAGATACACAGCAGTTATCAGCAGTTGTGTGTGTGTGTGTGTGTGTGTGTCTGATGCATGGTTTATGGACACCGTTATACACTCTCTAACCCTTTACTGTAAACACACAGACAGGTTTAATAATATTATACTGTACTTCTATAAAACAGTATATTCTTGCATTTCTTTTCACACACGAAAATCTTTTCAGTGGTGTGTAAAGATTCTGTATGTTTTGGTTTGAAGCTGTATTTGGCTGCTGGTGAAGGAAAAAAGTGAGAATATAGAGATGTTTTTTTTTTAACTACATTATCTAACATTTGTGGCAGTGAGGAGGATAAAACAACTACTGGAGCACGAGGAGAAGAATAAAGTATTGATACAGTAGGTCAGTCTTTCTTGGACTGTCTGTTTGTGATTGTGCTTTGTTTCCAAGAACGCTCTGACCTTGGGAACATTAAAATTGTAACATTTACATTTAGGTGTTTGGCAGAAGGTCTTTTCCAGAACGACTTACAAAAAGGCTTTGAACTTTCCATATCACTTTTGCTTACACCTGAGAAAACCGCTCACTCTGATCTCCGCTCTTCACGCATTAGCTTTGATATTACACGCTGCACAGCTAAAGTATCCGTATAGAAGCTGCTCTGGAAGATGTTTTGCATTTATTTATTTATTTATTTATTTATTTTTAAATTTGAGGCTGAATAATCTGATGATGCTTCAGTACAAGTCTGTGCACAAGTTCACAATTAATGTAAGTCAGATTTGTGGCAAACAATTGTCAAAGTATGTTGTTTTCCATTTCCTTTTGTCTCTAATGTAACTAATAATTTTTAACAATTAATATATATTTTTTAATTACTGTTCAGTACGAATAGCGATTGATACTGACTGTACTGTACTGTAAACTTATTTCTAACGATAAACTTGAAATAAAACTTTAGGGCTGTATTTGTAAAAGAAGAGGTGGATACAGCATACCCGTAAAGAAATATTAAGAATATTAATTTGTAAAAGACAAAGCAGGAAATTATTGTATAGAATATAGAAATTATTGAAATGATTACAGTGTGAAAGATTTGTTTACATTAACCACCATTCACAGAACTGAACATTTCTTCACGCATATATATATATATATATATATATATATATAATTTTATATTTATATTTTTTATAATTAATTACATTTTACATATAATTAGTTTTTAACCATTTATTTCTGGTACCCAAATGCCACATCATCTTTTAACGCTTGTTTAACTAGCATTAGCAATATTACTACCTTGTCAATTGCTCTCTCACTTTAAACTATAACCAACACATAACAGGAACCACCAGTTAGACTACCAACAACAACCACAATAATATTTCAAAATTACACACAAATCTTTTTTTTACGCACGATTATTTTTGACAGTGATTTTATTCCATATTTCCACACATCAAACATCCCAGTGTGGTAAATCTAATCTATGTTCTTAAACTTTAACTGTTTAACAGCCTGACACAAGAGATGATGTGATCAGTCACAGTGGACAGTCGAGGTACCGTGATGCTACAAAACATTATGAATAACCTGTTGAGAAACTGTTCTAACTTTAGCAAATTTTAAAGCTGTGTTAAGTCTAGCCAGAGTTGAATAATCACTTGAGAGAAATGCCATCTCTCATGTACTCCACACATCTCTCACTCACCTGAACACTAGAAGGGGGAATTATGTTAAAATCTCTCTTTGTCGACTACAGCTCAGCATTTAATACCATAATTCCCTCCACACTCACCACCAAGCTGGAGCACCTGGGACTCAGCTCATCTCTGTGAGTGGATCTCCAACTTCCTAACTGACAGACCACAGGCAGTAAGGAAGGGCGGCCATGTCTCAGCCTCCATCACTCTCAGCACTGGAGCACCACAGGGTTGTGTTCTGAGCCCCCTGCTGTACTCACTGTACACGTACGACTGCGTAGCCACTACCAACTCCACCACCATCATCTCTGACAACGATGAGACGGCCTACCTGAAGGAGATTGAAAATCTGGAAAACTGGTGCCCGAGGAACAACCTCGTTCTAAATGTCAGTAAGACAAAGGAGGTGATAGTGGACTTCAGAAGAGGAACTACCAGACCCCCGTCATCACAGAGAGCCCAGTGGAGAGAGTGGACAGCTTCTGATACCTCGGTGTTCACATCACACAGGACGTGTCATAGTCCTGTCACATCAACACCGTGGTGAAAAAGGCCCGACAGCGTCTCTACCACCTCAGACACCTGAGAAACTTTAGACTGCGCTCTAAGGTGCTTAGGAACTTCTACTCCTGCACCATAAAGAGCATCCTGATGGGAAACATCTCAACCTGGTTCGGGAACAGCACCAGGCAGGACAGACAAGCTCTTCAGAGGGTGGTGCGATCAGCTGAGCGCATCATCCACACCGAGCTCCCTGACCTGCACTCGATCTACAGCAAGCGGTGCTGGACCAAGGCCAGGAAGATAGTGAAAGACTTCAGTCATCCCAGCAATGAACTGTTCTCTCTGTTGAGGTCAGGAAAGCGCTTCCACTCCCTGAACGCCAACACAGAGAGACTGAGGAGGAGCTTCTTCCCGCAGGCTATACGAGCTCTCAACCACAACACCACATAGGACCTAACACTCACACACTTGCACACATTTTGCACACCACAGGACTGCAAACTTTCACTTTTTACTAGGACACACAATTCGTTTACACATGGAACATTTGCACACTTGCACATTTTTCATGCTGTGAACTTGAACTGCAACCCTGCACATTAACTGCCAATAACTGGACACTACATTACTGGACTGCACTACATGACATTTATATTCTATTTCATTTACTATATATATTTTTTTCTATTTTTATTAGATATTCTTTAACCTCTGTATATTTATCTTATTCTACTATTTTATTTTCATTTTTATTCTTATTGCTGTATATTATGTAAATAAGTGTTTCTTTATTTTTAAATCTCTTATTTCTTTTTTGTTGTAATATTGTGGGTCAACAGCAGTCGTATAAGCATTTCACTTCATTTCATCCTGTGTATGACTGTGTATGTGATGAATAAAAATTGAATTTGAATTTGAATTGACGTGCATTTAGCCCTCACTACATCTCTAATGAAACTGTACCAGCACTTTGCTGGCAAAGCTTCTTACATGTAAGTGGTGTAAATTTAGAGTGCAGTACAGCCATGGCCAAAAGTTTTTTCAGAATTATATGAATATTAATTTTCACAATGTTTGCTGCATTCATGTTGCTTCTCAGCCAACGGTGTGGACTCACTCACAAAAACATCCTCCGAGAGCAACTTCTCCCCGCCACCCTAGAACAGTTTGGTGATGAAGAATACCTTTTCCACATAATGGAGCTTCTCACCATAAGAAAAAAGTGATAACTAAGTGGCTCAGGGGAGAATTTACAGGAAATTTTGGGTCTATGGCCAGGAAACCCTCAGACCTTAATCTCATTGAGAACTTGTGGTCGATCCTCAAGAGGTGGGAGGACAAAAAAAACTACAAATTCTGCTAAACTCTAAGTATTGATTGTGTAAGAATGAGCTGCACCATTAGTCAGAAGTTGATTGACAGCTTGCCTGGGTGATGAAGAGGTCATGAAAAAGAAGATCAACACAGCAAATACTGATATTTTGTATAAATGTAATGTAATTGTCAATAAAATCCTTTGACTCTTATAAAATGCTTAAAATTATAATTCAGTATACCAGAGTAACATCTGATACAAAGATCTAAATACACTGAAGCAGCAGACTTTGTGAAAATTAATATTTGTGTCATTCTCAAAACTTTTGGCCCCACTGTAAAGTGGCAAAATCATCTGCTGTAATGTTCTGGGGAAAAAATCTGTTTAGTACAAGCACCACTGCTTCAGACTGCTGTCTGAAATTCTTTATATTGTCCTGAGACACACACATCAGTTCATATCATAATCTGACACTGTCATTATCAAATGTTAAATTGTTTATCATGGGCTTTTCTCAAATCTCCTGGATTTCCAGCCTCACATCACTTCACTATGAGTCTCGCTCTACACCTTTAATGTAGTCGATGTCATCTTCGACTTTCGATGGACAGCAGGAGCAAGCATGCCCCCTGCTGACTCTGATCGTTATAGCATCAGATTAGAAAATGTTCCCCTTCTAAGTCTTATTTCCACTTAATCTTTCTCTGTCCCTAGATTGATCCTAGAAAGTTTTCTCTTGCTGCTGTTTGCCTTGGCTTGAGGCACAGCTGCTTGCAAATTTGCTTTGAAACAATGTGTGCTGTAAAAGTTCTGTCTATGTTTTTTTTTTTTTTTTAATGAGGTACTTGTAAATCTTAGAGACCTTAGTTATGATTTCCTGAATCATGATTTTCACTGTGTGCCACTGTGTGGCTTGTAAAGTTTATTATAAAACAATAAATTGCAACCGAGTAATCTGTTTGGACAAGAGACATCGCGCAAGTGGTGATAATAGACAGTAACAGCACTGGGATGTTTAACTATATATATCACTCTGTATCAAGGTGTTCTACAGTCATTAATTACACTAACTGTAGGTCACACAGCCATACAGAAAAGAACAAGACAAGACCATTTCACAGTACAAACTTAGAAATGTAAACACGGGCAGCAGATCTTAGGCAGAACTGTACATGCAGTGTAGTGTGGGGAATCACAGTGCTATTGTTCTACACCTTCAGACCTTCATGTCTGACAGATCCTGATTCTGTCAGTAATCGCGAGAGTCGGTCTGTACGGTCCGCAGTACTGAGGAGAGAGCAGCTGCCTGACCACGCCCACATTCACACCCAGTCACAGAAGCACTTTCAGCAACAACACACATCTGATAACGCCATGTCTTCTTAAACAACACGCCTCACGTCTCTGCACTAATCACTTCTGAGTCCTTCTGAATCGCCTCTGAACCGCCCGCGTCGTTCTGTTCACGGCTAACGCTTAGCTACAAAGCTAACTAGCTTCTAACACGAGGCTGAATCCCAAATCCCTCTCTAACCCCTGATCAAGGGCACTACTTGCTGTGTGGGATAAGGGATTATACACCCTCCATAGTGCACTAGTTTTCCATTTAATGCTATTTGGGATTGATAATAAATGGTGTTTGTGAAACTGTTGTATAAAATCAATATAACACTTGAGGTCCTACTGTTGCTGACATCCAGTACAACAGCATGACCTCGAGTGTGATATTTCTTAATTACTTACTTGGATTCAAATAGTATATTAACACTAATATATAATAATAACGCTTTACCTCTAAATCCTAAAAACAGTCTCACCTCTTTGGGCTACAAACAGGCAAGTCTGCTTTTATTATTTTTTGGGATGCACCTGGCCATGGCCCAAGCATAAGCCAAAATATTGTAACTGCAGCTGTACTAATTCAGACTTTACAGGATTTCACATGAGACAAGTTTATCTCAATAAATGTATGACCAGCTGTAGATGTTTTTAATGTATGGCAGGGTCAGTGAGCCAAGGAAACTCAAGAGGTTTCTAATTAGCCCAAACAGAGGGTATAAAATTAGTGTAACCTAAAAACAGCGGAGAAAGACCATGTTTCTTTGCATTTCAGAGACAAGGCAATCTGCCACTAGCCCTTGGTTAAACCAGATGTGTATTAAAAAAATATGCACCAAGTTCTTTTGGAAGCTCATGGATATGTGCTGTCATGATCCACGCCTGTCAACCTGTTTTTTTCCCACGCTGTCACTCTCCATGTGCCCATGTTTTCTTTTTGCCGTCATATGTCCTTTCCCACGCCCCCGCTTCCGCCTCGTCTGAACTCCTGTCTCTCATCCTCCATTGATTACTCCAGTGATTTAAGCATGTGCTGCGCGCTGCCTAAATCGCTGGATTATTGAATGTCTTCTGCTTCGATTCTCTCGCGTTTTGTTTTGCTGTCTTCACGTTGCCAAGTAGTTTCGTTTTCTCGTTTCACGTCTCTCGCCTTCCGTTTTGGATTTGTCGCCTCGCTGTTTGATTTCCCGGCTTTGATCTCGCGCTTCCTCGTTTTGACTATGGCTTTTGTTTTGCGTCTTTTGGATTGTCGTCTCGCTGTTTGATTTCCCGGTTACCGATTTAACGCCTCCCATTTTGAATATGGCTCTCGCTTTGTCAAGTCAAGTCAAGTCAATTTTATTTATATAGCGCTTTTAACAATTGACATTGTCCCAAAGCAGCTTTACACAATAAAAAGAAGTAAGTTTGTATGCAATGTGTATGAATCAAAATGATAAGATTGACCCTGATGAGCAAGCCGAGGGCGATGGTGGCAAGGAAAAACTCCCTGAGATGGTAATAGGAAGAAACCTTGAGAGGAACCAGACTCAACAGGGAACCCATCCTCATCTGGGTGATAACGGAGAGCAGGAATTGCTCAGCATAATAATGTGTACTGGAAGTTCAGTATAACAGGAGATGTGTTAAAATTAAAATTAAAATTAAAAGGAGTCCAGTTTGTTCCTGGAGGCTCAGGTAGACTGTAGGAGATTCCAGTCCTGAGCTATCGAACAACTGAAGTCACAGGTCCCCAGAGCATCAATCGATGACAGGACAGTCTTCATGGAAACCATCCCCAGCCACCACACGAATCCAGGCAGACCACAAGGGGCATCCATGCGACGAGATCTCCAACCAGAAGCAGGACTCCAGGACGGGTTAGATGGGTCCAGAGGGCAGAGGGGTCTGGATCACTGGCAACTCAGGAGCGACATGTATAGCTCGACAGAGAGACAGAGAGAGGGAAAGGAGAGAGGGAGAGAGAGAGAGAGAGAGAAGAGAGCAGAAGAGGAGAGAACAGAAAATAAGGAGAGATGGCAGTTAGGTATGGTCACAGTCAACATGTATAAGGTGAATGTATATTTAGTGCAAAGTGCAAGCAGAGACTCCGGCAGGACTAACTATAACAGCATAACTAAAAGGGAGAGCCAGAAGGAAACACAGACATGAGGGGGAACTGAGATGTAAAGCAACCAATCACCTCACCGTCAACAAACCTGAGTGAACAATGAGAGTGGGGAGGACAGCATCTAAACATACCAGTTCACCAGAATACTCTACGTCCATGAGTCCCCCAGATCTGCTCCTTTACCTAAGGTTAATCTATTTACAAACATGCTGCACTAAATAAATAGGTTTTTAGCCTAGACTTAAACACTGAGACTGTGTCTGAGTCCCGAACATTAATAGGAAGACTATTCCATAACTTTGGGGCTTTGTAAGAAAAAGCTCCGCCCCCTGCTGTAGTTTTAATAATACGTGGTACTGACAGGCAGCCTGCATTCTTTGATCGAAGTAGGCGTGGCGGATCGTAAAACACTAGCAATTCACTCAAATACTGTTGCGCGAGACCATTTAATGCTTTAAATGTCAAAAGTAGTATCTTAAAATCGATGCGAAATTTCACAGGGAGCCAATGCAGTGTAGATAAGATGGGGGTGATGTGCTCGTATCTTCTGATTTTAGTGAGGACTCTCGCTGTTGCATTCTGTACTAACTGAAGCTTGTTTATACACCTAGTTGAACAACCAGACAGTAAGGCGTTACAATAGTCCAACCTAGAGGTGATAAAAGCATGAACTAGTTTTTCTGCATCATTTAGTGACAATATGTTTCTTATCTTGGCAATATTTCTAAGGTGAAAGAAAGCGATCCTGGTGATATTATCTACATGAGCTTCAAAAGAAAGGCTGGAATCTATAATCACACCGAGGTCTTTTACTGTTGCACTTGATGGAACAGAAAGGCCATCTAAAGTTACAGTGTGATCAGAAAGCTTACTTCTAGCTACTTGTGGTCCTATGACCAGAACTTCTGTCTTATCAGGATTAAGCAGAAGAAAATTAATTAACATCCAGTGTCTTATGTCCTGCACACACTGCTCAATTTTAGCAAGCTGGTTTTTCTCATCTGGTTTTGCTTAGAAATATAATTGTGTGTCATCAGCATAACAATGAAAACTAATACCATGTTTACAAATTATGTTGCCCAGAGGAAGCATGTAAAGGGAAAAAAGCAGTGGGCCTAAAATTGAACCCTGTGGAACACCAAAGTCCACTTGAGAACATGAGGAATGGTCACCATCTAAATCTACAAACTGATAACGATCAGTCAAATAGGATCTGAGCCACAAGAGGGCAGTTCCCTTAATTCCTACTACCTTTTCTAATCTGTGAAGGAGAATACTATGATCAATGGTGTCAAAAGCTGACGCAACCCTGATCAGAGGCCAATAGGAGGTCGTTTACAACTTTAACAAGTGCTGTCTCTGTGCTGTGATGAGGCCTAAATCCTGACTGATACAGTTCATTTATGCTATTTCTGTGTAGATGTGAACATAGCTGCTGTGATACTACCTTTTCTAAAATCTTGGAGATAAAGGGAAGGTTTTATATCGGCCTGTAATTAGAATTCAGACAGAGGTCAAGGTCAGGTTTCTTGATTAGCGGTTTAATAACGGCTAATTTAAAGGATTTGGGCGCATTCCTGGGGCTCGCATGCTGATCTGACAGACGTGCACAAGATGGAATTTCCGATTTCTCTCTCACTCTCTCCGGATCAGGAAGTTTTAGCTTCCGCTTCGCAAGCGCGCTCCAGCGCTTCTTGTGAAGGAGCGGAAGAATCCTCCTCTCTCGCTTCCATGGAAGTAGCCTCCTCACAACGCTCCCCCAGTGCTGAGAGAGCTTATGAGGAATTATTAGAGGTTATAACGCGTGCGGTCGAGCGATTGCATATCGACTGGCTGCAGAAGCGAGATTCCCCCAAGTGGTCGAGATTGGACGACAGGTTTCTGTCGGGTGGCCGGAGGGAGGAGCCTCAACGTCTCTCTCTCCTCTTCTTTGGTGACCTCCATGATGAATTAACTCTTTCATGGAGCAAGCCGTATTCATCGCGTGTTTTTGTGCCATCGACTTATTCGAATATCGTTGATGCGAAAGCACGCGGTTATATGATGATGCCCCAGATAGAAGAGACGCTTGCGGGCTATCTCTCTCCTGGGACATCATCCTCCCTGAAAAAGCCTACTCTCCCCTCCAAGCCGTGTAGATTGACATCTGCTTTGGTGGGGAAAGCTTTTCAGGCAGCAGGTCAGGCTGGTGCTTCACTAGTCTCGGGAGGCGAAGCTATATGAACAGGCCTTTGGGAGGTTCCTTCCCCACCATGCTCAAGAACCGGGACCGTCGGCCACCCAGCCCCGGCCAGGTCTGGCCCCTATCAGGCGTGAGGTGCAGAAGTAGAGCGTGAAGACCCGTAAAGACTGGAAGTGGTCTCCACTTCCGTGAAACTGGACCGAGCACATCTGCTGGCCCAGGAGTTACAGACTCTGCTGGGCAAAGGGGCCATAGAACATGTTCCCCTCCCAGACAGAGAGTCGGGCTACTACAGTCGGTACTTTTTGGTGCCCAAGAGAGGGGCGGGGTTGCGTCCGATCTTGGATCTTTGCGGCTTGAACCGCTATCTCAGGAAATCCAGATTCAAAATGTTGACTGTCAAAATTATTGTTTCTCAAATCCAACTAGAGGATTGGTTTGTTACAATTGATCTCAAGGACGCATATTTCCTTATAGAAATATTGCCACAGCACAGGAAGTTCCTGAGGTTCGCTTTTGGGGGCGAAGCTTACCAGTATCGGGTCCTTCCATTTGGCCAAGCTCTGTCACCCCGCACATATACAAAATGCATGGATGCAGCTCTGGCTCCTTTACGACTCCAGGGCATCCGTATTTTGAATTACATAGACGACTGGCTGATTCTGGCCCAATTTCAGGAGCTAGCGCTTTGACATCGGGATGTCGTCCTAGCCCATCTTCATTCTTTAGGATTGACACTCAACGCCACAAAAAGCGTTCTCCTTCCTGTTCAGAGGACAACATATTTGGGTGTCACAATGCGGGCACAGCTGTCTCCTGCTCGTGTAGAATCCTTTCTCAACACCCTGAAGGAAATCAAGCTAGGCCAGAAGGCCACTGTTCATCACTTTCAGAAATCTTTAGGCCTCATGGCAGCTGCGTCCACGGTGATACCTTTGGGCCTTCTGCACATGAGAGCGTTTCAACTGTGGCTAAGAGCCAGGGGGTTTCATTCAAGGGCCAACCCCCAGAGGCTAATAAGGGTTACGCGCCGGGGGCTTCGTACCCTTTCTATGTGGTTCAGACCCCGGTTTCTGACTTTGGGTCCCACTCTAGGTCCGTCTTGTCGTCGCAAGATGCTAACGACAGACGCTTCCCTCGTGGGCTGGGGTGTGGTCTTGGATGGCTGTCCAGCAGAAGGGAGCTGGAGAGGTCATCTTCTCGCGTGGCACATCAATTGCCTCGAAATGATGGCTCTGTTTCTGGCCCTGAAACACTTCCTCCAGCAGTTGAGAGGCTTCTATGTCCTAGTGCGGGTGGACAGCACTGCGGTACTCTCGTACATAAATCGCCAGGGTGGACTGCGCTCACGCCGCTTGAACAAGCTAGCGCACCAGGTTCTGCTTTGGGCACAGGACAAGTTCCTGTCCCTCAGGGCGATTTACATTCCAGGGCATATGAATGTAGGAGCAGACCTGCTATCCAGACAAGCTGTAAAACATGCGGAATGGAAACTCCACCCCAAATCTGGGAAAGATTTTACGTAGCAGAGGTGGACCTCTTTGCCTCACAAGAGCCCCCTTTACTACTCTCTGACTTCTCCAGCTCCCCTGGGTCTGGACGCAATGGCCCACACATGGCCCAGATTACGCCTTTATGCGTTTCCACCTATAGTTCTGCTCCCAGGAGTCCTGGCGAGGGTCCGTCAACAGGGTTTGCGCCTCTTATTGATAGCGCCCCATTGGCCGACCAGAGTGTGGTTCTCGGATCTAATATCTCTCCTCGACGGCTCACCCTGGGTGATTCCAATGAGGAGGGATCTTCTGTCTCAGGCGCAGGGGACAATACTTCATCCCCGGCCCGAGCTCTGGAACCTTTACGTTTGGCCCCTGAACGGGACCAACTAAGACATGCTGGGCTTTCAGCCAGCGTAATTGAAACCATTTTAAGTGCCAGGGCTCCCTCCACTAGAAGAACTTATGCCCTCAAATAGAGTGTATTTGAAAATTGGTGCATGGCAAGACATGTAGACCCAGTTCACTGCCAGATTGTTTCAGTGCTGGAGTTTCTGCAAGATAAGTTGTCCTCGGGCTTATGCCCTAGTACGCTCAGAACGTACGTAGCCGCTATTTCGGCTTGTCACGCTCTGAATGATGGGGTTTCTGTGGGCAAGCACCATTTAGTTGCCCGTTTTATTCGTGGAGCTAAACAGTTGAAGCCGCCCACTAGAGCGACGGTCCCTTAACTATCGTACTCGAAGGCCTGGCCGACACCCCTTTCAAACCACTAGAGTCAGCGCCTGTCAGGCTTCTGTCTCTTAAGATGGTTTTTCTTATGGCTATTACTTCTTTGAAGAGGATTGGGGATCTGCAGGCTCTGTCAGTCTCCCCATCCTGCCTAGACTTTGCCCCCGGGCTAGTCAAAGCTATTCTGCATCCTCACCCGAACTATCTTCCCAAGGTTCCATTCTCGACCATGCACCCAGTCGTTCTCGAAGCCTTCTGTCCTCCGCCTTTCACAGCTCCGGAGCAGGAAAGCCTTCACTTACTGTGTCCATTACGTGCTCTTCGGATCTACGTCCACCACACTAGCCAGTGGCGTAAGTCAGAGCAGCTCTTTATTTGCCATGGGGGTCGCAACCGGGGGGCGGCTGCCACTAGACAGACTCTGTCACACTGGGTGAGAGATGCCATTGCCCTAGCCTATGAGGCGCGTGGTCACACTTCGCCTCTGGGAATCAGGGCTCACTCAACCAGGGGGATTGCCTCATCGATTGCCTTGGCAAGAGGCGTCCCCCTGCAGCAGGTGTGTGATGCGGCGAGCTGGTCCTCTCCACACACGTTTGTTAGATTTTATAGTCTAGATGTCAATGCTACTCCGGGTTCGCGGATCCTTGAGTCAGCATCCCAGAGCTAGGTCTGAGATCTCCTCGGCTTGTGCGCACACGCTACACAACCTGGGGGTCCAGACACTTCCAGTGCGGCGGCGTTGGTATTCTCCTTCCCATAGTGTTTTGAAAGGGAACGTCTCGGGTTACTTGGCTGTAACCCTGTTCCCTGATAAAGCGGGAACGAGATGCTGCGTTCTGATGCCGCACTGCTGGCGTGCCTGGACGTCCTTCAGACAAAATTGACCTGAGGATGTTTCCGGTTCACTCCTATTTATAACCTGCAGGTGCACCTTATTCGGTGACGTCATGCATGGCAGAGGTTAAAAGCCGAAGGTATTCGGCGGTTTTGACATGCACAGGCTTCACAACCGGGCAACAAAAAGATGTTCCCATAGCGTTTTCACGCTGCATCTCATTCCCGCTTTATCAGGGAACAGGGTTACAGCTAAGTAACCCGAGACGTTCTGTTGGAACCAGGAAGCTGAAAGAGCCTTCACTGAACTAAAGAAAAGATTCACATCCGCCCCTATCCTCACCATTCCTGACCCGTCACAACAATTCATCGTTGAGGTCGATGCTTCCAGTACGGGGGTAGGGGGCGTCCTGTCACAGAGATCTATACATGATAACAAGCTGCACCCATGTTCCTTCTTTTCTCATCGCCTAACACCTGCTGAGATAAACTATGGCATCGGTGACCGAGAGCTTTTAGCCATGGAGAATGGAGACACTGGTTAGAGAGGACAGAGGTTGCATTCCTGGTCTGGACTGACCACAAGAACTTGGAATACCTCAGGAGCGCCAAGAGGCTCAACTCTCGCCAAACTCGGTGGTCACTGTTTTTCACCAGATTCAACTTTACACTCTCATACCGCCCGGGATCAAAGAATTCCAAACCAGATGCTCTCTCCAGACAATTCTCACCCACTCACGACACCTTCACCAATGACACCATAATCCCCTCCTCCTGCCTACTTAGTTTGGATATTGAAACTAAGGTCCAGCAAGCCTTCTCCCATGAACCTGGCCCCAGTAATGTTCCTCCTAATCGCCTCTTTGTTCCCCACACCCTTGCACTGTTAAGCTTTTGCTCCCCTCAACTATGCGGAGGATCAATTCCACGTTCCATGTGTCCCAGTTACGTCATCTTGCCTCATGCCCATTAAGTAATCCTCCATTGATTACTCCAGTGATTTAAGCATGCGCTGCGCGCTGCTTAAATCGCTGGATTATTGAATGTCTTCTGCTTCGATTCTCTCGCGTTTTGTTTTGCTGTCTTGACATTGGCAAGTAGTTTCGTTTTCTCGTTTCACGTCTCTCGCCTTCCGTTTTGGATTTGTCGCCTCGCTGTTTGATTTCCCGGCTTTGATCTCGCGCTTCCTCGTTTTGACTACGGCTTTTGTTTTGCGTCTTTTTGATTGTCGTCTCGCTGTTTGATTTCCCGGTTACTGATTTAATGCCTCCCATTTTGACTACGGCTCTCGCTTTGTGTTTTTGCCTTGACGTCACGCTGATTGACCTTCCGGCTTTTGACCCGCGCTTTCGTTTTCCGACCTCGCTCCAGTTTAACTTTTCTACTATTCATCTGCACTTGGATCCACCTCATTTCACCTCGCCGCTTGACAATGTGCATTACATTTTAAAACCACATTAACACCACATTAATTTAAAATCCACACAGCACTTATTCCATGGGGCCAGGATTTCACACAACACTTTAAGCCACTTTTCTCTAACGATCTACTAGGAGGCATCTCTGGTGTGGGTTTGGTAGCTTGGGAAGGAGAGAATACATAAGAAATCTTAACATCATGGCATCTCCTGTCTCATGATGAGCGAGAGACGGCCTCCTAAAGGCATCAGAGTGAATCTGGGTAGTGTTGGAAGCTCTTGGCCCAACTCATCTTCCACCTCAAACACTTTCACCAAAGCCAGAGCGATTTCCTCTTGCCATTTCTGAGGACGATAAGTTGCTCAGTCTGCTATCCTCTTTCCTTGTATGACTTTCCCACTTTTTTGAGGTCTGTGCTCTAAACATTGAATTCCAAAAGGATTGGTTGCACCTATGAAGCCATCCAAGCAATTTCTATTGGACTTGGAGAGACACGCTCCCCTCAGATTCACACGCTGGGGAAACAAACTCTAGTTGACATAGACGTTTTTTTGTGTGTGTGTCTGAAACATGGGGGAAAAACTGTTTAAACTGTTCATAGTTTTTAAAAAATGTTCATGATATTGTAATATAAAATAATCAGTAACAGACTGATAAGCATCTGGTGTTTCCAGGTATTTTATTGACCTTTAAGCAAAACAGAACCTGTGTTTTCTTGTCTTATGCAGATTACTCTTTTAACTTTGACTAGTTTTGGAAGAATAATGTTTTTTTAAGTAATGTTTGTGTGTTTTAATTGTTGGGGTGTTGTTAGGCCCACTTGAACCAATTACATCAATATGCTTCAACTTAGCTTTTTGAGTAGATGAAAAGTTGGGCTAGG
>CM059209.1:39587556-39602556 GCA_030347435.1 Clarias fuscus | reverse complement strand
GTAGTATTAAACTCACCTGTGTGTAGTATTAAACCTGTGTGTAGTATTAAACTTGTGTGTGGTATTAAACTCACCTGTGTGTAGTATTAAATGTGTGTGTAGTATTAATCTTGTGTGTAGTATTAAACTTGTGTGTAATATTAAACTTGTGTGTAGTATTAAACTCACCTGTGTGTAGTATTAAACCTGTGTGTAGTATTAAACTTGTGTGTGGTATTAAACTCACCTGTGTGTAGTATTAAACTTGTGTGTGGTATTAAACTCACCTGTGTGTAGTATTAAACCTGTGTGTAGTATTAAACTTGTGTGTGGTATTAAACTCACCTGTGTGTAGTATTAAACCTGTGTGTAGTATTAAACTCACCTGTGTCTAGTATTAAACTTGTGTGTAGTATTAAACTCACCTGTGTGTAGTATTAAACCTGTGTGTAGTATTAAACTTGTGTGTGGTATTAAACTCACCTGTGTGTAGTATTAAACCTGTGTGTAGTATTAAACTTGTGTGTGGTATTAAACTCACCTGTGTCTAGTATTAAACTTGTGTGTAGTATTAAACTCACCTGTGTGTAGTATTAAACCTGTGTGTAGTATTAAACTTGTGTGTGGTATTAAACTCACCTGTGTGTAGTATTAAACTCACCTGTGTGTAGTATTAAACCTGTGTGTAGTATTAAACTTGTGTGTGGTATTAAACTCACCTGTGTGTAGTATTAAACCTGTGTGTAGTATTAAACCTGTGTGTGGTATTAAACTCACCTGTGTGTAGTATTAAACCTGTGTGTAGTATTAAACTTGTGTGTGGTATTAAACTCACCTGTGTGTAGTATTAAACCTGTGTGTAGTATTAAACCTGTGTGTGGTATTAAACTCACCTGTGTGTAGTATTAAACCTGTGTGTAGTATTAAACTTGTGTGTGGTATTAAACTCACCTGTGTGTAGTATTAAACCTGTGTGTGGTATTAAACTCACCTGTGTGTAGTATTAAACCTGTGTGTAGTATTAAACTTGTGTGTGGTATTAAACTCACCTGTGTGTGGTATTAAACTAACCTGTGTGTAGTATTAAACCTGTGTGTAGTATTAAACTTGTGTGTGGTATTAAACTCACCTGTGTGTAGTATTAAACCTGTGTGTAGTATTAAACTTGTGTGTAGTATTAAACTCACCTGTGTGTAGTATTAAATGTGTGTGTAGTATTAAACTCACCTGTGTGTAGTATTAAACCTGTGTGTAGTATTAAACTTGTGTGTGGTATTAAACTCACCTGTGTCTAGTATTAAACTTGAGTGTAGTATTAAACTTGTGTGTAGTATTAAACTCACCTGTGTGTAGTATTAAATGTGTGTGTAGTATTAAACTCACCTGTGTGTAGTATTAAACCTGTGTGTAGTATTAAACTTGTGTGTGGTATTAAACTCACCTGTGTGTAGTATTAAATGTGTGTGTAGTATTAAACTCACCTGTGTGTAGTATTAAACCTGTGTGTAGTATTAAACTTGTGTGTGGTATTAAACTCACCTGTGGGTAGTATTAAATGTGTGTGTAGTATTAAACTCACCTGTGTGTAGTATTAAACCTGTGTGTAGTATTAAACTTGTGTGTAGTATTAAACTCACCTGTGTGTAGTATTAAATGTGTGTGTAGTATTAAACTCACCTGTGTGTAGTATTAAACCTGTGTGTAGTATTAAACTTGTGTGTGGTATTAAACTCACCTGTGTGTAGTATTAAACCTGTGTGTAGTATTAAACTTGTGTGTAGTATTAAACTCACCTGTGTGTAGTATTAAATGTGTGTGTAGTATTAAACTCACCTGTGTGTAGTATTAAACCTGTGTGTAGTATTAAACTTGTGTGTGGTATTAAACTCACCTGTGTCTAGTATTAAACTTGAGTGTAGTATTAAACTTGTGTGTAGTATTAAACTCACCTGTGTGTAGTATTAAATGTGTGTGTAGTATTAAACTCACCTGTGTGTAGTATTAAACCTGTGTGTGTAGTATTAATCTTGTGTGTAGTATTAAACTTGTGTGTAATATTAAACTTGTGTATAGTATTAAACTCACCTGTGTGTAGTATTAAATATGTGTGTAGTATTAAACTTGTGTGTGGTATTAAACTCACCTGTGTGTAGTATTAAACCTGTGTGTAGTATTAAACTTGTGTGTGGTATTAAACTCACCTGTGTGTAGTATTAAACTTGTGTGTGGTATTAAACTCACCTGTGTGTAGTATTAAACATGTGTGTAGTATTAAACTTGTGTGTGGTATTAAACTCACCTGTGTGTAGTATTAAACCTGTGTGTAGTATTAAACTTGTGTGTGGTATTAAACTCACCTGTGTGTAGGGTTAAACCTCACTTGCGTCTCGTATAAAACCTGTGTGTAGTTCACAGCTCCTCACCTGATCAGTAGCTCTGCTCATGATGAGGATTCTCGATAGCGGTGAAACTAAAACCCTGAGCTTTTAACCCTCCAGCATGACTTTGGTCTAATAAGGTTTTACGCGCTGATGTAAACCTCGCTGACGTTGCTGTAAATAAGTTGCAGGTAATTTTTTTATCTGTGAAAGAGGGTTGGTTGTGAAGGTGAAGTACTTTTTTATTTGACAATAAATCCCTGAAGCCTTGACGTCTGGAGCTGTTTGTACTGACCTGGTTTAAAGTTCCATTCCATCAGGTCCAATGCCTACGTATCCAGAGGAACACCTAGGAGAACTCGGCAGTCTCAATCAGATACATCTCCTCAGGCTGGGTTCAGTGGGTCAGAGAATACAAACACCTTCACTCATGAATCATCATAATCATGCTTGTTTATAACACAGTGCTAATGAAAGTTTTGGGTGCAGAGGGAGGGTCTTGAGTTGTGATCTGAGCAGAGCATGGTCTCAGACTGCCAGGTGAAGTCTGTTCCCCAGCCCTTGTTCCAGGACAGGGAAGAAGCTCGATGCACGGCTTCCTCGTCAAGCATATTGACTTCACCACATCAAGTTTCTTTTTTGCACTTCACCTCCTGAAGTGTAAATTTCTCACCCTGTGGCTTTCCTGCTCTCAGAATGAACAATTAGAGGACAGACGAGTCTGAGGTTGAGAGTCCACAGATCTGGATGAGAATTACTCCTAATGGAAGCTTTTAAATCCTAATCATGAGCTGCAGAGTTTAATGATGGGGTTTGTCACTTTCCCGCACAGCCAAAGGCTAAAAGCTAATCACTTCACATTGTAATGGAGTTTAAATAAATAATAAACATTTTAATAACCAAAAATGACTGACTACCTAAATGAATAAATAAATAAATAAATGTGCATCATTTCAAGGAATATGCCTTAAAGAAAAAATTCAATAATGACATTTGTTTAGAAGATTAAAATAGTTTTTTTTTTTTATTATTATTATTATTATCATTATGAAAATAAAATTTGCTTGACTGGGGTCAATTAATGATTTGCACATGTTTTAGTGTGTGTTAAATCTGTTGCACTGAATATCAGAGCTGCTATGATGTGGTCGTCGACGTGAGGGCGCAGCCTGAGTACTGAAGATATCACAGCCCTGCTGGTATTCAGTACAACAGCACAACCTCCAGTGTGATCTCGCTTTTATACAACAGTTCCACAAACAATTTATTATCAAATGATTATGATTTGTTTCTTTATTTAACCAGGTATGTTGACCCTTTTTTAAATTTAAATTTCCTTGTTTAAACCCCAAATAGCATTAAATGGAAAACTAGTGCACTATGTAGGGTGTATAGTCCCTTGCTCCAAGTAGTTTTTTTTATATAGCACTTTTAACAAAGGTTATTGTCCCAAAAGCAGCTTCACAAAATTAAAGGAAGATTATGCAAATGTGTAGGAGAAAGTAAAAATGTGTATAGATTATAGTGATCTCATTGTCCGTGATGAACAAGCCGAGGGCGACGGTGCTGAGGGAAAAACTTCCTGAGATGGCAATAGGAAGAAACCTTGAGAGGAACCAGACTCAACAGGGAACCCATCCTCATCTGGGTGATAAAGGAGAGCAGAAATTATATAACATTGTGTGTGTTATGCAGCTGGAAGTTCAATGTAACAGAAGATATTTAAATGAACACAAAGTCCAGTTCAGCTCAGGGATGAGTCAGCAGGTGCAGAGGGCAGATGAGGGTCTGGATCACTGGGAGCTCAGGAGCAGCATGTGTAGCTCCAAACCATCATGAAGCAAAATTCAGCTGGAGCAGGTCCTTCTCTGGATGCCTCAGGAACCTCGCAGGATTGGTCTCTGTCTACTGAAGCTGGAACAATCTCCAGATGCCTCGGGATGGGTGGAAAAATAAAGGGCAGGTGGAAAGAGTTAGCGTAGTTGCCATTCAGGATATTAGCAGCACTGGATGAGAGGGTGCATTTATATGTAGTGGAGTACGAGGTTATGGGATGAGTTACGTGTATGCCAGATTAAAGAGATGCGTCTTGAGACTACTTGTAAACTGGGAAACTGTGTCTGAGCCCCGAACACTGTCAGGAAGGCTACTCCAAAGTTTTGGACCTAAATATGAAAACGCTCTCCCCCTTTAATAGATTTTGATATTCTGGGAACTACCAGAAGTCCGGGGTTTTGTGATCTTAAGGAACATGGTGGATTGTAACGTATCAGAAGACTGCAGTAGATATGTGGGAGCTAGACCGTTTAGAGCCTTGTACATAAGTAATGCTATTTTGTAATTAACTCTAAACTGAATAGGTAGCCAGTGCAGAGATGATAGAATTGGGGTTATATGATCATATTTTCTTATGAGGCCCTGGGGCAGGGGTAGCTCAGTGGTTAAGGCATTGGACTACGGTTCAGAAGATCCCAGGTTCAAACCTCACAACCACCAAGTTTGAGCAAGGCCCTTAACCCTCAATTGTTCAAATGTAATGAGATAAAAATGTAAGTTGCTCTGGATAAGGGCGTCTGCCAAATGCCTAGATGTAGTTGTAGTTAATCAGTGACAATCCAGAGCCCAGGCCAGGGAGCAGACAGACAGGCTAAACCAACCGTCTGCTAGCTGCAGAGAGTCGTCACTCAGGGTTCATCATATTGAGACTGTGTCTGTTCCCCGAGCTAAACATAAATTTAGAAAGACTAAGAATGTCTGTTTTAGTAATTTAATTAACATAGATACCACAAACTCAGATCACACTGAATGCGCAGCCGGCACCTCTGATCTGACGCTAGGACTGTTAAATATTAGATCTCTCGCATCTAAAGCAGTTATTGTTAATGCAATTATCACAGATCAGGAGTTGGATATATTATGTTTAACAGAAACCTGGATTAAACAGGACGAGTATGTAGCTCTAAATGAAGCTAGTCCTCCTGGATACAGCTACATACACCAGCCTCGGCTAACTGGTAGAGGAGGAGGAGTCGCAGTTATTTATAATGATAATCTGTCTCTCGTACAAAAACACAGTTTTAAATCTAATGCATTTGAAGTTCTCTATAGTAACATAAAGTCAGCTCAGTCGATCCCGCTAATCATCATTTACAGACCCCCAGGGCCGTACTCGGAGTTTCTCTGCGAATTTGCAGATTTCCTCTCAAATCTTGTTGTTTCTGTAGACAAAGCGTTAATTGCTGGAGACTTTAATATTCATTTTGAGAATCCAGAAGACCCTCTGAGAACAGCATTCTTGTCCATACTGGACTCAGTAGGAGTAAATCAGTGTGTAGTAGGACCCACTCATAAAGCAGGTCACACTTTAGATTTAATATTATCCTTCGGATTAAGTATAAGAAATATAACCACAATTCCACAGTCTGAAGTTATCTCAGATCACTACCTTGTCTCGATTAAAGTGTGTCATAGTAATAATGTATGCAGCACAGCACCGCGCTTCCACCTTAAACGTACATTTACATCAAATACAGCACAGAGCTTTATCAATAATCTTCCAGAATTATCAACTTTGATTGGATCGCCATCTGACTTCACCGAACTCGAACAGGCGAATGAATATCTAGAGTCAGCACTTCGTTATAGCTTAGATAATGTAGCTCCAGTTAAAAGGAAAATGATTAGAGATAAGAAACTCGCTCCTTGGTATAATGACCACACTCGTGCTTTAAAACAAACCGCTCGAAAAGTCGAACGTAAATGGCGCCAAACTAAATTGTTAGTATTTCAAATAGCATAGAAGGAGAGCATCCTGAACTATAGAAAAGCTCTCAGTGTAGCTAGATCATTGAATCTTTCTATTCTTATTGAAAATAACAAAAATTTTATTTTACACTGTAGCAAAACCACTGCAGGAATCTCCACAACAACATCATGCAGTAGTGAGGATTTCATGAACTTTTTCAACAACAAAATCATAAACATAAAAAATTCAGACTTTAAAACCATACAATTTTGTAATACAGATGATAAACTAACCACATCACATCAGAACTTAGAACACTTTACTCCCCTTGAAGCGAGGGAACTAATTTCACTCATCTCTTCTTCAAAATCGTCAACCTGTATATTAGATCCTGTACCGACACATTTTCTCAAACATCCAAGATGGCGCCGGTGAGGTCGGCTGCCGTCGCGACTGCTCCGACCTATTTTTCCTTGTTTTCGTTTTTTAAGTTAACTTTCAATAACTTTAATCCGGCTAATTCACCATCATTGAGTGCATTAAGTACGATAGAGATACTCTTATTTCTATTGGTTTACAATGTACTCACAATTCGACGTTTTTAACTCCGGATCCGAGCTGGCCGAGTGAGATCCTGAGGGTAAACAAAGGACGCGACGCGAAGCGGCGGCCCCGAGGAAAACGAGCCGGCGTCAGGAACAGGCTGAGAGCCCGTGCACACCGCACACCTCTGCCTAGCATCCTGCTCGCCAATGTCCAGTCACTGGAGAACAAGCTCGATGACCTCAGGGCCAGGGTAAAGTTCCAGAGAGACATTCGGGACTGCAATCTTCTCTGCTTCACCGAGACATGGCTGAACCCAGCGGTGCCGGACCACGCCATCCAGCCGGCCGAGTTCTTCTCGGTTCACCGCATGGACAGGACACGGGACTCGGGGAAGACAAGGGGATGCGGCGTGTGTTTAATGGTGAACAGCAGCTGGTGCAACAGCGCGAGCGTTGTTCCTCTCGCACGCTTCTGCACACCCAACCTGGAACTATTAACTATCAAATGTCGTCCTTTTTATCTTCCTCGGGAGTTCACATCGGTCATAATCAGCGCCGTTTATATTCCGCCACAAGCGGACACGGACACTGCCTTATGCGAGCTGCATGAGGCACTCACACAGCACCAGACACAACACCGGGACGCTGCGCTTATTGTGGCGGGGGACTTTAACAGTGCCAACCTCAAACGTGCAGCGCCTAACTTCCATCAGCACATCACCTGCCCGACCAGGGGCGAAAGGACACTGGACCACTGTTACACACCAGTTAAAGAGGGCTACAAGGCACAATCTTGTCCACCGTTTGGGAAATCTGACCATGCCGCCATCTTCCTCATGCCAAGATATAAACAAAGGCTTAAACAGGAACTTCCGGTTCAGAGGGAGGTCGCGCGCTGGACGGACCAATCGGTGGCCGCGCTTCAAGACGCACTTGATGACGCAGACTGGGACATGTTCCGAAACAGCTCCGATGACGTCAGCGTGTTTACGGAAGCGGTTGTGGGATTCATCGGGAAACTAGCGGATGATACCGTACAGAAAACGACCATCAGAACGTTTCCCAATCAGAAGCCGTGGGTGGATAAAACCATCCGCGACGCTCTGAGATCTCGCGCTGCTGCCTACAATGCGGGACTTGCTTCGGGGGACATGGACATGTACAAGGCTGCGGCATATAACGTCCGGAAGGCGGTGAAGGAGGCGAAGCAGCGCTACGGGAGGAAGCTAGAGTCACAACTCCAACAGAGTGACTCTAGGAGCCTGTGGCAGGGACTAAGAACGATAACGGACTACAAAGCTCCAACATCCGGTATGACAAACGCGGACACGACTCTGGCAGACGAGCTGAACACCTTTTATGCTCGCTTCGAGGCTGCAGCTAAAGACGCTAGCGTTGCTAATGCTAGCGCTGCTAATGGCTGCAGACAGGAAGTCATTGCCAGCACCGGAAACGCGTTTATCATCTCCGAGCATGACGTGAGGAGAGCCTTCAGGAGAGTGAACACCAGGAAAGCAGCAGGACCAGACGGCATCTCAGGTAGAGTCCTCAGAGCCTGCGCAGACCAGCTAGCACCAGTGTTCACAGAGATATTCAACCTCTCTTTATCTCAGTCGGTGATCCCCACATGCTTCAAAGAGTCCATCATTGTTCCTGTTCCGAAGAAACCACATCCTGCTTCCCTCAATGACTATCGACCTGTAGCCCTCACATCAGTGGTGATGAAGTGCTTTGAACGGCTGGTCAGAGACTTCATCATCTCTTCATTACCAGACACACTAGATCCACTTCAGTTTGCCTACCGTTCAAACCGCTCTACAGATGACGCCATCGCTCATCTACTCCATACATCTCTCACTCATCTGGACACTAGAAGGGGGAATTATGTGAAAATGCTTTTCATCGACTACAGCTCAGCATTTAACACCATAATTCCCTCTACACTCACTACCAAGCTGGAGCACCTGGGACTCAGCTCATCCTTGTGTCAGTGGATCTCCAATTTCCTAACGGGGAGACCACAGGCAGTAAGGATGGGTGGACATGTCTCAGCCTCCATCACCCTCAGCACTGGAGCCCCACAGGGTTGTGTTCTGAGCCCTCTACTGTACTCTTTGTACACTCACGACTGCGTAGCCACTACCAACTCCACCACCATCATCAAGTTTGCTGACGACACCGTCGTGGTCGGCCTGATCACTGACAATGATGAGACGGCCTACCTGAAGGAGATTGGAAATCTGGAGAACTGGTGTCAGACGAACAACCTCCTTCTCAACGTCAGCAAGACAAAGGAGTTGATAGTGGACTTCAGCACAAAGCAGAAGAGGAACTACCAGACCCCCGTCATCAACAAGAGCCCAGTGGAGAGAGTGGACAGCTTCCGTTACCTCGGTGTACACATCACGCAGGACCTGTCTTGGTCCTGTCACATCAACACCGTGGTGAAAAAGGCCCGACAGCGTCTCTACCACCTCAGACGCCTGAGAGACTTCAGACTGCCCTCCAAGGTGCTTAGGAACTTCTACTCCTGCACCATAGAGAGCATCCTGACGGGAAACATCACAACCTGGTTCGGGAACAGCACCATGCAGGACAGACGAACTCTTCAGAGGGTGGTGCGATCAGCTGAGCGCATCATCCACACCGAGCTCCCTGACCTGCACTCGATCTACAGCAAGCGGTGCTGGACCAAGGCCAGGAAGATCATGAAGGACCTCAGTCACCCCAGCAATGGACTGTTCTCTCTGTTGAGGTCAGGAAAGCGATTCCGCTCCCTGAAGGCCAACACAGAGAGACTGAGGAGGAGCTTCTTCCCGCAGGCGATACGGTCTCTTAATCAGTACAACACACAGTACTGATTTTGCACATCCACACATGCTTCTGCACTCACTCTGGACACTCTGGACATTCAGGACATTTGCTCACTTGTCCTCACTGCACACCTGCTCACTCATGGGTAGTATGCACACGTCACTTAAATATGCACACAAGCCACTTTATCATTTAACATGTCACTTTACTGTATATTTGCATATTCAATATTTTTATTTCCACTTGTGCAATTTCAATTTTTTACTTACTTACATTTTATATTTTTATATTCTTACATTTTACATTTTATATTCTATATTTTATATTTTATTTAATTTTATTCTCTTAGGTCAGGGCAGTTGCCTAAGCATTTCACTGCATATCGTACTGTGTAGGATTGTGTATGTGACAAATAAAATTTGAATTTGAATTTGAATTTGAATTTTTACCAGCAATAATAGAACCCCTGTTGAAAGTAATTAACTGTTCACTCAGTAGTGGGTATGTCCCCAAATCCTTTAAATTAGCCGTTATTAAACCGCTAATCAAGAAACCTGACCTTGACCCCTGTCAGCTTTCTAATTACAGGCCGATATCAAACCTTCCCTTTATCTCCAAGATTCTGGAAAAGATATTAGCGGAGCAACTATGTTCATATCTACAATGGAATAAACTAATTGTATCAGTCAGGATTTAGGCCTCATCACAGCACAGAGACAGCACATGTTAAAGTAGTAAACGACCTCCTATTGGCCTCTGATCAGGGTTGCGTCACTATACTTGTGTTACTGGACCTCAGTGCAGCTTTTGACACCATTGATCATAGTATTCTCCTTCACAGATTAGAAAAGGTAGTAGGAATTAAAGGAACTGCCCTCTTGTGGCTCAGATCCTATTTGACTGATCGTTATCAGTTTGTAGATTTAGATGGTGACCATTCCTCATGTTCTCAAGTGGAGTTTGGTTTTCCACAGGGTTCAGTTTTAGACCCACTGCTTTTTTCCCTTTACATGCTTCCTCTGGGAAACATAATTCGTAAACATGGTATTAGTTTTCATTGTTATGCTGATGACACACAATTATATGTCTCAGCAAAACCAGATGAGAAAAAACAGCCTACTAAAGTTAAGCAATGTGTGCAGGACATAAGTGACTGGATGTTAATTAACTCCTTCTGCTTAATCCTGATAAGACAGAAGTTCTGGTCATAGGACCACAAGTAGCTAGAAGTAAGCTTTCTGATCACCCTGTAACTTTAGATGGCCTTTTTGTTCCATCAAGTGCAACAGTAAAAGACCTCGGTGTGATTATAGATTCCAGCCTTTCGTTTGAAGCACATGTAGATAATATCACCAGGATAGCTTTCTTTCACCTTAGAAATATTGCCAAGATAAGAAATATATTGTCACTAAACGATGCATAAACACTAGTTCATGCTTTTATCACCTCTAGGTTGGACTATTGTAACGCCTTACTGTCTGGTTGTTCAACTAGGTGTATAATCAAGCTTCAGTTAGTACAGAATGCAGCAGCGAGAGTCCTCACTGAAAACCAGAAGATACGAGCACATCACCCCTATCTTATCTACACTGCATTGGCTCCCTGTGAAATTTCGCATCGATTTTAAGATACTACTTTTGACATTTAAAGCACTAAATGGTCTCGCGCCACACTATTTGAGTGAACTGTTAGTGTCTTACGATCCGCCACGCCTACTTCCATCAAAGAATGCAGGCTGCCTGTCAGTACCACGTATTATTAAAACTACAGCAGGGGGCAGAGCTTTTTCTTACAAAGCCCCAAAGTTATGGAATAGTCTTCCTATTAATGTTCGGGACTCAGACACAGTCTCAGTGTTTAAGTCTAGGCTAAAAACCTATTTATTTAGCGCAGCATGTTTGTAAATAGATTAACCTTAGGTAAAGGAGCAGATCTGGGGGACTCATAGACGTAGAGTATTCTGGTGAACTGGTATGTTTAGATGCTGTCCTCCCCACTCTCATTGTTCACTCAGGTTTGTTGACGGTGAGGTGATTGGTTGCTTTACATCTCAGGGAGCCCTCATGTCTGTGTTTCCTTGCTCATCAGGGTCTTATCATTTTGATTCATACATGTTCACTTCTCATACAAACTTATATAATTCTTTTGATTGTGTAAAGCTACTTTGCGGCAATGTCAATTGTTAAAAGCCCTGTACAAATAAAATTTAATTGTAGGTACTTTTAAGTTGATAGTGTCTCACTGTCTTTTGCTTTAGCTGTTGATTGAAGGTCCTGGGGTAGCTTAGTGATTAAGGCATTAAACTACGGTTCGGAAAGTTCCAGGATCAAACCCCACGACCATCAAATTATCACTTTTGGGCCCTTAAGCCCTCAACTGCTCAGATAATGAGATGAGATTGTAAGTCACTTTTGTTAAGGGTGTCTGCCAAATGCCTGAATGTAAATGAATGTTGATTCATTGTATTATCTAATTCTGGGTTTTCACAGTGAATTCCAGCTCAGCCTTTCTACACCTCCTGACCTTCCTGTCTGCCAGATTCTCATCCACATCACACACACACACACACACACACAGTACGGAAATAATCTTTACGAATGTCTAATCTAGTCATTGTATCCATGGCAGCCAGGTATTTTAGAGATCTGGTCGATCTGGAGCTTTAAACAGTCCTCTCCACTGCTGAAAGTACAGATTCACCTGAGAGCAGCTCATCGGTTTAGGACACATTTACAGAAAAAAGTTGAGTTCTGATCGGAGACCTGTTCCAATGCCTCTGTGGAGAGCTGTAACATCACCCTGATCATTTAAAGAGGACAAAACTGCAACTTTATCCTGAAAGCTGGTTATGAAAGGAATAAAAGCACAGCTGCTATGGACTGGGTGTTTAGACGGATCTGTGTTTTCTCACCCAATCTGTGTGTGTGTGTGTGTGTGTGTGTTACTGGAAATGTGTTCTGGTCTGGGAATCTGAAATGTGAAAAATGTGCACAGTACAAATTAACTAGTGACAGCCATCCACTGGTACAAAAATGATCAACGCTGTACTCTCTTGTGAAGCTTAATGCTTTTCACATAGCAGAACCGGTTGCTACAAGCCCAGCAGGTGGTCGACTAACTGCGCAGTCTGACGCATGAACCATGGCTTTACCTGCAGATAAAGTTTGACCATCCAATATGGTGGTGCTGTTTGATCACTGGTGCTACACATTAATCAGTATCTCCAGTTCAAATCCCAGAACTTTACCAGCATTCTTGTTCAGCTTGTTCAGATAACGTGCACCACCCGTACACCACAGCATGCTCACCACAACCGAGTGGTAGAACATCTACATCCTGATCGCTGTAAGATCTAAGCCTCGTCAGCAGGCAAAGCTTCCTCTGGTCTTTTTTTACCTGTGGTCTGGTGCTTTCTGTACTCCACAGTCGACTCCTTCTCCTTAGTGAGGTTCAGCTGAAGCTCACACCACTCCACATAGCTCTTCACCTCTCTCCCTCCCTCGCCGTCTTCACCCTCCCGTCCCTCATTGACATGGACGGATTAATAAAGAATAACAGGATATTAAATGAAATCCCCAAAGTCTTAAAGCTGCAGAAATTACATCCTTATCTCTCAGAGTTATAGTGTTAAATACAGACATTTAATATTCCACATTTTAAAGTCAATTAAACTCTAGAGAATGAAAGAAATTATATCTGAACTACATTTTTAGCTCTAATGTGTTAATAGGAAAAGTGGCAGTTATTTTAATACCAGTGATTAGGCTTTTATATGCCGTGTTCAGGTCTTTAACTTCTCTAAAGCGCCTTGTTAATGCCTGTCACTTCCCTTCCAGACTGCAGGTCGAAATCTCTTCATTGACTTTTTATTTCCATTCTTCTAGTTTATCAGAAGCTTCTGGTTTGTCATATATAAAGAGAGACATGCTGTATCTGTGACACTGCATCTGATGTGTGGATCAAGCAGGAAAAAGAGAGAAAGCAATACAAGAAGTAAGAGAAGAGCTGTTCAACTCTGTGGAGAAGCGACTAGGGAAATAATCGTGTTTAGGGGTTAGCGTTAGGGTTTAGGGTTAGGAGTTCTGGGTTAGGATTGGTGTTAGAGGTTAGAGGTTAGACAGCAGGAAAGAAAGGAAAGAGCTGATGTAGGAGAACAGAAGACTTATTTTAACTCTATCGAAAGCAAAACTTTTAATACTGTCATTATTAGATAGATAGATAGACTTAACTATAAATAAGTTATAAGTATACATACAGTATATAATAATAATAATAATAATAATAATAATAACACAACAAAAAGCAAATGCATAATGAAAGCAAGGAGAAGAGATGAGATACTGAACACCTCGACTCTCATCTCTCACAAAGTCTATTTTTAACCTCAAAAATGTCAGTGAGCTGCAAATATGTCATGAATCATTAAACAAACACACACACACACACACACACACACACACACACACAGACGGATAGAGGCTGGGTACTGGAGGTCATGTCAGGAGGTTATCGACTTCCTGCTCCACATTACGGCTCGGAAACCTTCGCTCCATTTTAAACAAATTTTATCTGTCAGTGTGAAATGTGTGTGTGTTATTGTTCTGAATGTGCTCAGCTTTCACATCTAATAAACAACACACACACACACACACACACACACACACACACACACACACACACACACACATACACACACACACACATGCACATAAAGGGAAATGTGAACAAATGAAAACTGGTATCTGAAATGAAGAGCGAGTTACGTTTAATCCTGTGTGTTTCAGGCTATTTATCATCTTTATGAAAGGATGGGGAGCAGACAGACAGACAGACAGACAGACAGGAAGTCTGATAGGTAGATACGCAGATACTCACATACAGAGAGAGAGAGAGAGAAACTGAGAGAGACAGACAGTATGTAGAAAAAGAGGATCAGAAGCAGAAATAAGCGCTTGAGGCAGAACTTTGCAGCAACAAATGAGAAAATTGGAAGTGTGTGTGTGTGTGTGTGTGTGTGTGTGTGTGTGTGTGTGTGTGTGTGTGTGTGTGTGTGTGTGTGTGTGTTTTGCTGATGGGAAAACCCGTCTCCAGCCATCTGTGCTGTCACTTTCGTCTCAGAACAATGGAAAAGAAGAAACGGAATGTTCTTGAGCTCTACTGCCCCCTACAGGTCTATCTGTAACCTGCAGCAGTAATAAGCTCGACCAGAAGATTAACTCAGTCGGGTCTTTAAAGGTTGATAACGTTTATAATTAGTTTATACTTACAGTATTTATGTTCATGAGCTTATAGTGCTCCTTTTGCAGACTTTACACTGCTCATGAGTTTACTTTAGTTTAGTGAGGTATTTTAGGTATTTTAATTCTAGTTCTGTATACTAGAGACAATTAATACAGATGCACCCTCTGACTTGCTGCTTTTTATACATTTGTTTGTTTGTTTGTTTATGTTTGTTTTATTTTTTTCTCTTTCTTCTGTTTTTTCTCTTTTCTACGTGACGCTGCTGTATCATTCCCCCGCGTCTATAACGTCGTGCCTG